>JASCZW010001446.1:0-370191 GCA_034211315.2 Aedes japonicus
TGAATAGAAACTGGACTAAAATACATTATGCAATCCCAAGGAACATGAAAGTTTGGTGAAAATAGCAGCACAAATATTCAATTTGGAAAACACTTGGGTTAGTCATTTAAAGTTAATAAAATGTAAGTCAAAATGTCTTAATAATTGTGTGTATGATATTCGAAGCTTTTTAGAACATTTTGAGAAAATTTCAAATAAAAATTGGACTGCATTCAACAGACACATAAACCTGGTGATTTTCTAATGTAATGTTTATCTATTTTAATGAATAATTTTCTTATGAAAATGAATCATCTATGTAATTCAATTATGATGTTCCTAGTGATTTTCTAAAGAAATAAAAAATGCTTTTTTTTATTTTACACTAACTAGTTATCTATATTTTTTTTTTTTTTTGAATGACTTTCATAGTACTCTAAATCATTCTGTAAAATAAAAGCAAATCATATGATGGTGAAGAAAATTTTCTGAAAAAATGATGCTCTATTCATGTATCATTTTTAGCAATATTTTTAGTTTTTTGAATTGTCCTGAATGATTTTTTTACAAATTCCTCAAAAAGGGCGTATTTTTTCGAATTCCCCCCATCAGTAAAATTATTCTGAATATTTTGTGCAAATTTCCTCTGAATAATAATAAAACAAATTATTATTTGCTAAACTAAATCGTTTTGATCAAACCTCACAAATTGGAAATGGATAAGACAATTTAAAAAAAAAACCAAAACATTATTATATCAGATATTCCGAAGCCAAATCAAAATAAAATTAACTGTACACATATCCAAAATAAATATTTATCTAAAATGACTATACAAAATCTTTTCCAAATCATTCAAAATGACCGTCATTATTTGAAATAAGCCCCAGCCACTATTCAATCACTTTGAATGAGTTGTGTTAATATTCTACAAGTATTAGATGAATCAAGATGAAATCATTCTTGAATAAATTTGACCAACTGTACCAAAAAAAGATACATTAAAATAATTTAAATATGGGTTCATTAATTCAAAACAATTCCTGCACACACTGCTTAGAAAACTTTTATGAAAATCGATGGTTTCAATTTAAAATATATTTACCAAAGAACTTAAGTTATTTAAAAAAAGCTGTTCAATGAACTAAATTATTTTAGAAAATCGCTACCCCCATGAAAATGTCACCGGCTGATTTCTTTGAATTCTCTTAGATCATTCTGTAAACTTACAATTTATCAACAAGAAATAACGAATACAGCTTTATTCAAATTTTGTCAAATTCATCTCATTATTTAATTTCATTTATTTATTTCTATAAAATGTTGTATTTGAGAGTTTTGTACAATGTTTTTGAATATTTTCAAAAATCACTAAGCAAGTCCAAATGCCATCAGATGATTTATTTTAACTGTTTTTACTTTATAAGTTTGACTTATGTATTCACAAATTAACTTGAGAAAAATAAGGCAATTTCAAAGTATTTCATATGTATTTGTTTATTTTCGTAAATTATCAGGCGTATCAAAATGATGTAAGATGATTATTTAAGAATTATTTTTTACATATTTCACAAAGAAAATTAAAATAACTTAATCTTTTAGACTTGCAATACATTTATCTGGAATTATCAAGGTAGCAACAAACAAATATATGTCAAATATTTTTGATTTGTCAAAAGATGTTGTCTTAGAATGGCTTCAAACTAAGAAAATTATTCATATTGATTACGTGTTTGCCCAAAAAAAATGCATCAGTTGAAAAATACTTGGTTTTATCCTAATGCATACGAAATACTGCCTTTTTTTGTAAACAGTAATATTTAACATAATGGAGTTCATAAGTCTTTGAACGATTTGTTTAAACTTTGTCAAAATATTCCAAAAATCAAAAGCGATGTTTTGGTTATAATGGCTAAAATCTTATTGAACCCGCATATTTTGCCTTAATTTGATTCCTTGAATTATTATTGAATTTACTAAAATACTAATTTATAAAAGTACTTATCTTTTATTCCTGATATAATAAACATGAAATACACCGTGTCCAATATATTCTCATATACTTTTTCCTTGCATTGGTGTCGTGCAACTTTTCATCGAAACAGGCGTTAAAGTGAATGCCGTATATTATAAAACGGAAGTTTTGGAGAGAATTGTCAAGCCATATGTACAAGAGGTATTTGGAGATGATCACCATGTGTTTCAGCAGGACGGAGCGCCATCGCATACTGCAAATCTCGTTCAGGGCTGGTGCCGAGAAAATTTGACCGACTCTTTGGACAAGAATGAATGGCCTTCCAGTTCAACAGATCTGAATCCCTTGGATTATTTCGTATGGTCATACATGCTGGCGAAGGTAAATGACTACAGGGCGTCTAATATGAAGCAATTCAAAACGTAATCCAACGAATTTAGACGAAATGCCGAGGGAAGTCATGCGTGCCGCCTGTGACGGTTTCGAAAAACGTCTGGAGCTGGTCAAGAAGGTTAAAGGCGGTGTTATTATAAAGCATATACTGAAGCTGATCAGTATTATATTGCAATGTAATGGGTAAAGTTATCAATAAAATCTGAAGTATCGATTTGAAATAAATAGGGTTTAATTTTGTATAGAATATATTGGACACGGTGAAGAAAGGAAAGCGCTTTTTAAGATATTTAAAAAAATTAGTTAGTTAAGCAAACTGCCAGGCTCATTAAAATGTTGATTCAACTTAAAAAGTTGATTGCTTAAACGTTTTTGGGATATTCTTAGAGCTTAGAAAATTGTACATAAAAATACTTGACTGTTTTGACTTCCAAGATATTAACCTGAAATTAATAAGGCAGCTTATTTCCAAACTCACAGAAATGCAGTGGATTTGTTTTAGTTTTTCTCAATATTTCAAAATACCATTTTTAAAAGTTTTATTCTTTGCAATATTATATTCTCATTTGTTGCGCCTTTGAGTAAGTCTGGTTTTTTTGAATTTTAAATGCCATCATAAGATGTGTTTTAATTTGTCTCAAAGTATTCTTAAAAGTTTGACCATTTTTCATTAAAAAAAACCCTTAGACATTCTGATCTGTAGTATATTTACAACATTTTTCATTATTTTAAGCATTGGAGAAATTACTCTTATATTATTTTGTTGCAGCGGGTAATAGCGTTCAAGTATTCGTAGGAGTGATTGAACTTTTTTTTTTTGGAATATTCTAAGAATATCAACACAAGAGGAAATTTAAATAAATCATCTGACGATTTTTTTTAAACTCACCTCTAGCATGGTATGCCTGTGTAGCTGCGCCTTTACTGACTGAGCTAAGGGGTGACCTAGCTATTACAAGTAACTATAGTTGTTATCAAAATGTTCATAAACATTATTTGAATGATTTTCATAGTATTTTAGAACATTCTGATATATATAAACAATTCAAAGGACGATAAAGGAAACATTCGAAAAAAAAATGCATCTGTGAATCAACATGTATAACTGATTATTCATTATAATGAGCGGTATCCTATATTTTAGAATATTCAGAAAAAAAAATCAAACGAGGACCTGTTTTCAATGAGCCCGTATATACTTTGAAATAGTTAGGTTTGATGGGTTTCAAAATTTAAAATGATGGTTTCTGTATAAATTAATTTAAAGAAATACTTTGTACCTCACATTTACTTACTACATGAGTTGATCAGATATTTTCAATTTTTTTTTCAAAATGGTCTAAATTCAATCCCTATCCACCTCAAAATGACAGTGAATCATTTATTTATATTTTCTCCATATATTATGAGAATATGTAACATCAGTCATACTAATACTTAAAATATTTAACCAAAAACTATTTTACCTGAAATAAGTATGTTGGGTTATTTCATTGATTTCACAATTTCATTTTTCTTAATTGTTTTATAAATTTGCCTAGTATATTTAAATGTCATCAGATGATTTGTTAAAGTTTAAGTAGAAAATGCTGAAAATATAGAAATTTATTCCTAAGGATACTAGAACGTTCTGTTATATTTATAACAAATTTATGTATGTTTGTTAAATTTAAAGAAAAAACAAAAAACATATCAAGTAAATTCAGTTTTGAACGAAGCTTTCGAGTGTTTGATGATGAGTGATTCGAATGACTGTAACGCAAATGGTTCAAAGTTTTTTCAATACGGCTTAAGAATTCCTGAAATAATGATTTCCCTATTTGTATAATTTGCAAATAACTTGAAAATGATGATAATTTGTATAAAAATTCATTTTAACTTCAAACATAGTAACTTGAAAAAAATACATATACGTAAATTGACTATGCTTTGTATTTTTTCAATTATATGAAATGCACATAACATTTTGGAAAATTTACTGGCACACTAGAATATTTTCGGATGATCTTTTCAGGATATTACAAAAAAACTGACGATAGCGCTTACAATAATACATGAATAAAATATCATATTACAATAGAGTCTTAGGTTTCAAAACCATTTATATTCTTTGTTTTTGTTCTAGTTTGTCATTTGATTTTGTTCATATTTTTCATAGTGTTCTGAAGTACAATAAAAATCATAAAAAGAAACTCAAGAACAAGTACAGGTCAAGCATAAAAAAACGAATCCAATTTGTCAAGAAAATCTCTAGCCAAACATTTCGCATTTGATTTTCTTTAAAAATTATCCATTAAAAGATTTGAGCAGTTTTACTTTTATACCTGAACCTTAGCTGAACCCTGTGCGAGTGCTGCTACGCTTGCAAAAAAATGAATGAAAATATAATCAAACTGGCACGTTTAGGGTTGTTTTTCAGATTAAGTCTTTTTTATTGAATAAGATGGAATTTAAACTTCTACGAAAACATGCTACTTACCCGAAAAGTATTCATGTTTCAGTTCAGTTACCTAAATAATTCTCACGTCTAGTTAAAATTTATGTTTCACATTTATTCATTTATTTTGAAACAATTTTTTTAATTTTTAAACAACCATACAATCATTGCCTTTAGAATCCTCAAAATGCCAAATTTGGTTCCATTTGCATGAATGGTTCTCGAGTTTCGCAGAAATTTGTATTTCAATTGTATGATAGCCCCCCTCAACAACTCAAAGAACCATAAGAATCTTCCTCAGCCCCAAAAACTCCTGATACAATTTTCCACACCGATCGGTTAAATAGTTTCCGAGTCTATAGAGGTGAGATAGACGAACAGAAATTCATTTTAATATATATATATATATATATATATATATATATATATATATATATATATATATATATATATATATATATATATATATATATATATATATATATATATATATATATATATATAATTTACCATTATATTAACCTGATGTTACTCACTCAGCTATTTTCAAAGTTATGTCAAAAGTTTATGTTAGTTATAAAAAATTGCCTGGTTGGTGTGCCGTCAAATTATTTGAAAATAAAACTTTCTCAGACCGTTCCAAAATCACAGAAAATCGTTCATAAGAAATATTTTAATATATTTACTTATATTAAATTAACTTGAAATGACTTAGTAAAGTATTTTTCAAATTGATTGTTATGTGCATGTATTTTTACCAAAGCGTCATATATCTTGGGGATGCATGATGTATTTTAGCACAACATTTGTTCATCAATTTGCCTTCGAATTATTTGAAAAAATCATCTCAAAATATAATAAAATACTTGAATGCTTGAATACTTGAATTCATAAAAATAGTGAAAAAAATTTACTTTAAAACTATGTACGTTGTTGTTATATGTATCGATTTATTCCGAAAATCAATATGTCGTAAGATGATTTGATAAATTATCTCAGAATATTATTCATTAAAATACTTCAATGTTTTGACTAATAAAGAACTAATGCAGCTATTTTCAAAATTATTAAACGTTTATTTACGTCTTTCAAAGTATCTAAAGGCACTACACCATGCCTTTAAAATATTTATTCCTCGCAATATACTTACCTAAATTACCAAACTTAATTGATTTATTATTTTGGGAAATCTGCCGGCACATACACATATCGTCAGATGATTGGTTTTAATTTTCTCAAAATATTCTTATTACTTATACAACTTTCCGTAAAACACTTGAACATTCTGATGTATAATATGCCTACATTTTTTTATTCCTTTCAAATATTGGCGAAACGGTTCTGATATGGATTAATTAACTTCAAGTTAGTTAATTAGGTGGTCGATGAAAATAGTCTGCAAATTTTCCTAAAATGTATGTATCATCTGGCCAATACAATAAAAGTTTTGGTCACAGGGAAAAAAAAACAAAGATTTGTTTTAATTCACCATATGCAATATCCATTTGAATTCAACAAGTGGCTCGTTGTTTATGGAATATAGAACGATGCATAAAGTTCAAACGATTTTACCTGACTGTTAGTCAGTTTGGATATATTCAGGTATTTTGTAAGCCGTTAGACTAATCATTTGAAAAAGAGGAATAAAAAATTGTATCAATTGAACAAACATCTTCCCTGCACTTCCTTATTCTGAAAAATACTGATGCCACGTTGTCGGCGTTTCAAAATAATCCTCTTCGATGTTCAATTCTTCCTAACCGAAACGCACATCCTATCCTAGCTACGGCTGGACATATACTAAAACTGGAAATGAACAGACGGTTTGTGCTGTTGGTTATTATTATTCTTTCGTCCTCCACCTCCCACGGTTCGCAGCTCCCATAGCGTGGAACGTTTTAGGTGGTTTTGCAAATTCAAAAAGTATGCTATGAAATTTTGTTTTATGTACTTTTGTTGGTACCATAAGATTGCAAATTTTCTTAGCAATCTTTTGATGTAAAAATATAATATAGTTTTGCATATGAATTTCGAGTAATCCCGGTGTGAAAGAAACATGTTTTTCATCCGTACTTCTACATTCAAACGGATGCCAAGCGATGAATGCAGGAACAGAGTTGAGTTCACTTCGATGTTCAGAGTGGGTCTGTGCCATTATGCCGTTTGAGTGTTGCTTATGTGTTAAATATTATTCAGCTATTATTTTGCTCGCTATGAATGGAGAATATAAAAATAATTTTATTCTATTGAGTGTATGAAAATGTGATTTATGTTCATATACTTATATTTATCTTCATATCCATTCCCCTATGAAATAAAAACTGCTGGATTCACGTACTTGAACAAAATTATTTAACAATATAAGGAATCTTGTTGTACCTTGATCAGAATATAATGAATATTCTGGAAATATTTGACTATTTATGAACAAGAACAACATGTGGGCGTAGCAATAGGCGAATGTCAGCGGTGATTGTATTTGCCAATATCAGAATAAGATTTGTAAAGTACCGGAGAACAACTGGGAATATTTTAAAGAAGATCTCTTCTGCGAATCTTCTTTCATCATTCTTATTTTTTTATGATAACAATACTTCTTCGGCAAAATATATCAACAAAAAGAATTATAAAATGTTCATTATGTACCATAGTGTAGATGTGTTGGTGATTGGTTCATTGTATAGAGCAGTTCATTCAATTATTTTCAAATCGGTCGTTATTCTCAGATCCTCGACTGACTTTGCCCTTAAATATGCATCCTACACAACTACGTGGTGAACGCATCTGAAATTATTGGCAGCCTTTCACGCTCGCATGCGCATTGTCTTCGTTTGCTGCTTCTGACAAGCAAATGGCCGTTTTCTACATGCACTGATCTTCTTTTTTTCACTCCACACTGCCAATATCAAATCCCCGCTTTGAGGCAACTCTATAACGAACTTCAAAACTGCAAATAATTATCGATTCACTCGCAACAAAGCGGACAAAAACTCAAAATGTCCGGATTTCACAATACTAGCACTAATAAACAAAACTAAGCTGATGCAACTCTTCTGCGGGGGCGAGGCACAAAAAATGTGGAATTACTACCGACACTCACACATTTCGGGATGGAATCGATTGTTATCACTACGTCTTTCCCAAAGCACGCCAATATTTAATGATTTCACTGTTAGTTAGAGTTAATTTACGAATTATTGTTTTTTTGTTTGATTGCCGCAGCAAAAATAAAACACGTCAGTTTAGAAGCACGGCTTGCTGCGATCTCCGAAGTTCGTGCTTCATTATAGCTCAATATTTTTCAATTGGCTACAACTCTGGAGAGTTTGGGGGATTGAGATCCTTCGGCACGAAATTGACACCATTCGCCTTGTACCACTCCAGAACATCCTTGGAGTAGTGGCAAGAGGCTAGGTCCGGCCTAAAAATTGTAGGAATATGTGGATGTGTGTTTTGAGAAACGGAAGCAGTCGTTTTGTCAGGAATTTACAGTTGAAGTTGTCACGAGAGGCTTGCTCCGTTTACCACACCAACAAATCCCCTACCAAATCATGAATTCCTTGGGGAACTTTGACACTTGCTGTTTCCTGAGAGACTGTGGAACATCGAACTTGTCTTTCGGAGTCACATTTTTTTTTTTTTTTTTTTTGTTGGGGCGTAGAATCACTGCGTCCACTGAGTTGAACTTTTGTGATATACCCCTGTTTACTATACTAATTCGCATCTTAAAGCTAGATCACCATTTGTCAAGTGACCAGGCGACGGACGGAGTCACATACTGGTTGCCGGAAATTTGTTTAAAGTCCGCTTTAACGTGTGTTTCATCGTCCATGATGCAGAAGTGTGGTTTCGTCAACATTTGTGTGTACAGCTTACGCGCACGTGTTTTAGCTGTCCTATTCTGTTTTTCACTGCAGTTTGGAGCTTTCCGAACTTTGAATGAACGGAGTCCGGCTCGTTTCTTGGCTTTCTGCACGAAGTTTTTGGTCAAGTGCAGCTTTGTCGAGGTGCGTGTGCAAAATTTTCTGGCGCACTTGCTGTTCTTTCGACTCCATTTTCTAAACTATGACACATTTCACAATAAAAACTGTGTAAACAATACACGCTGAGGTAATTTCACCCAAAATTTTGTTGAAATCCACCCAAAGGGCGAAATGTTACAGCTTATTGAAAGTGATGCAATTTAACTGTGGACACCTTTTATCAGGGAAAATTCAGGGGAAATATAATCTGCATCATTGAGGTAGGTTAAGTTTAATGATTTTGTTAACGTTCTTCTTCTTCTAACTGCTTTTGACGCTCGTTGCAACGAGCTTCTGCCTGCCTTTAGTTCGCAACATTGTAGTCTAGAAGCACTTTCATAATTTCTAAATTGTGAGCTTTCTATGCTAAATATCAAAGTATTTGTATATTGTGTGGCAAGCATAATGGTACTCTATGCCCAGCGAAGTCGAGATAATTTTGAACTCGAAATATTCCCACAACAGGACCGAGATTCTGAGGTATCTGAAACTTCTTGCTTATGAACCTTACGTAGACAATAAGCATGTATATTTGCTGATTTTTGTTTATAAAATAATCAAATATCAAACAAAAGTCATATAACTGAATCAAAACTAATCCTATAGTTATCCAAATATTTAGAAAAATATTCCACATATTCCCTTCACATGAGCCACTAGCACTGAATACTCTGCCACATTGTTTACAAACAAAGTCTCATGTCATGCGGTCAGTGATAAAGAGATAATGTCGATCTAATTCCAAGATAAATTGAGTTACTTGCGAGTAAATTAATGCACAAACGCAGCTCTGAAAATGCCTGTCTAGGACGACTTAATTTGAAAGTTCAGGATGGTAGCTGACACATCAGTCAGTATCGTCAGGGTCACTCTAGAGGCAGAGAAACGTCAACGACCAACAACTTGAAATAAAATGATGAATTTGGAGCACTTCTACTCGATCACTTAATTTTTTCTTTGTGAAGGGTTTTAGTTTGTTTCAACGTCACTAGGGAACTTAATTGTAAAACACTTGAAGATTAATAAAATTCCATCAGAAAACAATCCCGCTTTGCCGTGTGCAAGTTATATCATGTATTTCCATTACATTAAGACTTCAAATAGTTGAAATGTTAAGCCATCAATATACTTAACACAATTAAACGTTTCGGCATTTACAAGATTCCTGTTAGGTTGATCTAAATTATCATTTTAGCTCTACCGTTAATCGATTTCAGGTTTCAGGTTTCTACATTATTCCCAAAATTTAAGCTGAATCGAGTTGCGAACCCGAGCTTAAGTTTCTATGGTAGTTCCTATAGGAAAACTAAACTTTCTGTCCTTCTAACTCTTTGGCGTATTGACATAGGTTTGCAATCTGTTTACGAGGCATCTAATAGTTAGTTTCTTTGCCGAAGACCACTTTTCGATTGAACGTTTAGTTAATAGATTGTTAATACATTTCCACGGAAACAAGTTTCTGAGCTTTCTAGGCATGCTGTATGTCATTGCAAAAGTAGTCTTGGTTTTTAGCTTCATGATTTACACCGGACATACCAAGGTAAAGCAGAAGTCGTATGCCAATAATAAACCCAATGAGCGGGAGATAGCTTCTCTCCCATGTAGGGGATTTGAGACTGTGAACAGACAGTTCGTTAGAACATTTTCGAAAAAAACACAACAAGCTACCGCTAGTATATGAGCACGATCAAGCGCACATTCTTTTGCCAGTCAAGGTGGTGGATTCGTTCCTGCCTTGGCCTACTGCATGGGGATGCATAACAAAAGAGCTTGTTTTGAAATACTACCTCACAATGTCGTCAGCTCAATTTAAAAAACTACTTCTATTTAATTTTCACAGCCTGCCGTACGCTAACGGAACTATCAACACTTTCTCTTCACAACTTTGTTCTAGCAAAAAAAAAAAAAAAATTGCTGTCCACTCCTAGAACCTCATGGTGATGAGAGATTATTTCCTTCTCAAAACAACATCGTCATACCAATGTTGCCTGTTGCGTAATTGACGTAGCATTGCCTAAGAACACAATTTCCCGAATTAATTTAAATCTTATTATTCCGATGTGCATTCAAAAAGTAGTCTTCGGCTAAAAGTAACTTGGGAAGATTCTCGTAACTAAGCACAGATATCACTCATGGAGAATGAAAGCTCAAAGTTTGATTTTCACATAGTAATATCGAGCAGTGCAGTTCGAGTTCATTATTAATTGAGGAGTAGGGAGGCACTGCATTGATATTTTGAATCACCTTAATTCTTCGATAATAAAGAAACTGAACGTTAACTGCTAGTTATTAATACATGAGAATGCTAAAGATTTGGAGATGTTTACTGATTTGCTTACAGATACATTTCGAAAAGGACACATCCTGTTGTTTACCTTTCTCTCAGCACTTCTATAGAGGTTTAATCATTTCCAACAGTTCGCGAACAACGTCAAAATATTGGGCACAAATGGTATACGAAACCCACAATGTCACTGAGGAAGTTGGCCAATATTGAAAAGAAAGCCGTGCAAACACTGATCAAGAAGAGGATACACCGAAATCGAGACTAAAAACCGTCCTGCTCACCCTCGTTTGGATAAACGTCCAATAAAGGCATTCGAGCACAAGAAGAGGGTTTCAGAGCTGGTTGTGGCTGAAAGTTGGTACTTCAAAAGTCCAATGTTCATCGTGCCCAAGAACGTTTGAATCTTCGAACCTATAAAAAGCAGAAGCAGCCGAAACGGAGTTCGAAACCAGAAGGATCGCTCAGGCCCAGAGTGCGAAAGTTGTACGGGAATTTGAACCGATGATCATGGATGACGAAACCTACCTGAAATTTGACAACAAATCCTTACCGAGGCCACAATATCATACGGTGCGTGAAGGGGGAGTATTCGACCAGTCTGAGACATGAGACAGTTGGAAAGTGGTAAAATTTCGCAACCCTTCATCACAACCGCTTCGATTAACAGTGAAACATGAAAGAGTGCTTACAAAAACGACTTCCACCATTGAATC
The DNA here is from genome assembly GCA_034211315.2 of Aedes japonicus. Taxonomy (NCBI): domain Eukaryota; kingdom Metazoa; phylum Arthropoda; class Insecta; order Diptera; family Culicidae; genus Aedes; species Aedes japonicus. The sequence continues at coordinate 11,807 of JASCZW010001446.1, forward strand.
GAAGCCAAAAGGATTCTGTTGTCGTCTGGCCAAATCTTGCGTCTTGCCATTACGCGAAATCAATGGTATCAATGGCATATGGCAAAATGGCAAAAATATTTCACTCTTCACAAAGGATATGAATCCTCATAATAGACCGCAAAATCAACCAATTGAAGAATGTTGGGTATGAACGTAGGCATGTCTTTTGAAACAGTAAGAAAAAATTGGAAGAAAGTGTCAAAACTTGTCGCTAAGAAGTCTCTGCTGAATCTTATGAAGAACGTACAAAAGAAGGTGCACCAGATAGCATACAATCGCAGGATTGCAAATATTGAGAACACTTACCTGATGTGCCACTCTAATGTTTACAGTATGTCTAATCAAAATTGAATTTCCAACACTTGTGGAGTATTTTTCCGGAAGACTGGGTGTATCCATACTTTCTAGGGAAGTCTTTATGTTACAAAATATTTTCATCAGAAATCAGATGCTATTTTTATCTACTTTCCCATATCGAGATTCTTGACGCTCTATGTCACAAATGGATTAAATCTCTTTCAAAATTATTTTTAAGTTAATTTGATCAAGCACATCGATACAGGTTGTAGCAACAAAACCAATCATTGAAACCTAATTTTGATAATTCAACAAATTTCTCCAAGGCGTCAATTTTTTCAAAGAAATAGCCGCTTTCGTGACACAACAAGCACACGTTCGTCGAATCCTTCACTCACTGTTAGGTGAACCGATCCGGTGATTCCCAGCGATGGCAAACAGACTCCCAAACGAAGGGGGGTGGGTTTTTAGAAAATGGCCTTCGTTAGGCCGCTTCGACCAATCTTCCACGTTCACTTCGTTTTCCCCATTCTCAATCTCCTTCCCATCGCTTCGCCAGGTCGTGCTAGAGGTTGAGGTAAAAATAACGAGCTTCCCAACCTACCGTCCCCACCCTGCGTACAAGATTCGAAAATAGCCTGCCCATTCCGTCGATCGTCCATGTGCAAAGCTCAAGCTGGCCAGCCAGCCAGTCATACATACTGCACCCCCACTGCTCGGGACGTGTGTACAGAGGCAGGCAGGCAAACGAACGTGGTCCTTTTCCACATGTGCGCACGATGAAAGGATTTATCGTCTTTCCTACCTTCGTCTTGCACCTGCCCCGGATGACACCGCGCGCCGCTTGACGTACACGTTTTCGCACTCCCAACTGGACGGGATTCAAAGTGGCTGGAGGCCCAAACCGCGGGCTAAGCCACGATACTTCGCGGCTTGCGCGCAAGGATCCAGCCAAAACCGAAAATAGAGCATCCTCCTCTTCGCCACGAAAGCCGAAATTGAGCCCCATTCGGTCCGTGTGCAAAAGTAAATTAAAATAAATTTTCTTATATTGATTTTCTGCGCAATACCGCTATCTCGCGCGAGCCTCGAGTCGGGCTGCTGCTGTGACTACCAGTAGTTTTGCCGTGTCCTTCGCGTGCCAACGGCGGCGGCAGCGGCAGCAGTTTTCCGATTTTTCCTTTTTCGATTTCTGCAGCACACACCCAACAAATCGAGGGCACTGTGTGTGCGAGGACCCGTTCCTGCTACATACGTACATATACATAGGAACAGCCAGTGGTGTAGTGGCACACAAAAATGCACACAGCTATACCAAGACACACGAACTTACGTCTTGTTATTGAGTGCCCGGAGAGTGTTGTGTTGGCCTCAAGTTTCTCCCCTTTTTTCTCGACGGTAGGTTTGTCCGTACCACGTTCGGTATGTATATTTACCAACAGTTTTGCCGTTTTTGGGGGAAAAGCGGAAAAACGTGGTCGCACCGAGTGAAAAGTTCAGTCCATTCAGCAAGGAGAACCGATTCCTCTGGTGTGGTTGGATCGGTAAATGAGCTACCTCAGCTCCTCAGCGAGGTCACTTACAAGCAGATCAAGAAAGTTCAAATGTTTTTTATGAGGTTGATGCTCTTCTTTGGCCGTTTGTTTGCTGGTGGTTTTTTTTTTAGGAGTTGACCAGCCCGACCAACTGTTTGACCCAATGTGTGAACTTTTACGTTCTAGGATGGAGGGCCGGGGGGTATGAGGCTAATATTATAGTTGAAGGGATTCTGAGAGTTGTTCACCTTGAAGAGTTGAGAGTTCGGCAACAGTCTTGGGCAGGACTTACGGCTGTGGGTGTGTGTGTGTTTGGTCGAGCATACGGAATGGGTTAGGTTTGGACATGTGGAATTTGCTGCAGTCACTTGACGAGTTCTAAAAGTGACCAACAATGAGTTTGTTCTGGATCTGTTTCTAATTGAGGTTTAGCGAAAGTTTGAAATTGGCTACTCGCAGGAGGATAGATTATGCTTGGCTCCACTCAAAGCAGATTTATTCCTCATACAACTGTACGATTTCTTGATCCAGAGTTTTAAATATCTGATAAAACTTTTTTGTAATCAACTATATTATTATTACAATACTGGGGTAGTGATTTTGCATTAGGAGCTGTCCTGTTACAAAAATTCGAAGTTTCAAAAGAACACCCATCTCTGACATCTCTGACTTCAAATGACAGTGGTTGCAATTGGTCTGCAACACAAAAAGAACTTGCTGCCATTGTATGGGCTGTGAAACATTTCAGGCTCTACATTTATGGTACAAAATTTCAACTGAGGACCTTCTACATTTGTTTCAGTGCATTCACAGCTTGTTTGAATAATTGACATCGGGACCTCTCACATCGAAGCTCTCCAACACAGTTGTTTTGGATTCCAAGTCGCGATACAATATCCTTCATGTTTTTCAAGTTTCTTTTCACAAAAGTGCTTTTAACCGATGGTGATTCTCCCAAGCTTATCTCACCTTCCTGTTCGAAAAACCACCATAACCTCAGAAGACATTGATTCAAAATAATCGACGAGACTTTGTGTCACTTTCACAAGTTTCGAAGCTTCTCTGATATGATTACTTTTCGAAAAAGGATTACAGCAGAAACGGTTCCTAACACGCACTATCTTTTTGGGACCCTGAGTTGCACAGTTCTGGATCATATTTTTTTACACACAAGTTATACACAGCAAATTGTCAAGTATGGTTTTGAACGAAATCCAGCCTACCTCGTTTTGATGACAGTGATTTTATCGGCAGCACAGAAAAACCATTTCTCGAGTACTTTTTCAAACAGACGTATCTGATTTTGTAAACAAAGAGGGGAAGTAAGATTCAAACGTTAAATTCTTCAAACCCTAAGCACTTTCACGCAAACTAGGACCACCAACACAAGGAATAACATTTCCCTAACATGATGGTGATGCTACTTTCCGTGTGGATGCTGAGAATTTAGAGAAATTTACATTTGAATCTTACTTTCCCTCTTTGTTTACAAAGTCAGATACGTCTGTTTGAAAAAGTACTCGAGATTTTACGAATCTGTAAACCGAATCGTTTTCGAACAGTCACACGAAACTAGCGATGAAACTTCAAGAATTCACTTACACTATACAAGAGTAATCATTAAGAAACCAAGCCGTCTCGAATGAACTAAAACGAACAGTTTAAAGAGACGTTGATAGAAAGAATTATTACGAAATCAGTTTTTTGCCCAGCTATTCTGATTGATATATTGAAAGAATACGCTAGCCCTACCCGAGCAAGAGCGAATAACTTGGTAATTGGCTTTGGTATTTAAGATCACTGCATAAGAGGTAAAATACCTGCCCGAGCAGGAGACAACAACATATGAATACCAAATTTTGATCTTGATAACTGGCCTTGGTATTAAAGAGCTCTGAGGAGGTAGAATACCTAAGAATTGCAAGCAAAATATCTCTCAAATAACAAAACTTGTTATATCGCATACCTGTGAATATCTGAGAGGTACTATTTTGGTATTGTCTTACCTTAATTTGGTATTCGCATAACATTGTGGTAACAGTTTTATGGTATTATCGTCAGGTATTTTACCTCTTAATCTGAGCTCTAAAATACGATGGCCAGAGATCAGGTTGTTCGACCCAGCTCGGGTGAAGATAATATCATAAAAATGTTCCTAAAATATTATACTAATACCAAATTGAGGTAAGAAAATACCAAAATTGTACCTCTCAGGTATTCCCAGGTATCCAAAATAACAAGTTTTGTTATTCGAGCGATATTTTGCTTGCCATTTTTAGGTATTTTGCTTGGGTATTTCACCTCTTCCCGAGCAGAACCGAATAGCTTGATAATTGGCCTTGGTATTAAGGAGCTCAGATTAAGAGGTAAAAAAACCTGAGGATAATACCATGAAATTGTTCTCACAATGTTATGCGAATACCAAATTGAGGTAAGATAATACCAAAATAGTACCTCTCAGGTGTTCACAGGTATCCAAAATAACAAGTTTTGGTATTCGAGAGATATTTTGCTTGCAATTCTTAGGTATTTTGCTTAGGTATTTTACCTCTTAATCTGAGCTGTTTAATACCAAGGTTAGTTATCAAGATCAAAATTAGGTATTCATATGTTATTGTCGCCTGCTCGGGATACTGTGCTCTTATATTTATACCAAGGTTTTTTATCAAGATCTCAATCAGGTATTCATATGTTATTTTCTCCTGCTCGGGTATCTGTACAATTGGCATCTTAGGCAAAACTAATATATTGCGGAGCTGGCAAATAATCTACAAACAAATTATTCCTGAGCTAAGCCCTTCAAAATATTCTGGACAGATTTTTTTTCTAATTGATGTTAAGAACTTGAACAGATAATTCAAACGCGTTAGAGGGATTATTGAAGTCTCTAGCACGAGGGATTATAGAAGTCTCTAGCACGCTCTAGCAAGTCAAGCATATTAAAACAAAGTTCTTTGTTAAAACATAAAATCTAAAGTCCTCGCTTTATCAATATGTGCAAACTATGCCAACAATGAAAATTCGAGCGACACCCATATAAAATTAAATTCAAATTCACTAGGTTATCATCAAAACCATTGAAAATTGTTCATCTGGATATTTTTATAATGAGAGTGAAAAATTACCTAACATTCTGCGATAAATTCTCAAGACTGGCAGCAGCCAGTGCATTTAAACTCAAAACACAAATAAGCTAAATCGTCTTGTAAGCGATTCTGAAGCTTCCTTTTCTTCAGCAGCTATGCGAGAAATTTAAGAAGAAAACCTGATAGAATATCGTTTTATCCAGTCTAGGCCAATCATCTTCGAATAGAACAGTGGAAATCGTTCACCGCACTCGGCGAGAATTGCACTATATCTTATCAAATTAAGAATTCACTAAAGATCTATCAGAATCCACACAAATAAACTTAGCAATTTTTTTTCATAATGATTAAATACATTCTCAAACGAATCCAACACGAAAAGTCTACACACAGTCTCTGAGAATTTGGGCTAATTAATAAGGCAACAAGTTTTTTCAGAGAAATGAAGGAAAAACAGTTTGAAAGAAACAAAAAGAATTAAAAAAACAGAATTAAACCCTGAAGATATCGAAACTAATCGATCAGAAAAAACGGTATAATTTCAAACATTAAAAAAGATACAAAAAAAATCAAAGTCAATGAAAACCGAGACGCATGTATACTTGCCAAGAACCAAAGAAAAAATCATAAATCAAAATTGAAATGGAAACGAAAAAGCACACAATATCTATTCAAAGTGTAAGCATTATACAAGTATATTGCAAAACGAAACAATGTTGATACCTTGTTCTAAACTATAAGTATTCTGCTGAAACTTGCCCAGAAAAACCACAAATATATTTTGTTTTCATTTCTACAGATCCGGAAATGTTCCGTCTGATGATACTTTTATTTCTCATACTGCCTATCATACTGCCTATCATACCCTCACAGCTTGAAATACTAGACCTAAAAGATAATCCTGGAATACTTGCAATCAAAAATGGTAAAGTTCACATCAAAACAGGTAACGACTTATTGCTACAATCATTTGAACTAGAGATCTTCAAAGAAGTTTTACACCAATATGAATCCGTGATAATTCAAATAGGGTAATTGTAATAATTGTGGGATATCTACGAAACCTTGTGACAATTTATGATACGCAACAGCAATCTATAAAATTTTATTTTACAAAAACGATAAAAGATTCTACTCTATTTTTTGATATATTGTGTAAAACAGTCAAAACTTTCAAGAAAAAATATGAAATCTTCTAGCGCCCTCTGTTCAGACACCACAAACATCGTAAAATACAAATACAATCAATATTTTTCAATACAAAAGTCCAATTTTTCAATCCCATATATTCAATCATATTTTTGCTCTAAAGTATGTTTACTTATCATACATTTGGAATATCAACATTTGAAATCGGCCAGTGGTTCAAAAGATAAAAACCGCGAAAAAAAAAAATTTGGAACCACCCTAACATGGAAATCGTCACCCTAATACCAAAAAAAAAACGTGTCTAATTTTTTGTGACAAGGAACAAAACTACCAATTTTCACAAAATTTTGAGACCCATTATATCGGTAATGGCTGTATCCATATTTTAAACATACATATACACCGTGTCCAATATATTCTCATACACTTTTTCCTTGCATTGGTGTCGTGCAACTGCTCAACATGTTTCACGTATGTGTTGGTGTAGTTTTGCACTATGTTTATACAAGCGCTTTTAGGTTATGTCCGATTGTTTTTATTCGGTGTTAATCTTTAACCAGCGATGAAGGAGTTTCGTCAAGTTATCAATAAATCGAAATTATCGATTTAAATAATTAGAGTTTAATTTTGTATGAAAATATATTGGACACGGTGTAAGTTAGCTAGAATTTCTTTCAAATATTTATTATGAAGAAATTATGAACTACGGTACTCACTGGACAAAACAAATTGAAAATGCAGATGTAATATTATTCTCATTAAGAATTCTAATTTTGAATTTAGATAGATACATCTGTGGCATATAATTACGTGACCAACGAACCCGCAAGATCAGCAGATTAACGGAGTCACACCACCTGGCCGAAGTCCATCGTCCAGCACATCAATGTCCCGTCAGCAGGTTTAGGTTACAAATAGCCGATCGAACAGTCGATCGCTCTCTTTTTAGTATCGATCCGTGACATAGTTAAGTTTAAGTTAATTAAGCAGTGGAATGTAATTAGTGTAAGAATTTAGTGAATAAATATTTTTTCATGAATCTCTGAGACCAGATCTCATTATTAAATATTGAAAAGTTTTACTATATCGTGTGTTAAAGACAGAGGTCAAGACGTTATTACTTTTCTACAAGATTTTATCTTACAGTACTTTTTTGTTCTTGATTATATGATTAAAGCCAGTTTTAATATTTTGGCAGCACTGCATTATCTGACAATTTGTGTCAAAGCGCAGATATGACGTTTTCCCACCAAACTTGGTTCCATATGTACGAAAAGTTTTAAATGTCCGGAAAACCGATTTCGCTTGAAAATTTATGATTCGCTATCGTGACAACTATTCAATATTGAGTAAGTCATGCTCATTTGTATATTTTTCATGCCGGAACCATTTTGTTGTATGAAAATGCCTTGGAAAATACTTTCTATGCCTAGAAGTAATTTAGCCTTTACGATTTACATCAGCTGAGATATCGGAGAAAATAACATAAAATATGTGGTGGATGAAACATTTTGTCCAGCACTGTAATACATGAATTTGAAACAATTACACTTTATATATTCTGAATTTTTATTGCTATGATTTTCAACATAGTTGTACTTCACAAGCAGATTCTTTTTTTGTGCACAGGCTATTAACTGCATACAAATATACACGGGAAATAATTTGTTCTTGAAAATTGAAAAAAAACAGGTCATGGTTTCATGAACATGTTGTGTTTTCGTGTTATGCATATACACCAAGAAAAATATTCATGATATAATGAACAATTTGTCCACCGGAATGAAATCATGAATCAACGGTTTAAAACCATGAGCTGAATTCTTAGAACTGAAAACCTTATTCATGAATCTGGCAAACTTTATCGACTGTAAATGAAAACAAAAAAAAAACAAATCCATCATCAGAACTCGAACCTAGTTGTTGATGTGAAGAACTGTGATAATATATGGTGGATATAATTACTACGCTATTGATAATAATCGGTTTAATTTTTGTATGTAAATATGTGTGTATCATTTTTACCGAATACACCCTTTACTTGAACGATCCTTTTGAAATAAGCATCTGTTTAAAGACCTGAGTGTTTTGACTCAAGTCACAACTCTTTGCGTGGATCTACGTTTGTTTGGTTTTTGAAAACACTACACATGATGTATATTCACGTTCTTCTGATTATGTCAATGATACACTGCAGGGCGAGTGACAGCCATGGACCGAATAGAATGGAGACAACTTCTGTGTACAGCAGAGGCCACGCCGGCCTTAGTCTGATTGGTAAGGTAAGGTATGCTTCGCAAGAAGCAAGCATAGTACTTTATATGACATGAGCTACGATAAATTTAAAACTACATATTGGATAAACTTGTAGCATAGCAAAACATAGCATTTTCCGACTATACGTAATCCTGGGTTGACTGATGCAGAGACGATGGAAGCGCTAGAAGAGCTGCCTTGGGCGTGAGAGGCTCTTCATCCATCGATTTCTTTGAACTACATTTTCGATGAACTTGTGTCAACAAATGGCATCTTAAAAATACATTTCCCTCCATTAGAACATCCAAATTCCCTCGAAATCAATCTTCTGAGAACTCTCAAAACAATCCAACACCAACCCAAGCACAGTCGAACGCAATACTACTCCACTCCGACCGCACAGACAACAGTAAAACACGGAAGTGCTGTGGCAAAACTCCTGTGGGATGCGAAGTCCTCTCACTCTCTTTCGCATACCTATTTCTGTTTCCGTCTACCACCCTCACACCGCCCAACCGACGGACACAGCGGTGGTGGCGTTGGGCGATGAAAGAGCGAAGGACGTGGCGAGGCAGCGAGGCAACAACACACATGAAGGTTTTCAGCTTTCTATACTTTGCTCGTTCCGTCGTCGTCGTCGTTGTCGACATGTACGACCGGACGACAACGAATACGACACCCCAAGCGGACGACGACGATGTCGACGTCAATGTCGTTTCAGAGAGCCATTGCTGCTGCTGCCACATCTCTGGATCGGGCGATGATGATTTTAGAACCCCACCTTCTTCTTCTGAAGCTGCTGCTGCTGCTGGGGAGCACTTTTGGCCACTACACACGGGTGGACCTCGCGCGCCCCATACGCGTACATGTGTATGGCCTTTTTCCAATCTATCTTCATCGTGTGAGGCGGGCGGCAATCAATATTCTCGGTCCTCACTAGAAGGGATGGGTAAGATCCACAGAAAACGTACATACACTTGTGCTTCGGGTCGTGTACGGAGGAAAGGAACGTGTACTCCGGTGCATCCTGGTGGACTGAAAGCTGGTACCGTGGGCCGCTAATATAAGTTGTAGGGATAACAGAATTTTCCCACTTTACAGTAAGTCTCAACAAGCACCAATGATCAAGATTCCACGAACGATGTAAATTTCGTAATTGATTAGACCTAAGAATAGAGATTCAAGAACCGATGAGCACCACTGCTATTGGAGTTTCGTCTCTTTCCACTTAATGAAATCCTGTCCACGCTTATGAAGCCCACCCCTCCCTTTTTTCGAAAAGCCACTTCCGTGCTCGCAAACAAAATCGACGTCGTCGGTGGTAGTGGTGAAAACCATCCAAGGGGGAGGCAAAATTTCATCAAAGTCTGACAAAAATCGATTTTCCTTCCTCTGCTTCTTCACATCTTCTTCTCGTGGTGTGCCCTGGCGATGGCTTTCTGTGCCGTTCCAAGCTTGGCCGTAGTGTAGCAGCAGTTCGCGAACTTCGCCTTGGAAGCAGGCAGCCAGTTAGTGGCGAGTGGATAGAGTGGAATGTGTGTGTGTAGACTCTCTGGCCCTCTACTGCCGGAGGATTAATTGGCTTTGTGTAGAGTTTGGTTCACTCACATACACAGGGACTGCCACGCGGGAAAGGACGGGCCGCGAAGGGGGGGTTGGATTTGTAAGGAATGGCGGCGTTGGCAGTGGCGGAGACGACGACGGTGATTCCGCGGTGCCGTTCGCGTGTGCGCGCGGTCCTTCCACGATGGGAAGGAGGAAAGGAGGACTCCTTTTTTTCCCTCATGGGTGTGTGAGAGGAAGATTGGACCTGGTGGGGGTGTATGTAGGAATTTACGTCTGAAGGCAAATATTTCATTTTCGTGTTTTTTGATTAAATTTTATGGATGAAAACGGATTTTTTTTTCGGGAATACTGAATAAATCATGCTCAGGGTTTTGCTCTGGTGGGAATCTATTTTTGGGGGAGGAAATATGTGAAAAAATGGACTCACGGAGATCCAGTTTGTTGTATGCGTAGTTTTACGTTGATGTTTTATGAAACTTACCTGAAAATAGAGAAAACAAATGAAAAAGATTAGTTAGGTTCAGGCGAGTTGATTTTCGCAAAGAAATTGATGTATACACGAGTTGAGTTTGAAAAGATTCCATTTTGCCAAATATGGTTAAGTTTTAAAATTTTCTACAAAATAATTATGAAGATAAAGATGAGTTAATTTTAATTAAGATCAGATGCTGATTTTCAATAATGCTCATTTGTTTTACAATTTGTGTTTTGAACTGATATTCGATATTGCAATATAGAACACTGAAGAATCCTCCGTATAGTAAAACCAAATGGAAACTACTAATCTTTATCTTTTTCATTATACAGATATTCCACTATCACCGCGTGCATTGGCCTGTTAAATGGGAATCATGGATCCTCGTCATAAAAAGTATAATTCCAGATATTTTTGTTTGGCGACGAATTGAACTTTTATCGTATACGAAGTATGCAACACATTAGCCGCACAAACTTTTTCATCTTTGTAGAAAGTCGGGGAACGCAAACAAAGATTCCGTGTAAAATTATGTCTCCTGAAACTAATACATACGGATGTCGACTAAAGCTTTGTTATATTGAATTTATTATCTCATCTTTTTGAACTCATTCTTATGTGCTAAAGGACGCTTGCATGTGTTGGTCTCAGGGCACCGAAATTTACATGACATTTTGGTAGTGAGTGGTTTTACATAGAAAGGAAAGGTTTTTCTTGATTCTTTCATTAAAAAAATATTTAGAAGCCATAATTCTTGATTTTGCATGAAGTTTTCTCGAGATGCCTGCCATTTTAATGCACAAGGTGTTCATCGAATTCAATGGCCATTTTGTTTCATCATCTAACCATCGTTGCAACATGTTTTGCCATTTTGGAAGTCGGTCTTAGTTTTTACTTTATTATGGCCCAATATTTTCATCTAGGATTGTATAATTGCGAGCAATTCGATGGAATAAGTCATTTGAAAATTGATGAATTTCTTAACTGTAGTAGCTAACCAAATATGGCTAACGTGTTAATGAATCTTTGTGTGGCCTTAAAAAGGGTAGTATACATTTTTCAAGGCACTCATTTTCGAACCACTTAAAGTTCACCATCTTGTTTGTCACGTAATTGCTTAGTTTTTGTCCGCATCTAAAAGTGTAGTTATGTAGTGGTAAACGTGTTTGCTTCTCATCCCAGTGAATATAGTATCAATAAGTAGTTCATGAGCATGAGCATGAGCATGATTGACCGCCCACGGATGCAATTCCGTTATTGCTAGATCAGCTGTATTTACACAAAGAACCAACAGATGATGTTTTGGACTAACATACATCTTCAAAGTGTAAAAACTGGTGACCCATTATAAAGCAATACCGGCGCCGGCCGTGTCCGAATGCTAGTCAAGTAGGGAGTGGGAAGGAACGTGTTGACATGATGCTCGCTTTGAAGGAAGCCGAGAAATCCTCTGCACTTCCACGAGACATCACTGGGATGTTGGATAGTTGGGGAAAGGTTAGCAGCAGGGCTCGTTTTGGTTAACGGTACGCTGTAGTGATCCTCATAGCAAGAGATATGCGGAAGCAGCCATTTTTGAGCCAATCGTGCAGCGAGAGCTGTCAAATCTGAGCCAATCGTGTAGATTTTGTACTGTGGCAAGTGTTATCAGCCTCTGTGAAGAAAATAAACACCGCTGCCAAATAGTTCATCAAATTTCCACACATCTCCCGCCACGAGGATCACTATTACGATGAAAGTATGCACTCCCGTTTCACCCCCACAACCCCGAGCACAACTATACGCCATCCCACCCTCGCACACGGAAATGCCACCCAACTCCCGCCAAAAGTGGATCAACTCAATTATGAGTTGATCCACCCTCAACGAAAACCGAGCAACACCCCGCGTGAGAAAAAGAGACAGCACACAACTGCACCCAAAAACTGAGCAAAATGAAACGGGAGTGTGTAGCACTATCCGCCAAAAGCAATGGACCGCTCCGATGTGGCTGAAAAGAGACAAGAGACAAGTACAATGAAAAACAAAACAAAATAGATCAAATAAAACAGGATACTAGATATTGTCTTCAAAATATGGTAGAAATAAATTATTTGTCGCTTCGCAGACCAGCTCTCCTCGGTGTCCTAGATGGCCAAGTCCTGTTGGACTCGCAGCTGCTGTCGTCGTCACTTGTTCACATCAAGACGGCCGTTGCCGACATTTTTGAAGCCTTCCGGTAGCAACACGATATCTGCGTCTAATACACTTTTCTTGCACCGACTAATTTACAATGTAAAGGCCAGTATCGACCCAAAAAGCAGAGAGGCTACAGAATGTTATTCAATATTACCAAGCGGAAATTTGACAATTGAGCCCGCACACCGAATCAAAATTTACCGCAGCACAGTTGTGGTATTTTTCTTGAAAATCCAGTTCACTCTATTTCAGCAAATTCTTAATAAGAAAATTAAACCCGCTTATGGCCTCTAATTTACACGGTTACTACTTACGCATAACCCATACATTCGTATACATCTCTACACTCTGCACTATACTCCCGTTTCACTCCACTCAACTCCAGAGCACAACCGCACACCAACTCACCAAATGAAAACTTCGAGCACTACTCCAATTGGAAACTAGAAGAGGCTATCTTCTTAGGCACCCCTACTAAACACTGTACATATTGACTTTTTGACGTTTATTCACCTTTCCCTTTCTGACAAATGCAGAGGAATGATGGTCCGTCTCCAAATGATTCTCCCTCCCACCTGTGCCCCACTGATCAAAATGGTGTCGTAGTGTGCGTGTGTTAATTTAAAGAAGTCTAAGCCGAATATTCATTCTCAGCTCATGCAATCGGTTAGCACCATTACACCTATATTTTTTCTCCTTCGTAAGTTGCCGCCCGCTCGCTGATGTTCATTCGCATTTTACGCATTCATTGATTGTTGTTGCAAGAAAACCTAGCTATTTTCCGTTTTTCATTTCTGCACAAAGCTTCGTTTCAACTGACTACATCCGTAAGTTTTACAAGGCGATAGATTTGCATCAATATTGACAGTTATTTTAACAAAGGCCATGGAGCAAATATTTGATTTGCAAGGAAATCGATATTGGGTGTTGAGTATACTTAAGGATGGGGATTGCTTGTTCGGGTCTTTGGTCCATCAGATTTACGGAATAACGCCGAAGAACGCACTTTTCAAACCGTATAGCAGACAGTTGCGGGAAATTGCAGTTCGTCAGCTGAGGAACCGAAGGGAGAAGTATTATGGCCAAATCGCTGCTTACGCCGATGAGTTGGTTCGTGATGCATTGCCGCTGGCGGAGAAAATTGAGCAGTACTTGCGGTTGTTGGAGACTTCTGGGTATTGGGGGGGCGCAGAATGTATTGCTTCTTTGTCGGATTTCTTCGAGGTAAACATTCAAATATTTCAGGATAATGCGTGTATAAGATTCAGCCCAGAAGCAGTCAGAGAAAATCTTCCAACCTACCAAATATTTTATCATGGTGTTGACGGTGCTAGAACGCATTACGACAGTATTGTTTGCATACGTCCAGACAATTACACTCTATCGAGACCAAGCCCGAGTCACCCTTTTGAAGTTGTTCGTTTAGCCGATCGCGATTTTGAGGCAGAATGTACGACGATGATTTCTGGACATGATTGCTTGATCGCTGCTGTGGGGCATCAGTTGACTGGAGCGGAGATTACTGAAGGCACTGTTGCTTTGTGGAGATGTTTGGTGGCGGACGAGAATATAGTATCAATAAGTAGTTCAATATAAAAACTTCAGTCGACGCCGTTGGGCTATTTTAGAGATCCAAATCATCCGAGAACGTCTTACTTTAGAAGGGTAGTCAAGTCGGTAGTCATGTTCTATGTGTTGATGTGTTGAATATGTTGGGTCCAGATCATTTGCCTACCAGGCTGCAAATCACGTTATTGAGAAACATAAAAAACTCATTTTTTGCTGTGACATCACCTCGTGCTGTGACCACATTCAATTTGCTACCGGTTTGTCGTCAATCAGTGAACATGTTTTCTTTTTTGGTTAACCTACAACTTTGGTAGTAGCATTCGAATCAAGTCACTTGCCCGCACTGTATTTGCAAGTGCGGTCAAGTCTTCTATTCCGCAATGTATTTGCTACGCTTTTTTCAACGTAAAAACGCACCAAAAATTGCCGTCGAAAGATTATAAAATAGACCACCAGAAGCACTGCAATACAACATTTCACTTTTCAAAACTAAACAATTCGATTTTGTTGAAAAGGATTTTTAATAGACCTTTCTCGTCAGGACTTACCTCCAATTTTTATATTCTACCTTTGAAGGCAATAAACTTCTTAAAACGTTAGCGTTAATAACTTCTTTTTTTTCTACGCACTACTCATTTTGTTGTAAATTGTTTAAAGCTCAAATTTTTTCCACATTTTACGGTGAATATACCAATGTGGAATAAATATGTGGTGTTTTGGCAACTCTGTAAAGTGGTGAAACAATTTTCATCATGAAATTCAAAACTTTTTCTGACAACACTATTTGTTTTTGATATATCTATGATAGGATTTTCGAAGACGTGGCTTCGAAAGACGAAAGACTCATCTGTCGCTACGTCAAACGCTACAAAGAAACCAGTTCTTGGAAACGCACGCATTAAACGCACTGTCAGGTGTCAGGAAGCTATCAAACGAGTGAGAGAGCTGATTTGACGAAATCCTAGTAAGTTTTTGAACGACCTAGGATTATTTTGAACGACGACCATGTACAAAAGCCATACAGAATACAACGGATGCATGAATCGACTGAAAAGCAGACTGAAAGAAGATTACAAGAGTCGAAAGATGTCGGAAGCTGCTCAAGCGGCACGGTGGAAGAAAAAAAGTTTCTGCTATCATCACAGCCAGCAGAATGTTTGGGTGTATACAGCACATTTTCCTGTTATTTCTTGTGATAAACTAGCTATACAAAGGTTCCAGAATGTTTCAAGTGTATTGTTTTCGGGATGTTTCTCCAAAACTTTGAAGGTTCCATTGCTGTTCATTGTTAAAATCAACAGTAAATATTACATCGATAAAGTTTTGCAGAACCATCTGCTTCCCTTCGTCAAGAAAAATTACAATAAGGCGCCATACTGCTTTCAACAGACTCACCCGTTCTACCAGGTGAAAAGTAGGCTAGTTGTGAAGCTTATTTTCCGGATTTCTTTTCGTCGATAGAATGGCCTACCTCGTCACCTGATTTGAATCCTCTCAGTTTCTATTCATGACATACTAGGCAAACTAGAGGGCTAACCGTGGAAACTTTTTTTTTTTTTTTTACCCTCTCAAGCACCTGACCCGCTGTATCCAGAGATTAGCACTTCAGTTATCAAAATGTCGTCGAAGGAAAAGAAGCAACGCATCAACATTTTGCACGTGCATGGTGAAAATCCAAACTACTCTCACGTCAAGCTGGATCGGAGGGAAATCAAAAGCCGGAGGCCACAGCGACGACAAAAAGAGTTGCCCGCTGTTTCAAGCGGAACCCCAACCTCTCCGTCCGAGATGGCGCAAAGAAGCTGGGAGTGGCGCCTTCAACCGTGGATAGAGCTAAAAAACGAGCTGGACTGTCGACTTACAAGAAAGCGGTGACTCCAAATCGCAACGATAAACAAAACATGTCGGCCAAAGCCCGATCACGAAAGTTGTACACGACGATGCTGACGAAGTTTGATTACGTGGTACAGAACGATGAAAATTACGTCAAAACAGACTTTAAACAACATCCTGGACAGAAATTTTATACGGCAACCGGGCGGGGAAAGGTGGCAGATATTTTCAAGCACATTAAACTGTCAAAGTTCACGAAGAAATATCTGTTGTGGCAGGCCATCTGTACCTTTGGCTTGAAAAGCAACGTTTTCATTGCGACCGGAACCCTTAACCAGAAAATTTATCTGAGCGAGTGCCTACAAAAGCGTCTACTGCCTTTCCTGAAGCGACAAAACTGTTCCGTTCTATTTTTGCCGGATTTGGCTTCTTGCCTTTACGGAAAAAAGGCCATGGAATGGTATACTGCTAACAACGTTCAAGCGGTGCACAAGGACAAGAACCCTCCCAATACGCCAGAGCTCCACCGATTCGAACAATATTGGGCCATTGTCAAGCGGAACCTTAAGAAGACTCAAAAAGCTGTTGTGAGCGAGAAACAGTTCAAGGCAAACTGGCGTTCTGCGGCGACATTATTCGCGGACAAGGAGTATGTACAAAATCGTATAGCAGGTGTTAAACGAAAGACTCGGCAATTCGCATTCGGTAAAAAGGAAGTTTAGCTGAATATTTCTCCTGTATTCTGTATTAACTGAACTTGAAAAAGAAAAGAAAAAGTATTTGACTTGTTAATAAAAACTTCGATCGACTCACACACATTACTGTTTGAGCAAATTTTGATCGGAACACCCTGGTGGCTTCCCTGTCTTTGTTAGCAACATAAGGTTCTGAATTTTCCAGGGGTCCGGGAAAATCTTTGCATCACCACCCTGAACATTTCGGGAACCAGCAAGATAGCCGTCTTGATGGCCTGGTTTGGAATACCATCCGGTCTCGGCGCTTTGCTCACCTTTAGCGACTTAGCTATCGCAATGAGTTCTTCGTTCGCCACCGTCACCTCGTCGCCGGCCTCCATTGTGCTGTTGTCAATGCCCACGTCATCACGGGTGTTCGACTGAGCCGCCCACACTTCCGTCGCTATGACAGCGTAGAGGTCTGGGATACTGAAAACCATTTAGCATCAATCATAGTAACCCATGAGTCAGCAGACAAAATTTGACAGCTCTATCAGTCGAACTCTAACGGTGATGGCAAAAACAGTAAAGCAACTCCGTTCAGAAGTGTGCGCATTCAAAGAACGGCACCCCGCCGCATCGAAAACGGACATCGTGCGGCAGTTTGTGGACGCCGGATACGCCCGTTCCGGCATCTTCAATATCTTGGCACTATTAGACAACAATCAGAGCATCGAAAGAAAGCCCGGTTCCAGACGGCCGACGACCCTGAGCGACAAGAAGCTCCAAAAGATGCTGAAGAGGAAGACCGAGGGAAAAGTGGCTACATTGCTGCGTGCGCTTGGCAAGAAAGTCGGTGAAAAAGTACTGCTTTCGGAGCTGCAGGCAATGACGCAGCGGCAGCGGTTGAATAAGATGGTCAACTCGATTTTCCCGGCAAATCGCGACGCGGCGGTGGTGATGGACGACGAAACCAATCTCACACTGGATGGCAACGACTGGCAGGGCACTTCGTATTTCACTTCCCCACGAAGGTAGTGAGCTCCGAGGTGAAGTTCATTTCACACACCAAGTTTCTCAAGAAAGTGCTGCTGCGGCTGACAATCAGCGAGAAGGGGATGTCAAAGCCGCTCTTCTTTCACTCCGGACTGGCCGTGAACTTCTCCAAATTTAGTCTAACACTCAGTTATTCAGCATTGAAGTTTGCTGGGTTGTTACTAAAAGTTATCGGAAACATCATTCTCCCAAAGAACAATAAGACAGAGAAACTGGTCATGTTTAATAGCAGAACGAATCGCCCAAAATAGTTAGATTTAAAGAGTTCTTCAGAGCATTCTTCTGAACGCGGATGAAATTTTAGAGACTCTTATGCCAGTATAGTTCGAGTTCGCAACCAATTGAACTCTAATATCGGGAGAAGAGTCAGGACCTGATTTGGAATTGATTGAGTGTGGTGGAGCTGACACGATACTTTGAATCATCCTAGTATATAGCCCAATTCACACATTAAAGAATCCTTAGTTGTCCTAGCTAAACAGAAGTCTTGGAAGCAACCAACTGACAAAATCCAAATTGTGTTAAACATTCCCAACGACAAGAGTGAGCCATACCACCGAAACACACCTCCTCTACGAACTTGAAGTACTTGAAATTCCTTGAAATTTTCAAATAAGCAAGAGCCCTCTCTCCTTTCCTGGAACCAAACTCCGTAAGATGTTGATCACACCTAACAAATCACCCTGCTCTTCCACCTCCTTTCCACTCCACAGCCCTAGATCAACTTTCGGAGAAAATCTTGAAACCATAATTCAATTAATTACTTCCTAATTGCCCGTCGGGTCAAGGCCTTGGGATCAAAAACTTTTTGTTCCCACCCGACACTTTTCACAACTTGATCCATTTTCTCAGCAGCTCATCCGCACAACGGAGACGAAGAAAAAATCAACCCAAACAATTACCCTTTCCCCTGATGGCAAATCCCGTTGACTTGCTTCCTGGAAAGCAAAGCAAAAAAAAAAAATGAATCCGATTCAAAAGGAAAGTAGGTGTGAAAAAAGTTCTCACCAAACACTTAGGATTCCTGTCATCCCCTCCGGGGGCCTTTCACCCGCCGCCGTCGCCATAAAGTCGATCATAAAAATCTCAATGTTTACATTTCAAGAAAAAGGGAGTTTGAACGATCCTTCGTCGGAACGAGCCAAGTAAAAAAAAAATCAAGGCTCGCCTTCATCAATTGAAAGAACGCGGCAACGACCGTATTGTTTTCTTCCTCTATTAACACCTCCCCAGCTCCTGCAGCCACCTCACGACGCCACCGTCGACGGACGGACGGACGACGGTTATATTTGTGTATTCGACTTCTCGGATTTCTTTTTCCACCCTCCAGAGGACCGTAACGCAGCCGGAACTGTGAAAAACTTTTTACTACACGACCCACTCCCCTCGCCAACCCTCTGGACGATCCACAACGAATTGGGTCTTCTGTAAGAACTCTCTCCGGGAGAAAGCAACCTTCTGCTACTATTGCCGGCAAATTTCATTCAGCTTTTTATTCCAAAAAGGATAACCACTTTGCCTGACGATGATGACGACGACGACGTCGTCGGAAGGTGGAGTCATGTTCATCCAAACAAGTCAAAAGATGGTGGGACGCTGCGAAGGAATAAAAAAGTAGCAACCCTCCGGAGAACGAAGGCAGTAGCAATAGAAGAGGCTTTGATTTCCCTTTGAACTTTCCTTTTCATTTTCATTTCCCTACCAAGTCCCAGTGTTTCCCCGGCCGTTGGTGAAGTGTTGTCTACCGAGAAGAAGAAGTTTCAGTTTCTTCTAGCCTGGCCAGAGACGGCGGGTTCGGTTCGGCCGGCCGGTGGCCGGAGGTCTTGTTTTGACTGGAAAGGAAATAAAAGTTTTTCTTCCTATTTCTCGGTTAAGATAGAGAGAGAGAAGAAAAAAAGATAAAAGCCATGGGGACACGACCGCAAAAAAAGGAGGAGAATCGTATAAAGGTATGTATTTACTTTTTTTCAATGTCATTGACATTTCCCTTCGTCTCGGATTTTCCGGGAAGGGGACAACGTCGTAAGTCAGTCAATGAAAACGGTAGAAATGATGTGAGTGGCTAGCTAGGGGTCGAAATACAGATTCAAATTCAAGAGGGGCTGGACGGAAGATCTGTCCTTTTATTGCCTTTCTTTTCTAGAGCAAATGGTGGCGAGGAAGGACTGTACCTACATCTGCTTCGATGTCCGAAACGGACTCGGTCTAGTCGATTTTAATGCGCTTCCCATTTTGCTGAAGATTATCTGCTTCGCCATTTTCGGAAAGAGTGTGTTTGGTGGTTGGTTGCTTGCAGACGTCGTAGAAAGGACCACTTGCGAAGATTACACTTAGATCCAGTGGGGAGAAGGGTGGTGTTGGTTATGATAGTGAAGGTGGACAGGGTTCGTTGAAGGATGTAACTTTTTATAGTATTTTTGACCTATCTCTACTTTATTTATTTGGCTGCGTATGATTTCTGCTATGGTGATTGGAGAGCGGAGACGGTCAACGTTGGAGTTAGATTTCGTTGGTCTGAAATGAACGTGGGGAGAAGTGGGTTTGGTTTTTTTCATGTAATCAATGAGACATTGACGGCAATGAAGAATTCTTCGATGTACTGCTACTGAATACTGAATATTGCATTTGCCATATACTAAAAAATAAAGGTGGCAATTGTCATTAACATTCTGATGATCAAGTGACATAAGACTAAGTTTGAATAAGGAAGAATATCCGTGTTAAATCTTATAGAAACCAAAGCATCGGAGTCAAAAAGATTGGAATCTAACGAAATGTAGATGATTGACAGCTGAAGAATACCTCCGGTTCTATCAGAACCGAATCAGTGTTTTACAAGCTATTGTAATAATCGATTCCAATGCAAAATTTTACCCGGATTTCGAAGGAGATAGTTTACGTTAGTAACCGGTGCGATTTCTAATGGTGTGTATCAAGATTTTTGTCATAGTTTTCAAAAGGTGTCTAACTATTTTGAAAGTTGTCGTTTACAAGACCATACGCATTAATTAGTAGATAATTTTAACTTATTAACTGGAATTAATGCTCCAAAAATTTAAGTTGTTACTTTAGGCTATCTTCCTGGCATGACTAACCAGCTTAAGTGGCGGAAAATTACATCAGCACAGCACAGTAATCAATTTGAATATTTTACACGAATTTCAGTATTGAACTCAGTGAGAAAATTGTAGCCACAGAATGGAAAAATATAAAGTGTAATTACGGATCCAATATGTCAAAAATATCAGAAAATCGTTTAATAGACAAACTATTAACCAAGGAGAAAGTCGACGAAGAGAATCTCTCAGTGTTACTTGGGACCAAATGCATTGTTCAGCTTGCATTGTGGAAATCGGATCGACAGGCAAACGGTGGGTAAAGATCGAAGCGTGCTTTGCTCGAAGATGGAAGCAAATTTTTTTTCGCCCGTCAAATTTTGAGATTTAACTCTAATTTAGCATACGGTATAATTGTTTGTCCTTTTATGACGAATTGAAGAAACCGATTGAGAAGTTCGGTCTTTGATATGAAAATCAGTGAATTCGAAAAACAGTTCCAACCGCGAGTATCAAGTAAAGACTTGATGTATGAGACATGCAAGAAGATTTTTTCGTATTTCATACCAAAAAGAATCGAACGGTTAACTGACACTTTCAGGAGTTCTAAGTGCGGTTAAAAGTGAGTCTTGAACTGTAGGCAGACTGGTTAACTGGAGTTCAGCCCAGTCAGGTTATTAACCACGCAACCAGTCGATCCTTCTCATCGTCCGTAGTGCATTCAATGGGTACATGATTTTTGTCGGCTCTCAGGTGACGAAGAAATGAAAATAAAAGTGAAAAAAGTGTACGTAAGTGTTTGACAAGATTAAGGTGTCAGTTCCGAGTAACTTTTCGGCTTCCATTCGGTTCTTATAGTAGCTGTGAGGGGGCTCATGTCGATCGGTGAAATGATAATTTGAAGTTTATATGGGATTTGCTACTTTTAGAAGTCTCAGGAGGACATCCAGTAACCTCGAAAGATAGGTCACTGTTGCTTCCAATTCCTAAAACTGAGATGTAATAACTCCAAGAATGCAAAGTGGGGAGAATTGTTAAGTGCAACTCAGCTGCAGTTCCGGTGGATGGCTCATTGTAATTTTTTAAGAGCACTGCGCTGCATAATACTGATACGAATGAGCTTGAACCGTTAGTTCGAGACATGTGTTGTTTTCGTGGGAATTTGTTTGTTTTTGTTTGTGTCATATCTCTCGTGTAAGTAAATGATCTAATTTTGTGAGGAGTTCGGGGCGTCAGCTGTTGAGTCCTTTGATGCATTCCATTGGCATCTTCCGTGATGTTTTTCATTTGAAGTTAGTTTAAAGTTTTGTACAGCATCGATAATCACTTTGTGAGAGACACAGCTGCATCCTTATTATTGATATAAATTCGCCCAAATTATGTCCCAGGCATTACTGAAAGTTGCTATAAAAATAACTGACGTTACATTTTGTAGGTGGTCCAAACAGAATTATTTCTGTTGCTATGAATCGGTCCTCTTATGTTTTAAAATGGCTCCGTCACATTTTGTGAGAGGCCCCCTTCAATCGACTCTCTGGCATCGTTGTAATTACCGTAGTCTTCTCAATGAAAAACCACTATATCACTAATGAAAATCAAGCCCCGTACACGAATTAGGTATGTATGTCTGGATCCACATCATTAAGGTAAACTCTTCAAAAACAAAAATATATAGGGTTGCGAGGGAATATCGGACACATGAGACGTGGTTGAAAATAAATACTAATTAATCCAGGAAACAATCACGAATATAGTACCAAACACAACAACAGGACATAATAACTTACAACTTATTATGAACAAGACAAGATACAAAAATATACAGTACACTGACGAAAACTCAACAAGGACAAACACATAAATAACGGGGTATTACTAAAAAAAAAATTTTTCAAGAGACACAACAAAAAGGCTTGTGTATAGAAAGGAGTACTGATGGAATTATGGTGAAGGCACGTTTCTTGATCTTTAAAAAACAATTTAATAAATATTTGAATACGGTCCGTCATCAGCTGTTCGACAATGCTTTGTCCTGATGTTTGAACAGGAGCGTTGTATAGCTTCTCTATCGATTTGGGGAATGCATCTTTTGATTCTATAAGTCAGTTGTTAACATTCCTTGGCTCTCCAGTTATTTTTGTACACCAGCGAACTCAAATATACAACTCTTCAATCGGGCGACATTTGTTGGATTGCGGTTTTTTGGTACATACGAGATGTTTTGGCTTTCCAAGGAGGCTTGTGTTTTTCTCGCATAATGTGACGACGCTTTATCCGGCCAAAACACGTAATTTATATCTGCATAATGTTTGAAGAAATGAAGTCAATATTTTCTCACAACTTTGATTTTTGTACACTTTTTGAACAATTGCCAAACCACTGGGCTTGAACCATGTTTTGGAAATTCCTCTCTCAGATATGGCAATATAAAGCATCACTTTCTGCTCAAACTAATGCTTAAACTAATATTTCCCGTTCGGTGATGCAGTAGAAATGTAGTCAGAATAATATCGATCGTTTCCTAGGATGCGGGTTTCTGAGAGTGGGAAGTAGCTTTCATCATCCAAAACTAAACATTTTCCGGCGTAATTTTGGATCAACCAGCGGCATTTATTGTGATTTTACGGTTGATATATTTAGCTCTGTGTATTATGGTGCTATTTAGTTATTGTGGCAAACTATCCCTAACTTCTTCAACGTGTTGCAATATAAGGTTGTGTAGTCTTGTACTTTTTTGCTGCATCACATTGACTATTATTTTATTTATTTGAAGTCTAGTTGCGTAAGACATTAATCTTTTTAAGTTGCTACCTCCGGTTTTCAACTGATAATTATTCTAACTAAAACAATTTATACTAATCTAACTATCTCAAAATTATTCAATTTATTCAGTTCCAAAAATTGATGCATCCACTCTTGAAAAAAGCGGGTGGTAATGAGTTCCAGTTCATCACACCACGAACGAACAATGAGCTGGCGTAACTCACCGTGTTGTTCGCTGGTATCAATCGGTTCAACAAGCGGCGTCCACGAGTTTGGATAAGTCTGCGATGAAGTATCGGTGGAGACTGCGTTGGCAACAAGTTCCTCAAGATAACGCAAGATTGATGTGCGTAGAAGTTTTGTAGGGGACATCCAATGAGGTTCTGTTGCAGGTGACTCACGTGATCATAATCCCTTAGACATAATTGACACAACAGTTCTGTACCACACGTAGCCGATCGAAGGAGCATGCACTGGGATCACCGAACAAGAAATCCGGCAGGATCAACGATTTGAATAATTTCAGTTTTGTGCCAGTCGGCGCTGTACAGGCACAACAATACAGCCTGCGAAGACTAGCATAGATCTATCACACTGTTGTGCTACTAGACCATCCCACTGCAGATCACTTTGAAAGGTGAATCCTAGATTGCTGGCCATTCTGCAAGCCATTACCTTCAATGTAGGACGTCATTTGCTGTTTGATAAGCTTATTAAAAGCCTTCGACAATACACAAAATATGCTGATGGGTCGCAGATTGTTGATGTCGTACAAATGCGCGAATTTTAAAATTTTCCTCAATGGTAAAACTTTCGCATGCTATCAGGAGTCTGGAAAGGTGGAACTTTCAATAAACATATTGAATATATGAGTAATATGTTGCACAACTAACGGTAGGATGATCTTAACGAAGTTTATTGGTAAACCGTCCATCCCAACAGCGTTTGATTTGATGTCCCGGATGTCATTGACGATTTCCCAATAACGCACAGATCGAAAAGAAAAGCTGTGCAGCGATACTGGTGCTGATCTCATTGCATGTCGACGGGAACTGTTCGTGAAGTTAGCTGAGAATTTGCGATTCTGCTCGTCTGGATCGAACTAACAAGGCCGCGACTGTTTATCCTTGCCGACTTCAAGACTCATTACTCGCTGCCATAGGGTTTTAAACGGAGTCCTGCTGTTTAGCTTGAGTAATTTGTGTGTTAGCGCGAATCCTCAGAACCTTGTACCGTTTCCGCTTGACGCCCTTCAAATATGTTGGAGCTTGCAACCAATCTTTGTACGCCAAGTCACATTCTAGCAGGGACTGACGGACACTATCAGAGAACCACGGATTATTCCGACAGCGACTGGAACTGACACGGAGAGGGATGCACTCATCATGAACTTTTTTAACGTGTGCGTTGAAGAATTG
This sequence comes from Aedes japonicus, assembly GCA_034211315.2. NCBI lineage: Eukaryota > Metazoa > Arthropoda > Insecta > Diptera > Culicidae > Aedes > Aedes japonicus. The sequence goes on from JASCZW010001446.1 coordinate 36,739, forward strand.
CATAGATTCGTTCGGGTTTTCAACCGCATAGAAGAGGTTCCAGGGAATTGACAGAATTGCAGTTTCCAAAGCATGCGGATCAAAATTGGAATAATCTTGATAAGTGCGCTGGCTGGAGGAATACTTGAATCCTTGTTGTTAAAAGTACTATGCGGCAATCTAAGACCTTTCTTGTCCATTATTTTAGCCGGTCTCCCACTAATACTCCTACGAGCTGTTTCTGAGGATACCAGGATACGATAGATGGTTGAAACTGGAACATTCTCGGTTTAAAAATGGGGCACAGTGAACTTTTTCGCGTGATTTATGTTCGTTTGATAGAACAGTACAATCCACTCGCGTAACGCGAGTGTTAAAATCATTCTTATATTAAAGTTAAAGAGAGTTGAGAGAGTTCTTATATTTTAGTTATACCCCGTTATTACATGAAAGCTAATCTATTGTATTAGAACTAATTGAAACATCACGCGAAAACAGTGACCAAATGAGCACCATAGCCTAGGAACGTCAGTGTGTTGATTTACAATAGAGGTTCATCGAAGCGAATTTTAAGAATAACATGGTCCAGTGCAGATTAAAAGTAAGAGCCTGCTAACACTGTGATGCTTGCAACAAAAGGCTTTTCCAACGATCGTCTGTTTGCGTTTTGATCGATGACGATACATATGCGAAGGAGGACTCCAGAATGCTTCCAGGACCGTAATTTTACACCGAGGTCATCGGCGATAATGTGAGCGACTCCGTAAAGTCGTTAAACGTGAAAAAATGTCCTGAAGGTTTTGGAATAGCAGGCAATTTGTTCCTGCGGCTCCAATTCATAGATTTTCTACACTAAAGGTTCGATCAATGCCAAAGTTTCCCGTACTGAGTATTTGAAAAAAAAAAAAAAAGGATGCATTCGTTATAAAAGCAGCACAAGGTCCCTCCTTTGTTTTGACGTCACTCTTTAACGACAAAACCACAGTACAATGCAAGAAAATGGAGTAGATTTCGTTGAGAAAGACGTTAATTCTCCCAATTGTCCACAACTTCGTACAGTTGAATGCTACTGGGCTATCGTCCTTCAAAAAGAGTTTTAAAAAGTGCAAGACCATGAAAGAATTCTAAAAAAAAACAGTTGGTCTGCTTCTTCCAGAAAATGCGACAAGACTACTCTCCAAAATTTCATAAGTTGATTCAGATTCAAAATCAGAAAAATACTGGAAATAAAGTTGCTTTAATTTATTTGTTTTTGTTTAAACTAGGAGAGCAAGACTTCCCTGAAGTTAAACTACCTCAAGGTTTTTCCCTGGCAAAACCTTGAGGTAGTTTAACTTCAATTACCAGGTCCCAGGGCAGGACTGTTTCTTTACCATTTTTGGTGAGAATCATACTAGTGTTGCCAGATCAGAACAGTGTTGCCAAATCAAAACATTATAATTCAAAGATGTTAATCAATAGTGAAGTACAGTATTTGCAAATAGTTGAAATGCTCCATTTGATCATATAAACACAGTTGAAAAAGCTGAAATAGCACATTATCACAATTCACCACCTGGGCTAGTTCGTCAACACTATGAACAGAACTACAGATTTTATGGGTAGTTCTAAATACTGTTGAAATTACCTTACATCAATAATGTTTTGCAAAACGTGTTGTTTTCATAACGATGAATTTATTGTACAAGATTGTGGTTCCACTGCGAACGGGAAGCAAATCATAGATACTCACAGTAGACTTTATAACAATCTGAGTTGGCTTTGCAATGCAGCTACTAACCTATCACGCCTAGGGCCAGTTTTCAAATCCCACGCTTGGTGATGTTATATTTTTATGAGGCTTTTTTTTCATTTTATTTTTATAAGGCTTCACTTTTTGCGCTTTTACGTCATATTAAAGTATGGAATAAAGTATTACACTTGTATTGATAACCTGTTTTTGTCAATTGATAGTACTTTCAACTTGTTTAATACAAGCTGTGTTGCTGTAGAAGAAATCAAATGGTTATGCGACAATTTTTGTTTTCAAATAATACGAACTGAAAGGTGATGAGATTCAAATGAGATTGGTAACCCTAGATACTATACTTGTATCGAGGTCCTTTATCGTGAGGCGATTTTGCATATATAATTCTAGCTACACAGTTGTGAAGGACCACGTTCTGCCATGTATGAAAGCCAACTTTGGAGCATACCAACACGTAATTTTCTAACAGGATGGAGCACCGTGTCATACCTTGAAAAGGACTCAAGCGTGGCTAAAGGAAAACATGGAATTTGGGCCAAAGGACAATTGGCCTCCTAGCAGCCCGGACTTGAATCCTATGGATTACTCAATATGGGTATATGTTCAGACTAAGGCCTGTGAACGTTCTCACCCCAGCATTGGCGCCCTGATAGCTTCCATTACCAAGGCATGGAACTCGATGACTAACTCATACATTAAGAAGGTCCCTGTTTGGAGAAGGTGATCGAAAAAATGGTAGACATATTGAGTAAAGTAATCATGGAAGGCTTAATAAATGATGCCTTAAATAAAATTATGATTTTTATCATTTTCTATGAAAAAAAACTTATTTGAAATTCAGGTATGGATTTTCGCATTTTTTTTATGGGACATACTGTAAACACTTCGCCAGCTCCAAAGCCTGTGGAGGGTCCACAAGTCGCCAAATATGAGTATTCTCACGACCTACGTTTATCGAAGGACCTGATCAGGGATTCAAACTTATTGTTATGCCTGCCTTATTCACGAAAATTTGTGTCAGGAAAAATTCACTTTAATCCATATACTATTAAATTTAACAGCACCTACTGGAACACCATCCAGCATTGACGCACTCTCGATTTCTATCAGTTGACCTACCTTCAGAATCGAAACACAAATATTCCTCGCTCGGAAAACTGACCGAGTTGTGCCCCCAACCCGCCTCGTGCGTCGACGATGAATTAAATACAAAATAAAATTATATAACATTCTTTTTTTTTCATGCCATCATGCATTCAGGCCAGCATTGCATCGGACCTTTTTTGGGATCCTACCACACCAGCCACCAGAGTGGACCAGTTCTGCATTGGTCATGTACTACTACTACTCGCAGGCGTGCATAACAAACATACTCGTGGGGTGACAGGAACTCGGAGGTGAAAACGCATCATCATCATCATCATCATCATGATCATGGAGAGTTATGCCATTGCTACATTGGGTGTCCAGACAGGCACATAACTGAATGGAATCTCCTTCCACATTCACACACGCACTTTCATTGACAGATCCCAAGCCGGAACATCCGAATGCACTCGCGGGGTGGTAAAATTTTAAAACAATATTATTACTCATGCACTATATTGCATCCTCATCGACCAGTTGCGTTGAGAGTGGAAACAGCAACAGTCAACAGTCGGCGCCGAAGTCGGTTCATGCAGGTATTCGACGAAGTGCAGCCGTGAAATTATTTCGACCACTGACTGGGTGCGAGAGACGCGGTCGGTTATCAATGGCATACCAACACCTTCGCCACATTGACCGACAACGGCATGGAATCATGTGCGGTGGCGATGAGTGCGCGGAATTCGGTTAGTTGTGAATGAAAATGAATTAAATGCAGCATGCGGTAGCTTCAGCAATGGGAATACGGGAGAGAGCATTCGAAAGCGAGAGTTTCGACGAATTGATCGTGGACTGTATGCACGCACCCACGCGGATTGTACCGGTGCAAATTGGATGCAAGTGCATACAAGGATGGGGGTGAAAAAATTGGCCGAACATTTATGCAAACGACCAGACACAGAGCTGTATGTATGCACGACGGATGCATCGACAACATGTGTGCCATCGGATGGTGGGGTGGGACGGTGAAGGAAGAGAATGTATTTTAAAATATTTACTATATGTTTAAATTAGGCTATACATGAATTCAGCCTTGAACCAGTGCGTTCGAACCAGTCGATGCCACCCAACTGGAAAGTCGTTCGATACTGGGTTTTTACGGTTGACTGACATGGTACTGGAGACTGACAGCGAAATGAACAGTTCATCATCGGCTGCGACGCCAAAGCTCACCTCACTGTGTGGGGAAGTAGTGACGTCAACAAACGAGGTGAGTCCCTTTTCGAATATATTTCTGCTAATAACATTGATATATTGGCAATATGGGGAACAAACCAACTTTTGTTCTCGAGGCAACAAGAAGTACTTGATCATATATAGAAATATCACCTCCTCAATAGAGAAGCGAGAAACACTAAGGGAATTCTAGTGAGACCCCAGGAACACCAACTGGGATCTCTATAAACAAACTCTTGCGACCAAACAACCCTTGCTGGGCGAAAATATAAGAACAACAGAACAACTAGAAGAAGCTTCTAGAATGGTAACAAACAAAATTCTTCAATCATATTACGAAAGTTGTCCACAAAGAGACAGAGTTTCAAACAAGAAAGTTCCTTGGTGGAACAACGTTTTGCAAAAGATGAGGAGGAACGTAAGGAAATTCTTTAATCGAGCAAAAGCAACGTCGGATTGGAGCCATTATAGGAAGACTCTAACCGAATATAGAAACGAAATTAGGAAAAGCAAACGGAAACATTTGGGATTCAAGTGTGAAAACATCGAATGCACTCCAGAAGCTGCCAGGCTGCAAAAAGTCCTTTCCAAGGAACATTCAAATGGCCTTGGCGATCTAAAGAGGGATGATGGATGCTGGTTAACTTGAGCACATCACAAAAAATACGTCAACACATCGAGTCTGAGGACCGATTTAAACTAACAGAAGGGATGCTGTTGGGCCACTCACAAGTGTGGGTGGTTTATTTCAGTAGAATAAAAAAATATGTTTAAACATCGAGTCTGAGGACCGATTTAAACCAACAATAAGGAAGCTGTTGGGGCCACTCACAAGTGACACCTATTTTAGATATACCAAAATATAAAAACCTATTTTAGATATACCATACAAAGTAACGATCAATGATCGGAACACGGCTGTGTATTTTACACAGACGGTTCTAAAATGGACGATGGAACTGAGGCTGGAGTGTATGGACCCAGGGCTAAGCTCGCCATACTAATGGGTAAATGGCCTACGGTATTTCAAGCCGGAATTCAAGCAATCTTAGAGTGCACTGCCATCTGTGTTAAAAGGAAATACAGACACGCCAATCTCTGTATCTTCTCAGACAGCCAGGCGGCTTTGAAAGCTATGAGCGCATTTGAGTGCTATTCCAAGCTTGTGTGGGAATGCAGTGAATTACTAAAAGAACTGGCCTCAAAGAATAGGGTCAACCCGATTCTGGGTACCAGGTCGTAGTAACATTGCAGGCAACGAAGTTGCTGACCAACTTGCTAGGGAGGGGTCCTTCTATGGACCAGAACCTTTCTGTGGTGATTATCGATGGAGCTTGGATATTGCGAGAAACAGACAGCAAATTGTCACACTGCAACTGGCATAAACCAGCCAAAAAGGTTCATTGATCCAAGTGTGAAAAACACAAACGCACTGCTGAAACTTACAAGCGCGAATTAAGTGTGTATGAAAGCTTATTAACCGGCCACTGCCCATCGCGACACTTCCTAATGAAGCTATACAGGGTGCGGCAGAAAATAATGCGAAAATTTTCAAATTTGAGTATTGGGTTGATTCGTGTAGCTAGTGACTAATTTCTGTCGAAAGTGTATTTGTTTATGTTTACTTTCAAGTGCTGCATCCAAACATTCTATTTGTTTTATTGTAAATTTGTCAAAATGTTCGCGAAAGAAGTGATCACCAGTTTGTTGCTCGCCCAGAAGAAGCCGAAAGATAGTGCCAAGGTGGTAGGGTGCCATTTGGCAACAGTTTACCGCATAAAAAGTCCCTGCAGGATGGTCCTAAGCAGCGACAGCCGAGAAGCGGACGTCCGCGCTTTGCACTCACGCCGAACGTAATCAAATCGGTCCGTGCAAAAATTGCTCGCAACCCGGTGCGTTCCATAAGAAAATTTGCAAAGGAAGCCAATATTTCGGAGAAATCTATGCAGAGAGTCATCAACGAAGACGTGCATGCATCTTCCAGAGCCAGAGTGAAATGCCACTTGATTACGGACCGGGTCAAGGAACTACGAGTGGCTCGTTCCAAGAGATTGCCTTCCTTGTTGAAGAAGGAAAAAAAATGATAATCCTGTTCTCCGACGAAAAGTTTTTCAGCATCGATGCTGTGGCCAACAGCCGCACCGACCGGTTCATTTCACCATAGAAAATGGAGAACGTTGCGGAAAAAGTGAAATTCAAATTTCAAACCAAACATCCGGCTGTTGTGTCATGTTGTTTGGCTTGGTGGCGTCCGACGGTTTGAAAATGCCGCCTGTTTTCATTGATGCTGGAGTTAAAATCAATACCGAAGTGTATATCGGCATTTTAAAGGACCAAGTGCTTCCCTGGGTGAAGGCCAACTTCTCCGAGGACCAAAACGTTGTCCTACAGCTGGATGGAGCGCCGTGTCACACGTTCAATCGAAACCAACTATGGTTTTGGCCGAAGGATTTGTGGCCCCCTAGCAGTCCAGATCTTATTCCGTTGGATTATTCGATTTGGGTATATGTTGAAGCACGAGCCTGCAAAACATCACACCCTAGTGTGAAATACTGAAGTCAACCATAACACGCACATGGCAGTCAATGTCGAAGGACTACGTCCGAAAGGCATGCTCTGGCTTCCGGCGTCGGCTCGGGGATGTTATTCATAAAAATGGAGGACATATTGAATAAATTTGTTTAAAAGGTCTTTATAAAGATAACTTTATAAAGAAACAAATTTTCGCCTTATTTTCTGCCGCACCCTGTAGAAGATTCATTCTGAAGAATGTTGGTTCTGTGGGTTAAGAACTGAATCCTCAGAGCATCTACTTTGAGAATGCAGTTCTCTCTTTAATAAGAGGAAACGTTATTTTGGGAGTTGCATTCCCAAGTAACATTGCCAAAACCATCCAGCATTATCCAGTTTTATTGAAGTTTTATGAACGCCACTGGGGACCAATTCTGTTTTATTATGGTACCAAGAGATGCCAGTAGGTTTTATATATTTTTTTCCAATTCCTGATTTTGAGCCATTACCATGTGAAGCTGTTTTCACTACCTTAATAACCTGAGGGTATTTAGGCTCACCTACAGCCGTTTTCTTAGTAAAAAACTGGTTCCAAAACTCCTCAATTCTATTTTACTATGTACTAAAAAATCATAGTTGACCTATATCGGAAGTAACTTGGTGATTTTCAGAACCAACTTGGAGCTTTCACTAGACTGGTGGGTTGAAGCATTGGTTAAATTTTATAAACGAGTTCTGCAAACCAAACTTTTGACGTAGCACCACGTCATTGTTTTCTATACTATGGTACAACTTTAAAAAAAAACGCGTCCGTCACGAAAAGTTGTCTGGTTTTCAGCATTAATATCTCAGTCATTTCTTAGAAGATTTTCAAAAAATTTACACCAATCGATCGGAAGTGTTTCTACGCATTAATCTCAATGGAGAACATTGTTGATTGCGGGCCACATACTTTTGAAAAATTCATAAATGTTAAGCCTTGCCTTAAAAAGTATATTAACTCCTTCAGGCCTAAGGGGTCATAAGTGACCCCAAAAGGATAATGACTGTATTAAATCACAGACTGAATAACAGTGTGCTCTGTGTTCGGCGAATTTGTTTTACATCAATTTTTCTATCCTGAAAAAATAAAAAAAACATATGAGCTTGAGACCTTATTGACGTCCTAGAACATCCTGAATAGGAAGAAGTTCTGGAAGAAAAAATAAATGCCTAATTAATAGTGAAAAGCGTTGTTTTAGAATATTGTACACATGCATACGTATTATCAAATTCTCGTTGATAAACATTATATATTTTTGTATTTTTCTGAGAGGTTCTAGGTCCTCCAAAATGTACTTGAGTTAAAAACTTCAGATCTACAGTCGAAACTGTAGCTTTTAGGGCTATATAAGGTTACGATATGTATTCAAACATGGAAATATATTTGGAAGGTCAACAGTCGTTATTTGATAACTTTATGATGTTCTAGGTCATCCAAACTGTCCTTGAGTTCAGAACATATGATCTACAGTTGCAACAGTAGGTGTTTAGAGTGTGCAAAGGAACAATATGTATTTACCAATAATAATCGAATAGTGTGGATGGCCAACTCCTACTAATATCTACAGTTATAACAGTAGTTTTTTTAGCTATAAATTTTCTGGAGAGTGCAATGATTCATTCATCTAAAGTGACATTTCTATGCGGCCGTTTTTGTTCTGATGGAAAAGTATTGAAATCATTCTCATTTTTTAGTGGACATCCGTTATATGGTGACCATATGTATTCAAACATATTCAATGAACCTTTTGTGAGGTCAACAGTCAATATTTTAAAACTTTGAGATCCTCTAGGTAATCTAAATCGTACTGAAGTTCAAAACTTGAAATCTACGAAAGTAACAGTAGTTTTTTGGGCTACACAAAGTTGCGTCACGTATTCAAGTGTATTTAGTGAATATTTTCGGATGTAAAAATACACAAGAAGATAATCTTGGGATGGTCTAGGTTATCCAAACCGTCTGGACATTCAGAACTTAAGATTTACAGTTGTGATAATAAATTTTAGGCAATACAAAGTTTCAAAAAATATTCCAACATATGCAATTAACATTCTTCTAGTCAAAACACATAAAAAGCAGTATGGCATGTTTCAGGTCATCCGAACTATCCTTGAGATCAGAACATAGGACCTACAATTGTAACAAAAGCTTTCTATGCTTTTGCAAAGCTACGATGTGTATTGGAACATATTCATTGAATATTTTGGAAGAACAACAGACATTATGAGATAATCTTCGGATGTTTTATATTATCCAAACTTTCCTCTTTTTTTTCAAAACAATTTAAAACCTAACATCTACATCCAGTTGTAGATTATAAGTTTTGAATTGTAGCTTAAAATCTACAGCTTTTTTGACAAAACAAAGTAACAATGTGCATTTAACCAAATTAAGTGAACTTTTTTGAAGTTCAACATCTAATGAGATATCTTGGGATGTTCTAGGTCATCAAAACTGCCCTTGGATTCAGAATTTAGGATCTATAGTTGTAAAGTTAGCTTTATAATCTATGAAAGGTTACGATATCCATTCAAACACATGCAGTGAAGCTTCTGTAAGGTCGCCAGTCATTGTCAGGTTATCTCGTGATGTACAGGTGCATAAAAACTGACCTTCAGATCAGAACTTAAGATATAGGGGAGAACAGTACAAAACGCACTGGTTGGGTAGAAAGACCCACTCAAAACATATGCTGAAATCTTCAAAACTATAGCTTTAATGGCGTGAAACTTTATCAATTCTTAAAAAACAGATTAACTGATAATTGTGTAGTACAACTATTTACACTATATACACCAAAATATGATCCAAATTGAAAAAATTGTCCCGACTGTACCTCACATTAAATAATAGAGTTAATCAAATAAGCTTTTACCCCGCGTTAATATCCATGGTTTATAATAAATTCACTTCACATATAGTACACACCACAAAACTTCAAGATACTATCAAAACTTCACTATAATTCCACGTGTTTTCAGATTATTTAGACAAAACCATGCAAAATTAAAACTGGGGCAGAACGCACCGTGGCGTTATGTATACGTCTACACGCTTAGAAAAAAGTACCCAGTGGAGCGGTTAAGTGTATGAAGCCAACGTTGGGTATAAATAACTTACTTCTGGTAAAATTCTACCCAAAAGTAAGTAATTTGAACCCAATGGTAGATAAACACAATTATAACCAACGTGTTTCCCACACTTAACTGCTCCTTTGGGTACTTTTTTCTAAGCGTGTATATAATGAGGAGTTGGCAACATATCACAACGTTTTGCGCAACGTCTTTATTCTATACCCATAGGCTGCTTGAGTACCAAACAGAGCAAAGAGGACGTGGCGATATGTTTTGACTTAACTCCGCTAATGAGTAACTTTTTACAACCGTGTTTTTACTTTTTACAAGCGGTGCATGCTATCCCAATAATGTGGTGCATCATATCCAAGTGTTGTGGTGCGTCTTACCCCAATTTTGGGGTGCATATTGAGCAATTAAACAGGCGTTTTACCCCGCTGTCGTTTTGGGATCAAATTGTAATAGGTTTGAAAAATCCCTCCCCTCGGATATGTGATCTGGCCGCGATGGGAGGGCCTATGCCATCAGCATTGAGATGGTAACCAAAGACATATCCTGACGTGGTAGTATCACATCTTGAATATTTTGATTTAATGCCGCGTCACATATCTGGCATTGATGCACTGATTTTACAGATGTGAACCAACGGACATCCTGTCTGGGGCCTTGAATGCTGGTGCGGTCTGGTGGGGCTCTTTCCTCATTAATAATGATGTGGGATTTCTTCTGGGCTGCGGCACCTTTCTAAGCGTTCCCTGACATGATGAGCCGAAGCCACGCTTAATTATAAATCTAGCTAGACAGGTATATATTGATAAACACTGTGTTAAAGATTATTGACATATGTAGGGAACCGACTGTTAGATTCACTGAGTAGAAGTTTGATTAAAACTACGAACGTGGCACCATTCTTATTTTGTTATTTCTCATTTCAAAGAGTTATAATAAAAATACCACACATTATAACAATGGTATATAAACAATCTTTTAACGGCTTCTTTCTCGATAATTTTTCAATAATAGATAGGGACTAGGCGTGAAGAAGCTTTACCTTGCCACCGAAAAGTGAATCTAATAGCAGACCAAGATTGTTAGGTTGCACTTGCTGTCAGACTTTGAAGAGATTAAACAACTTAGAGATTAGTATTAGACAAATAAAAAGAAGGCAATGAACAGACAAGTAAACGTAAACGATTCCACAACAGAACTATAGAATTTAACTGAATTACGCAGAAGACAAGAACGGACTAAGGCGGACAAAGTGATAGGTTATTATTCGAAATATTCTATATTCGGGATAGCAACTAGATCCCAGGCTGTAGAGTAGGCTGTAATGTGGGGTTCAAGCCAGTATTTTTCCTTTTTTTCTCTCCTTGATGGTTAGTTTGGAATGACTCAAACTTTTTAGTCAGAAAAATGAGAAGCCTTTATGAAAATATCACCAATAATCCCACATAAACCCTGCATGCTACTAATACTAAATTATTCTCTTTTAATTTCTATGTTACTCACTCTCTGCATGCGATTTTACAACCATCATGGCCGTGAGCGGCACAATAAGTACCTGGTGGAATAGAACGTGAGGCAACAAATGTTCATTCCGGGTTTCAAGAGCTGAATGCTGCCCAGGTAAAATTCATCAAATCAGAGAGTATCATGGAAACCGTGAGCCGTATGTAATGGAAAGGAAGATGGTATGTATGTTAGAACGGTACTCCTGAGTCTGGATCATCGGAAAAATAAGGTAAATTGGCATAAAACATCCTGACTGACTGACCCTTATAACACACTTTAAAATTGAAGCTCATTACATACTAATTCAATCGTTTGGAAGTATTATTAGAAGATACCTCAGTGCTGTAAGTGGCCAACATAGGCGCACCATCGTAATTGCCTAGAAATATCATTCGCTGTATGAATAATAAATTTTGTGTATACTCTTGTTGCAGTACTTCTTGGGGTTGACTTCAGTACTACTAGTTGTCAACATAGACTACATCAAAGGCCTGAATGTCGTCCCTAAGAATTATTGTTGGGCAATTCACATATTTTTAGAAATCTATTTACGACTGCATACGGTACAGAGATGACTTCAGCACTGGGGGCTTTATTTTAGGTATTAATTGGAGCTTCCATCTTACGACTGCATAACAAAACATCATCGCGGGAAAATTGAAACTGAAATTTTGAAAAATACTACTGTCCAATACCAAATACTTCAATTAGTGCTCAAGTGGCCAACATAGGCTATTGCTTCTAAGGTATTGGTCATAGTAAGGGTGACGTTGGGAAAGGGTCTAGTCTTGACAACCAAGCTGTCACGCAGCTCCAGCTAGATACCCTCAAAACAAAAAAAAAAAAAATTGTAATAGGTTTGAAAAATCATGAATAATCATCGTTTTGAATTTAAATCACATTTGATCTACAACGAAAACATCGTAATGCACCATACTCAATAACTTATTCTTAAATTTCAACTTCCATTCCTTAGTTATTCACGTTGTTGCTTAAACGGTGCGTTTTGTACCATCCTTTCCTATGGTAGTAACCGTAGCCCTTTGGGCTAAATGAAACTACGATAAATATTCGTACATATTCAATTAATATTCTGAAAGTTCCACAGACATCATAGGATAACCTTGTTAGTTTCAGGTCATTCAAACTGTCCTGCAAACTGTCCTTCAAAGCTTAAGGTCTTCAATTGTAGCAAAGTTAAGTTAGTTTGTTTAGCATAGAATATCCCTAGATTATGTCATAATGTGAGTTTCCCAGGGCATCTAGTTTTTTGGTGTATATTTTTCGACATTACTAAGTTTCGCCAGATCGCTTAATTTAGTTGACTATTGTTCAATAGGTACAAGTGATTTTATTTAAAACTTTTCAGTATCGGCGGTACGAAAATGGTGACTTTAGTGACCATTTTCCGAAAAGTAGCGACTTAAGTGGCTTTTGGATCCAAATAGTGACTTTTTAGTGACTAGACACAAAATAGTGACCTGCTACCAGCCCTGAAATTTATTCATTACTAGCTGATCCCGGTGCGAGCGTTGCTACGCTTGCAACAAAATGAATGAACATTACATAGAACTGACGCTTTTTTTTAATGAGTTTTTTTTGAGTAATAAGGAGTTCAAACTTCTATTAGAACATTCTTCTTACCCAGACAATACACAGTTTGTGGCTTAGTTACCTGGATAATTGTCAGGATTGGTTGAAATTTGTGTTTGAATTCGCCATAGAAACATTTCTTGCTTTCAAAAAACCCCGCATACCATTTTTGATTCCATTTGCTTGATTAGCTCTCAAGCTATGCAGAAATTTGTGTTTCATTTGTATGCGAGCCGAAAGGGGGAAGTGGTCTCAAACAATCATAAGAACCTTTCCCAGCCCCAAAAATACCTGCATATATATTTTCACTCCGATTGGTCAGACAGACAGTCAGACAGAAATCCATTTTAATATAAATAAAAATCCTGTTTCAATAACCCCCACATGCCAAATGTGGTTTCATATACTTGAATAGTTCTCGAGTTATGCAAAAAATTGCGTTTCATTTGTATGAGAGCCCCCCCCCCTTTCAGATGGCAAAGGGATCTCAAACCACCATAGAAATATGTCTGACCTTCAAAAAAATCCACATGCCAATTTTGGTTCCATTTGCTTGATTAGTTCTCGAGTTATGTAGGAATTTGTTATTCATTTGCATGGGATCCCACCCTTTCTTGAAGCGGGAGGGCTCTCGAACTATCATAAGATGCTTTCCCGGACCACTGAATACAAAAACCAAAACCAAAATCCACTGAATACAAATTTGCAAAGCAGTAGGTATACTTCTGTTTGGTTGAAATTTGTTTTAGTTGTATGAGAGCCCCCCTTTTTAGAAGGAGGAGGGGCTTTGAACCACCATAAAAACATTTCATGCCTTAAAAACCTCGTCCATTCCAAATTTGGTTCCATTTGCTTGATTATTTCTCGAGTTATGCAGAAATTTGGGTTCCATTTCTTTGAGAGCACCGCCTCCCCCCTTCCTCCTCATATGACGGAAGAGTCTCAAATCACCATAGAAACATTTCCCTCCTTCAAAAACTTCCACATGCGAAATTTGGTTCCATTTCTCTTATTAGTTCTTATTAGTTATGCAAGGATTTGCGTTTCATTTGAATAGGTCCCCCCCTTTCAGAAAGGGGAGGGGTCTCAAATCAACATCAACATTATTTGCATGCACGTAAGCTATAGTTCATATCATATATAGTAGGCTGCAAGTAAAAGAAGTCGATTTCCTCAGTTTGACAGTTGCACCATAACGAAGTAGCAGCGTATTCGTGATTCGTCCCACCCGCAAATTTCGCATTTCAATCCCGGTGGACCGTTATAAGGGTCTTAGATTGAGAAAAGAAAGGACAACTATCCGCGAAGATCGTTTGGAGGTAGCTCAGATTCCGAGGGTGCCATCAAAAGGAAGATACTGGCGAATTTTGTGCGTTCAATGGGCCACTTTGTACATATTTCGGCTTTAAAGATGCATAGAGGAGGTGTTGGTGGACAACACAGTTTTGAATGTAGTTTTATCAACAGAGCCGGGAGGAGTTCTATAGGGCTGGAATAAAACTAAAATCGTTACTTGGGTTATGCAAACTCGAGATGATATCTGGTGGAATATAAATCCCAAGAAGGTAGTATCATTCAATATGGATGCTATTCCGGACTGGGGTTAACGCAGGCCTAAAAACAACCTCCAGTCCTAAATGCTGGTGATAGGTCGCAATAAATGGTCGCAGTGAGTTTGTACCCCGACAGAAGAAGAAGACATGGGATTGTTTATTCCGGTTGAATCCTTTCTTGGTCGTGAGCAGATATTATTGAAAGTTTGATTTGACCTAAGATTCTCAATACCCTGCTGGATTGAACTTCACGTGAGAAAAGGCTGTTAATCTTCGCTAATTAATGGCTGTCAATATTTTTTCCCGATGACATCAATTAGTGCAGACAGCCCACCATGGACACGAATAGGGAAAGAAAAATCACAATTTTCCCACACTCCAGAACCGGTAGACCTTGGTCAATGTCCCTCCTCGTTCCCTCAATTCCCCACAACCAAAAGGGGCCCGGTCTGGAGTAATTTAGTACGCCGTAATCAGCCGCCTGGGTCTTCCATCCTTCATCGACAGCTGCTGTTGTTTACATATGTCACGCTTTCATCGCACAGTTGAACATAATTGCGTGTACTTAACATAAACACCATCATCGTCATCGCCCGGCTTCGATATTTATGATAAGTACACACAACTAATAACCCCACTGCGTGACTCCCGCGGACTGTCATTCGGGTGTGAAAAGAATGAAAAAAATCATTCATTATCGCCTGACCCAGATACCAAGCGTCATCGTCTCAGTGCGTTTGAGTTTTATATCAGAATGGGTTTTATTTGTGAGTTCCCTCGAAAAAAAAACGAACATAAAATTGGTCTGCTTAACCGCGTCCAGACATACCGAATGGATTTATTTTTATTCATATAGATACATGCACTGCACATTGCACGTATTAAAAATAAATACGTGCATCCGGTCCTCCATGCGGCCGCAGGTCGTTGCCTCCAGGAGTGCGGACTTTTCGCTTTGTTCGTGTTCGAGGCGAGGACTGTTGCAGTTGTGTGTTTTCGGCGGCGGCTACCAACCAGATGCGACCAGTTTAACGACGATAAACCATGTATTTCCGCACCGAGAAGCAGGTCACTTTCTGACCTTAAAAACTGTGCTGTTCCGACTACGATAGCACCGAATCCGCATCGCTCGAAGGTTGAGGGTTACGAAAAAAGTTTTCAGGATTTCCCGTTTGAACAAATTTGAAAAATTTAAAAGTAGCCCAAATGACCTACCTAAATAGCAAAATGTCTCTGCTCTTACTGGATGTAGCACAGCGGAGCGCTCGAATGAGTACGGGGCAAACTTTCTCTTTCATTTTAACTGCATTTTTGCTGCAGAAGCAACAGTTAGTGGGCGAATTATGCGAGTGAAATAATGAGAATGATAAAAAAAACTGCATCGGTACGACCACTGACTCGGTACCAAAGACCAAGTCGATGGTAGATTCTCCCACTCCCGTGTGTTGTCGGTCCAACCAGCCGGACCGGTTGTTACGGAATCTCGTGACAGGACAAACGACGACGACGACGACGTTCTCCCCGTGGTTGTTGTGCGCCGCTGCTTGTTGTCTTTTTTCCCACGACAAAGAGTCGCGCCAAGTCAAGTTTACTAAACCCACCACCTGATGGCTGCTGGCAGTGCAGATATAGGAAATGGGGGGAAAAAAAAGTGGCACGTTGTAAAAATTGTAGATGTATGCGCATTTGTTGTAAACTATGAAGCAGATTTTATTTCATTGTGCTGCATCTGTTTACATAACGTAATCCTTTCTAGCCGCTGGGAATGGAGCAACTGTTGCGTTGCTCTTCGGATCGGGCAGGTTGGAGCCATCTGTTGGGACATAGAACTAGACTTCCGCCGTCGTGGGTTATTGTTCACCGAATTTAAGTATCGCCAAATCGACACTTCAAATCAACGTGCGCTGAGCGCTCACTGACTCACTTTTCCCAGCTCTCCAAAGCAACAATGTATTCATCAAAGTTCAACTCTCAGCCTCTGTGTTTTAATTAAATTACACCCGAACGAATGAATCATTTTTATACCGCGGGCGGGGAGAAGAGTGCAGACTGGGAAAGCACGTGAAATGATAATAATAACATGCTCTGTCTCTCTCTACCCGATCGTTTTCTTCGTTTTGTACGGGGAGTTTTCGTCTGCGGAATGGTGCTGCAATTTTTACACCCTTGCATCCCCACCGCCGCCATTGGGGCCTTGCCTGCAGGGATTCGCATCGCCTTCGTCCGTCGTCCGTGTAGCGCGAGAAGGGGCAAGAACAACGCCGTCTTGATTGGCGAAGACCTTGAACCACCGATTGATCGGCAAAGGACTATGTTTGGCTGAAATGGCAGGCAATAATAATGCAACAGCGCGCGGAACTGCTTGTAAAGGCAATCAAGAATAATGGGATGGGGCGGCAACCGAACGGCGGCCCGACTCCCCGGCCGAATGGGTACCAATTAAGCAGCTCCTGACACCGCGTGGCGACTCGAGTTCCATCCTACAATGTTGTAACTCCAGGTAAGTTTTAAGTACTTCATACCGGATCGGAATCGATCAAGCACGCTTCATTACAACAGGAAAAAAAGGAAAATGGTGAAATTGGTGTAATTGATCAATCAATGACAGTGAAAAGTTTCTTGGCAGAGGGCATCAAACCTCTCCCAAGTAACATTTCCAAACCCATGCAGCTTTATTAAGTTTTATTAAACTTTTATGAAAGCCATTAGAAATCTATTTGGTTTTATTATGGCAGTAAGAAGTGCCAATAGGTTTGAAATTTTAGTCAGGTTAATGATAACCTTCACAGCTTCTTTACAACGATCTTAAAACCTTGTCTTCTAAAATTCCTTTTACCCCTATCAAAGGTTTTATTTTGACTTAATGAACTCGTAAAATGATATTTTGAAATTTCGTTTTAGGACCAATTCAGATTATGTTATTATGGCCGTTTATTTGCATTAAACGGCAAATTGGCATTGAGGAAAGTCACCAAATGACCAAATGGTTTTAAAGTAGCTTTTAATCAGTCTTTATTCCCTTGCGGACCTGCCACGAAGTGAACGAGCATTGCTGGATCAAAATATTACACAATTCATGAAGATGATGATGTTGACAAGGTGGACAGCTCAGTTTTCACTGGAAAATTTTGCCAAAATGTGATGGTCTGGCAGGCAACTTGCTTTTGCGGCAAGTTTACGAAGCCGTACATCGCAAATGGAGCAATGAGTGCAAATATTAACGTCAATCAATGCTTGAAAAACAAACCTGTTGCCGCTGATTCGTCATATGACAATCCTGTAATATTCTGGTCCAACCCTGCTTCGTGTCATTACGCAAATTTGACCATGGACTGGCACAAATAGGAAAACGTGATAATTCTACCTAAGCACATGAATCCCTTGAATTGTCCTGAAATTTGTCCCATTGAACGATTTTGAGCTCGGAACAAGAGGTATGTTTTTAACATGTTCAGCCAGCTGATACAGTGGAAAAGTTCAAAGCACACTGGACAAGATCGTGTAAAATCGTTGTAAATCAACTTTATAAGGACTGCATCGTTAATTATGAGTACACCTTTGAGATGCTGTATGAAAGAGACTATGACTTATTGTGACAGCTGTTTAGTGCCAATGTGTTGCTTGCCTTGTAAACAAACGAAAACCTTAATTGAAAGTTAAAGTTTTACTTCAAGCGGAAGAATGCGAGGTCTTACGGAAGAAAAGCGAAAATCGATTTTGACCATGTACTGCACTGAAAAGGGATTGTCGCTTAGAAAATTAACAAAAGAAGAAGGTGTAAGTGTCTATGCGGTCCAAAATGCGATCAACCGATTTGTTAAGCATAACACATTGAAGGACTTACCCGGCCGTGCTATAACAGGTAGACATGTGCGTCAAATTTGGACAAACAAATTTGCAAAGATTTTGAAGGAAAAGTGCAAAAAGTGTGGAACGACGGTTGGAATGGTCCAACGCGCAAAGGAGCGAAATGCCCTGAAGACGTACCGGATACAAAAATGTCCGAAACGAAGCCAAATTCAGTCGGATTCCGTGAAAACTTGGTCTCAGAAGCTGTACGACGAAGTTTTGAGCCAAAATTACGTGTGCATTATCATGGATCACGAGACGTACGTCAAATTGGACTACAGGGCACGAATTTTGCCACTAATCCGTAAACACAATGATTCGACACTGTTTTGGCCTGATTTGGCATTCTGCCACTATGTGCGTGCCAGCTTGGACTGGTATGAAGAGAACAATATCAAATTTGTGTAAGAGGCGATGAATCCTCCAAATTGTCCGCAAATAAGGCCCATTGAGAAATTTTGGGCTTTGATGAAAGGAAAGCTGCGGAAGAAGGCTAGAGGAGCAGATGACATCAAGTGAAAAAAAAAAACTGGGTAAACGTAAGCAAAATTATCGACGGAACGGTTGTGCAAAACCTCACGAGGAACATCAAGAAGAAGGTGCGAGAGTTGGCCAGATCTACGAAAAATTAAATGCACACTGATGTAATGGGCTTTTTTGATGGTCAATAAACAATGTAAAAGAATTTGAGTTGCAAAATACATAAAACATATTAAGATACAGCAATTTTTAGATGTACTCATAAAAAACGATGAAAAGGCCTTACTTGAAGAGGTAATCAAAAATCCATCAAGAACTGTAGATAAACAAGAAGTTGATATAAATAAAAATAACACATGTTTTTAACGAACTGTACCCTTTCTTTCTGGGACGATTTATACACTCCGTTTCATAACAATAGAACCACTCAAAAAACGGTTGAATTGTTTTGAAAGTGTATTTGTTTTCTTTATTCATTATTTCGTAATGACCGTGTAGGAGAGCTGACTAACACCACTACACATCTGCATCAATAAACACCCTTTATGAATAGCAAAAGAAAAATTTAGAAAAATTGCCGTTTCACAACTATAGAACCAAAACCTGAATAATTCCATTCGCTCAGCTCAGTTTTTGTTCACCAATTAACGTGTTATGACGTGTTTTGTATAAGCTCTTAAATGTCACGTGGAACGTTTTGTCAGAGCAGGAAAAGGGACGATTTTGGCTTTTCCTGATTGTGATATCAGTATTCACGAAACCGCTCGTCGTTTGAACAGATCTCATAACGTTGTTTTGAATTTTTTGAAAAATCTTGATGGATATGGAAAAAATAAGAAAGGTTGACCCAAGAAAAAGTTGTCAAAAAGATGTCAACGCAGAATAATCAACTCTACAAGCAGCTCACTCGAAAGTTCGAACCAGCTAAAGGCTGACCTTATGCTTGATGTTTCACGTTTAACAGTGTACCGAACTTTATAAGACTCACCAAACATTCGGCGACAAAAACTGAAGCAAGCACCACGACTTTCGCCCCGTCATAGAGCAAACCGACTTGAATTCGCCCGTGCTAACATGCGTAGAGATTGGAGCAAGGTGTGTAATCATGTTGATTCATGATTGACATTTTTTTAAAGTTATTTAATGTTTCAGGTTATCTTTTCTGATGAGAAGAAATTTAAACTCGATGGACCAGATGGAATCTTTTCATACGGGAGAGATTTACGGAAAGAGCCACGTTACTTTTCATCTCTGAACTTTGGAGGGGGCAGTTTTGGTTTGGTTTGGGGGGCATTTTTTCAAAACGGAGTGGTGCAGATTGCTTTTCCGTCAACCAGAATGAACAGCCAGGAGTGCATCGAGATGCTTCAAACCCATTTGGTACCATTCTTGCAGCAAAACCATCGTGGTGATTGGGTATTTCTACAAGATAACGCATCAGTTCATAAAAGCCGAGCGACCATCGCGTCGCTTTTCTGGACTTAAATCCAAGTTATGGTGTTGCCAGATTGTTCTCTAGATCAAAATCAGATCGAAAACTTGTGGGGCTGTTGGTACGTACAGTGTATGGAGACAACAAAATGTTCAAGAGCTCAAAGGAGCGATCTCGTCAGCGTGGAACGAGTTACTGGTTGAAAGTATGCCGAAGATGTTGTTTGGACTTTGGAGAAAATTAATTTTACATCTGGTTCTATAGTTATGAATCACAGTTTTTTTTTACATTATTGATTAATTTACCAGAACAATCCAACATATAATAACATTCTTATAAACATAGATAAAGACCATATCCAATTCTTTGCACTTCATTTCCAATATGTATTTTCTTTTATTATTCAAAAACCTCAACAGATTGAATGGTTCTATAGTAATCACACGAAGTGTAGATTGTCTTTTCAACAGAGCTTAAAAATATCATCTTCAATTCTCAAATTGCACCCTGACTGAGTCAAAATATTAGTCATCACGCACTGTTCCTAGCGTGCATGAAGTAAACACAAATTTGCCTTCATGAATCTCTTGTGCAAGATGAGTCAACTTGTTTTGTGTTGCTTTACTTTGATCATTCATTCGTTCCGGAAAGCAGTGACTGTACGTAAGTGCAAACAACTCATTCAATTTCAACGTTCTACCGTGAAGACTAAAGAACAGTCATTCATTTGGAGAATCAATGAAGTGGAAAAACCCAAAATTCCTCGAATCGATCCTGCAAATGCCTTTTCTCGAACAAATGCCCCACAAACTCTGTAGCAATTTCGGCCATTTGGCCTTTTGGCTTCCTTTGCCTTCAGCCATGTTCGGAAATACTTGAAATCTTGTGGCAAAAAAAAAATCACTCACGAACGCGAAAATGAATGACTGTTTACAAGAACATTCAGTCAAGCAACCAAAATCTCTTGAGGCTTGATTAGCCGTGTTCTTTGCTGTGGTGTGAATGAGATGTGTGGAACACGAGGACAACGGAATGACTGAGCATAGCAAAATAGTTAACACGAATATATTGCGTGACTGATAGAACGAAATGAAGAGAGCGAAAATTGTACCTACTGAATATTTTTTTTACTCATCGTACACGACGGGTGTCAATTTTTTCGAGCTCTGCTTTTCAAAGAACACAATACCCCTTCAATTTTGGCTGCTGGGTCATGAACATCATGATGCCTAAATCAAATCCGAACCAAAAGCGAGCGGATCTTTTTACGGTAATGTCTGTTTAAAAAAAAAAAATCAGTGCCTGGTTCCTACGCTGTGGCTTGAAGTTGTTTCAAAACATAGATTCTGGGACCTTGGTCACATATTACGAAAACCTTATAACTGTTTTACACACAATAGCCACCAGATAAATGGTTTCATGGTCCCATAAATTCCATTCCACGTTTCTGGAGATTAGTCCAATAGATGTCCAAAAAATCGGGTCCTCCCTTAGCTCAGTCGGCAAAGGCGCAGCTGCAAAGCAACACATGGCTGGAGGTGGCTGGGTTCGAATCCCGTTCTGGTCTAGGAATTTTTCGTTAAGGTAAATTTCTCGATTCCCTGGACATAGGTTGTGATTGTACTTGCCACACAATCATACTAATACAAAAATGGTACTTGGCATCGAATGCTCTCAATTAATAACTGTGGAAGTGCATTTAGAACACTGAGTTGAGGGCAAACAATAAGCAAATTGTGAAAGCAATAGTCTTGAAATGCTAAATAAGAAGAATGTCCAAAAAACTGTTTCTAAGAACTAGGCCGAATTTTGCAACTACCAGTAAACCGTCTTGCACATGATCGCAGCAAGCCGTGCTTTGAAGCTGGCGTGTTTTGCTTTTGCTGCGTAGTTTTTTTTAAGTTGAAGAAAAGTTGATATTCTGAAATATCTGAGAGCTAAACACAAGACGTTGAGAAGTTAATCGATTCCCACTCAAAGTGTATTGTGATAGTGTTTGTTCAGATGCGCGTCAGTAAGTTTTTCTCATTTCTTGTTTTTTAGTGATTCGTCCTGCACCCGGACGAGTTTTTCTGCATTGGATAAGGAACTTGGTGAGGTCGTTTTAAATTATAGAAAATGTATCTTAACTATATACCCGCCAGGATCAAAAATGTCTATTTTTGATTCTGGAAGTGTGAAAATTCTTCCGATATCCATTTGATATGTCATGCGGGGCTTATTGTATATGAAGATGACCTCAGATTGTACGTGTATGAACAGGCATTCTTGAAATTGGTCGTTAAATTTTCAATAGAGCTGTCACCTTCAATCTCCAGCGCTAAAAACATCGTGATAACTTATAAAGAAATGTAGACAAGTTTCTTCCATAAAAGCACTGCTGGTCAGTGGGAGATTGATTGGACACACACACACACACATACCAGTAAATCGTCATGTACACAACAACCATAAAATGGAAATAATACCTTCCGCTAAATGATCGCATAGAATCTTCATGAAATGTGTTAAAATTGGTCTGCTGAATCGAGAGATTTGATAAAGCATGTGTTTAAAAAAAACTATTGATTTTGTCACAGGTGCCGAGATCGAACAATTGAAAATGATTCGCACCAAAATAGAACGGGCATTGTATGAACAAACTTCAAACAAATCCTAAAATAATTGCATTCGTCTGTTTCTTGAATGCCGCCAATCTCTTTTGCGTGCAAGAATCCCATAAACCACGTAATAATAAATACAATTCCACATCCACCGTAAATCTCGAGACAACCACAAATCACCTGGCTGTGTCTTATACCTCGCTGATCATCTAATACCCTTCGTATACTCTTCTGCTTTTTAGTTTTCCTCCATCTCTTCCATTGCTTATCGCAAAGCTTCCATCCGCCAAACGGGTAACAACGCCACGCAAGAAAGTAGGAAAAATTTGCAATTTAAATACTTTTCTCCTCCCTGCTGCGGTGCGGTGCATCCATCTCCGTGCTTTCAATGCATTTTTCCGATACCCTTCCCTCACTCTCTTCCCCCGGCGCCGCCAAGACACACTGCACGGCTGCAGTCAGTGTTGCACTTATTGGAAGTTTTCCATCGGCTGCACTTCTCAATCCTCTTTGCTCTTCGTGGATTAGAGGAAAAGCACTACCCGACAACGATAGAGGCACACGACGATCATCTTCGTCTTCTCCGGCAACCTGCATCAATGAGTGCCACACCACAACCGCAATTCAAACGACCAACACGACCGACGACGGGAAGGAACAGGTTTTTTTTCTAGCTTGCAAAGGTATTTAGAACGAACGGTACTTTTTACTTCTCTTGCACGAGTGTACCTCTTTCCTTCATGAAGATATACATATGCTCCATCCAGCAAAAGTAGGCCGAGAAATTTTCACACCACACTTTGAAGATTCCCGCTCTTCTCAACTTCCCAGACCTAGTCTATCTAGTGGGCCATGCACGGGAAGGTTACTGTGTCACTCCGGCAACGTTTTTCCTAACCCATAGAAGTCGTCCTCGTCATCGGATTTGGCAGCATGGAAAAACTGTTTGAGGTAAGGTTGAATTACCATCCAACTCGGGAAGGGAATGTTGATCCACGTGGATTTTCACTTTCCGTAGATGGCTTCTGGGTTCTTGGCGTGGGCAAGAGGAACTCTAGACACGGGACTTTTCCTTTCGTTCGACAGTAGGTAGGTACTAGCTAGATGATAGCACTGGAAACATACTCACAAGAGTAGTCGTTGTTGCGTCCGGAATTCTTTCTCTTCAGGAAGCAGCGTGACGATGAGCCTCGGTTGGCGAGCAGCAGCAGTTGTGGAAAAAAAGAAGAATCAGCACCGACGACTTTTCCGGTTTCATTTTCATTATCATTCTTTTGAAGAGGGGACCAGGAAGGGGGTTTACTTATGTACTACAACTTTTCGTTTGGGCGAGAAAAAAATCCGGTCTCGGACGACGACCGCTTAGGAGCGGGGACAACACTTTTGTTTCAAACTGCAAGCCAAAGCAATGAATAGGGCAACTGGACAAATGAGGATACCGTGCTAAATGGAAAAGTTTTTCGGTTCTGTTTTTTTTTCGGGGGGAGATGTTGTTCTCAGCATGAGGAAAAAGTTGCTCATGGGGTCGGAAAATGCAAAAATAACAATGGAGCGTTCCCAAAAGAAGGGGAGGAGGTTGGGAAAAGTAAGGCCTGAACAAAAAAATAAAGAGTCAATTAGGTTGATGTCAAGGAGAACTTCGAAACAGAGAGGAAGCTTGCGGCGAGTCAACAAGTTGGTGGTTGTGTTTTCTAGGGAATCGGAGCTACGTTTACGTTATGGTTTGTTATTTAATTAGCAGCTTAACCAATTATCACAAGCACGATCCATATTGGGCTGGGGATAACTAACTAGAGGGCGAGTTTGTCTAAACTTGTGTTTTTTTTTTGGATGGGCAGAATCAGAAGGTTCTAACAGGCGATTATTTAACCGGATGAGATTCTAATAAATATTCATTACTAAAACGTGTTGCTCGTAAACTGCTATAATTAGAACTGATCATAACATTTCATCCTAATGTTTTCAATTTACTACCGTCAACAGTGACTCACCAAGAAATACTACACCACCAGAAGGCGCCAGAAACGCTGCTTAAAGACAAACCAATCATTCCGGTTACCGACAATCTGCCGTGCTTGTGGCCATTCCAAAACCAGAATCATCATTGGCACGTCGCTGTCTTCCGACGGAAGATCAAACGAGTGTGAATCCAAGCCGATCAGGTGGGGGTAACAAGCCATGTAGATGAATCATAACAGCCATCGTCGTTGGCTCGTACCAACTGGAATCAACATTCTTTTCTTGGGTCTGCCACTTGTTGGACGTGGCTGCGATTCCCATCCACTGACTGCTGCAGTCGTTTTCGTCGTCGTCGTCGTCGTCGTCGTCGCCATCGTACGACCTACACCTTTTTTTCCCCATACGAGAAATCTGGATAAGTGCTGCTCGTCTCCAGCCACACCGTAGAGTGGCAGGCAGCAGTGCAGAAGGGATCCAGCAGATACCTTCAACTCTATTCGTGTGTACGTTTCCTCATTCTTTCGGTTGTACACGGAATGGACCAAGCGCCGGCTGACTGAAGTAAAAGATATCAAATATCGTGTTATATCCCAATGTTTACGAGAAGTGATGCTACAGTCAGTTGGAAGATTTGGGGATACCCTCCCGTCCTCCCTCCGTCCTCCCACAAGCACTCTTTATAAGCTTTCTTCTCGGCATTCGCAATGGGAGGGATGTGGCGCGTGCGGTAGCACACGACATGGTTGCGGTCTTGCCGTTTGGAAGATTCTACCTGCTGCTGTTGATGTTCGGAGCTAAAGACCGGGAATTGATTCATGTGCCCACCGTCGGTAGGTATCGTATCTGTTTTGCTCTTTGACGCCTCCGCGTGCCAACAGACTTGAGGCGAGAGATCACACGATGGGAAGATGCGGCGT
Source organism: Aedes japonicus (assembly GCA_034211315.2). NCBI lineage: Eukaryota > Metazoa > Arthropoda > Insecta > Diptera > Culicidae > Aedes > Aedes japonicus. Next base: position 62,316 of record JASCZW010001446.1, read on the forward strand.
GATGATGATGATACACATGATGTGTATATGTTCGTCGTAGTCGTCGTCGTCGGTGCCGTTTAGTCTCCTCGTTACGATTGGCCAAGGCCGGAGCCGTACGGATGAGTAACAGCTCGTATAAAAACGCGAGAAGTGCTACTGTCATCTCTTCCCCGGCAAGGCATACCGGCACGGCTGTCGTACGCCGCAATCTTACTCTGGGGAATTAAGTCAACAGTTACTGGAGGCATGGTTTTAGGAAGAGGTAACTTTTTGTGAATGAATTCGGTTGTGCCTTGTGGATGTGGAGCGGGACTCAGAGGTAGAGTAAGCCGTCAAGGGGGTTGATTTTTCACACCGATACCGGCTGACACGATGACAGCGCTCGTGGGAGATGATGTCTTCGACGGAGATGGCACTGTTGGAAGCATGTGTATCAACAAGTGAAATGAAGAAAAGGTTATGGTTGTTGGGTTGATCGTTTATGTCGTAATGGAGGCTACCGCTTGCGAGTATTATGGCTTTCGGCACGGCCTTGGAATTGAATTCGATTTTGTCATTACGCCAATAAATTAATTGACAATCAAATTACTAAATCCCTCCATAATTTGAACTCTTTTGGTTGCAAACTGCAACAATAGGAACCTTGTGAAATGTAAATGAAAAAGACTTGGATAAAGCAATCACATTAAGAGATGAACCAGCCTAGGGCTGGAAGTCTCTATCATAAAGAGAAATTAAACTTTTTTTAATTTGTCTAATTTTATAGTTTCGCATGGAGTTTTCTTGTACATTTCTTGTAAATTTAATTTTCTTGACGGCATTATTTACTACACAGATGAAAAGAAACTTTGAATTTTTTGCGTTATTTAATGCACATAAGGGAATCCTAGATTTGGCAGTAAATAATGAATCATGTCATGTAAACTTAAGTCAGATAACGCCTGAATGTGGCCTGTTGAATGAAAGATTGCAAACATTATTGTATGGTGCATAAAAGTTTGCAAACAACTAACAACAACAACAACGAAATTTGTTTACGCCTCCTCTGGCTTGGAATTAATCGAGAGGAAATTTTACGCGCCTGTTAACATTCATTTTTTTTTTCTGTGTGTAGGAACGTTCAAAACAGCGGACTCAAGATCATACGAGATGATAGTTATTGCTTCAAATACTGACTAAAAGTGAGTAGCAAAAAGCTCACATATTCCACTACTTAGAGACAATTCAATATCAATGAAAAACACGCTAGCTGGCATAGTAGCATTTTTCCTTTTAGAATTTAAATAGCTCTTATTTGGGAAACTAGGGAAATTTAAATGACCACTTCAATGAAAAATTAAAAAACTTGTCAAAAAAGTGTTTTATTTTAAAGTGAAGTAAACTTATTTGCCAGGGAACGGTATTGCCAGAGTTTACGCTGGGAAGTATTTCGTGTTCGTTTTAGTTTTCGTAACAACTCAGTACATTGGAGCATTAGAATCCATCCAATTATTCAGTAGAGCGCACAAGGTTTTAGCTATTTCTTGATCAGAACATCAATAAAAAAAAAAACGTCCCAGTTTATGGTAAAAATAAAACTCAAAAGAGCATCGAAGTCAATTTTGTCGTAGACTAACGCGAACTCAACATCCTCATTCACACCATGCAGTGGTACGCAGGCAACCAGCGGCCGGTGATGATGGTCAAATGGGCAAGAGTGGTGAAACAGAACACGAGATTTCTAATGTTGAGGAAATCCATACCATCAATCAATAACTAGTTAGCTCTTGATGAATGAATATAGTTCACAGGTTTAGTCTGGGCATCGGAGCAATTCCAGGTCTCTCTAGGTCGTTTAAAGTCACCGAATACCAGCAGACAATCGTTGTCAGACCCTCTGTTACCCAGCTCATGGACCGACTATTCAATACGCTGAGATCCTTACTTATGTTTTGAGGAACATTGTTTGGATCCAACCTTCATTGATACACATACCTGTTCTTACGTTTCTCCACTGGATACTTCAAAACTGCTACTGATGAAACGATGAACCCCTCCGATATGACATTTACTCCTGTTCATTTGGCTTTGGTCACACCGGTACACATTGGTGTAGTTCGCCTCTTCGTGTTGCACCTTGGAAACAGCCTAAGGTCCCCTTAACGATTAAACTATCTACGGAAGTAGCACCAAAATGGCACAGGCTGTCTCCGTCCCATTGAAATCTTGGTAGACCTTCAGTACGTTCCGATCTCCACTAACCGGCAATACCAGCCGGATGGGAGGAGACTCAGAACACGGTAACTCCATAAAGGACCCAGCTTGCATAGACAACCATGGGATCATTACTTCACGTCGGATTGGATAGCACCTGAAGGGAGACCCAAAAATGTGGAGGTTCAAGAGACCTCGCCTGAACCTTGTGAGGTGAGGTGGCCTTGTTAGTTCCCTGCCAAAAAGGTCGGTAGGGCCCGGAGGCGCATCGGACGAAAGGGATTCGGGATATGCTCCCTAAAGTGGCTGTAGTCGCGGAGTGGATGAATGATCATCTTCACGTCGACGTGGAGCAATATCAGCAAGGACCTGAAGCGAAGCCTTCTGAAGCCCCAAATGACCATGCAAGCTGCATGTAAGGAGCGAGACTAACTGGAGGCTAGACTAGCGAACCAGAGCGTTAAAAAATAGCCAGGTTAGTGTAGTACACGCTGGTGGATGCGTCCTTCTTTGTAGGAGGTTCCAAACTTCAAAACGCACTAGGCCGTCACCTTTGGAGGCGGCACCCAGCGTTTTGTAGAAAAGGCTGGTGTCCCTAACACATCTATGGATATGTGTTAGGGCCTGCGAGATCATCCTCCCGAGCAACTGCAGTTGGTCAGAAAGAGGATGGCTCCTGCGCCAATTTCAACGACACGGGCTACTCAAGCGTCGGAAGCGGCCCAAGAGCCAGGGTCGGCTGAGCAAAGAGATCTACTCATGTAATGGTTCGAAGAAAGACAGGAATAACAAATGGAATAAAATGCAAACACAAAGAGAAACGGATCTCAACAAGAAATGGAAAAAGTCCCGGCGTAATGTGGTCCGAAAGCGTATCCGTGGGGAGGCTCTCATCTTGAAGACTGAATAGTCCAAGTACTCGGAGGTCTTAAAGCCAATGCGTGGAGACGCTGAACTAGCGGATCTAGGAGCCGACGTGCGTAGTTTATGCCGTACTCGCATGGGCGAGATGATGCTTGAACTGAAGAGGGTATCACGCTGAAGGGCCCGACCTACAAAAAATTACCCGAGCAAGTCCTAGGAGAGGAAGTGGACCACGCAGGTGCTCTCCAGTGTAAAAACCCGGACGAGGTCACAAAAGCGTGTGAGATCTACACGGCCCTAAAGGAACAATGTGGGGTCGAGATAATTAAAACTGCCAAAAATGGCTGCGGAAGGAACCTTTTTAACCCAGGTAGTAATGATACGGCTTTCAGTGATCTACGCGGATTGAGCTCTAAAAGTGGCTAGGCTCAAAGTGTAAATTGTGTAAAAAGTAAACCAAGAAGCTAATCAAAGTGCAGTTAACCCAGGTTTACACCACTGTCAGATAGATGAGCAACTGCAGTGTCAGGCAGTTCACGAGTCGGCGAAGGATATCACAATAGTATCCGCCCCATGCCGTATCCCAGCCGGTAACGGGAATTGGGTTGTGGGTAGGTCCAATATGGCAGTTCAAGAGGTTGTTCAGCAGTGGCTTAGCCAGGGTAGGGAGAAGTTACTCCCGAAGATTGTGTCTACCTCATACGAGTGATTCATGGTAGCTAATCTGAATCGATTGTTCTTCTGTAGCTTCTTCGAGAGCATGGTAGCAGGGCTGACTGGGCGAAAGTCAATGGTAATAGCGGGTGGATTCAACGTTTGGGCGCTGGAGTGAGGCAGTCGCCATACCAACCCAAAGGGGCCAAATTCTGATAGATGGCTATCAATTTATGACCTGGCCAACGTTGGTACCAAGATTACGTACCAAAGAAACATAGCAAAGTCGATCAACAACGTGAGATTCCGCATCCCTGGTCGAGCAACTGGAGGGTGGAGCATGGCTGAACTCATGGCGATCCCTTGAGGTTAGTGTGTCAAGGGCATGACGTTGCTCACAAAAAGCTGCATCGACGTCAAAATAGCAATCCAGAATGTTGCAGTAAAACTCGTCGATCTTGGTCCGCAATTTGCGGACGTTTTGTTAATACCCATAAACAACTTTGTCAGATTGGCAAGATCATCATGAATATGGTAAGTTTCTTCATGATTAAATTGTTTAAATAACTTATTAAAAAGGCATCAGCCAGCTAGTGCACTACCGCTTGTTTGCAAGTGCGTTTATAGGGCATGTGTCCCATAACTCAGCTTAATACACTAAGGTCGATTACTTTTTTCACTGTAACTTATTAAATAATTGAGCTAAAAAACGAAATTCCACTAACTACACGCTTGCTTTGTAATTTTTAGCAAGATGTTTGTTGGTACAACCTACCCCGCAGTGGGATGTTAGGCAAAGATTGACGTCCATGGTTCGAGTACCATTGATACATGCTTTCGCTCAATTTTCAAAACATCGTTAATTTTCCTACCTGCGCACTCTGACGGACCTTTCAACACTTTCTCACATCTCATTCAGCCAAAACATTGTTGTTCACTCTTGGTGCCGCATGGTGATGAGCGAACATCTCTTTCTACATCAAGATGTTTGTAATTTTGTATCACCAAAATTATGAGAAACTTCCTTTTTAAGGACGAAAACATTTTAGGTATACGAATGTAATGTTGGTATACAGGCTTCATATTAGGTTTATCTATGGATGCAACTTCGTTCCATCCTCTGAATTTCAAATTTAGCACAATTCTCGTACGTTTTTCAACAAGTATTTTTTAGAAATTTCATTGTTGCCAATACTTCCTTAACTCAAATTATTTCCTTAAATTTACTAATCATATTTGAAGTATATACTTCTTTAAAATACTGAAATGGTTTTTGGTTTTTGGTTTCGGTTTTGGTTATCCTTAGTGGAAAATTAACAGCCACATACTCATAAACCCCCATTGCATATTTACCAATGCCAACATTAAACTAGCTTATGAAAATAATAAGCCAAAGTTGCAAACTCATAAAAAAATTATCTCTAAAATTAGGCCTACGGTTCTGAAAAAAAAAGTCTGGTTGCATTAATAAATAAATAAAATAGCTGTCTCTTTGGAATCTGACAAAATATGGTTCCACTAGAGTAGGTTGAAGAAAATTTTAGTTCAGAATTTGAGAACAATATGACCCCTCAGGATGGTTTGTTTGACCTTATTTTAGTTTTTTTAAGGAATTTCCATGTTATCAAAAGACATTAAAATGATGAAGAGTGTTTACTAAAAAAATGTAATAAATTTAATGTCATATTCGAAAGGGGTTTCATAACACAGGTTTAATGTAGCTAAGAAAATATCCAGGATAAATAATTTTTAATTGTTACATTTGATTTGATATTATAACGCTTAGTCTAATCTGATTCTTACCAAATTCAAGCACCAGGATCAAAACAAGGAGTTTACAAATATTCAGGTAAAATAGTTGAAAAAAGTTTGGCTCAGCGATACGATATTTCCTGATGTCTAAACTAATTTTCCACCTTCTCACTACTTTATGCTTCTATTTATGCAAAAGAATTAACAAAAAGAAAAGTGCACATGTTTCTGCCACGACACTCAAAATTAAGTTGTTCTGCCGTCGCGTATGTTCAAACCTCCGGATGATACAACGTGCAGCCAACCAAAGAACCAGCCATCCAGCAATAGTTACGAAGCCAGCAGCAACATCAGACACGCTGTCTGCGGCCGGATTTCTTGTCGTGACTCCACTTGGAAAGTGTTCTTTTCGCACCCGCAGTCAATCGGAAACGATGGAAATCTCGTTCTCCTTTCTCGTCGTCGTCGTCGTCATCGTCGTTGGTTTGATTCAAGTCTAGAAGAAGTCTAGAATTCAGACCACAACAGATCGTCCGCTAACAACCGAACGAACGGGTGGTTTTACGACGGCAAACGACAAACAGCAGCAGCAAAATCTACTTCTGCTAGCTCAGAGAGCGCAATGTTTTTGCCGGTCGTACATATAATAACATATTTTTATATCTCTCACTGATTGTGCCCATTGGCCTGGATAGAAGTTTCAGCCGGACAAATGGCTCGTGTCACAAGAAGTCTAGGTCTGGGATTGAAAATTTACCCAGTCAATGAAGTTGGAAGACTTAAGATGATTTGAAAAATAGAATCAGGGCAAGGGTAACTTAGAAGCCGACTTTCCGGGACGGTCATTGACTTGCAAGAACTTGATTTGATGCGTATTCCAAAAAAAACATTCAAATGCACAATGTGTAGTTACACTTCCTTGTTGATAATTGTACTAATCACAGCTGGTAACAGCAGCTGCAGTTTCGTATTCGTCTAAATATTGTAATATCGTTCTGATATATTCCCATTGCAGTTAAAAAATGGAGAAGTCAACTGGCGACAATGGATTTTGCTCAGCGCATTACTACCGAAGTTCAGTTTACCGTACAGAACAGCAAAACAATCGATTGTCGCCCGTTGAATTTTCCAGTTTCGAACTGCAAAGGGAATACCTAAGCAAAACAAAACAAAACGGTTCGGACCACTTGACATGCAACAACTGCCGGCTAAAACAAAGCAAGCGGGCTCCATCATCTGAGTCCCATCATAATAAATAAACATATACATTATGGTGCACGTACTATTTTGTCTGGGAGTATAGAATATAAGATTGTGAAACCCTTGCTCCTTTCTCCTATGACTAACTATCTGGGTAGAAGAGTTTTTCTCAGCAGTAGTCAGCCAGCGGCAGTAGTATTGTGGGAGGAGGTTAACTTTTTTTCTTCATCCGTTTAATTCCCATCCATTTAAAATTCATGGCCAATGGAAAACAAAAAACTTTTCCAACGGACGAAAGGGGAATGAGGTGGTCTAAACTTTTCGGCAGCTCTTCTGCGTCCGAGTTTTCACTCTTTTGATTCGTTTTATGAATTCGGAATGAGAAAAGGGTACTTTAATAGGTCAGTTTTTTTTCTCCATTTCAATATGTTGAAAAATATTGAATATGAATGTCCGCTGGGAGATGAGATTTGTTTATCGAATGATTATCTCAATTATTCTAAACTTAATAAATAAAACTGAATAAACTCCTTCTTGTTAGTTGATACCGGTTGACCTTCTCCGATGCCACCTTTATCCAATCCTATCAATGGCATCATACGAATTCAGCTGCCGAGCCTCCTTCGATCCCAACCGGCTTCTAAAGAGACCAAAACGGCAGCTAAAAAGGCACTTTTCTTCGGTATATTGTCAATGGTGCGGGGGTCTTGAGCCCTATCACCTCATCTACGTCCCATCGTTGTCGTCATCGTTAGACTCGTTGTTTTATATCCTTCCGCAGTTCTTGCCTCTTCATTCCGACGACGATGGGAACGATGCCGTAACGTTTTACGGGGATACGATTTTATGTATTTTCAGAAGTGTACGTCGTCGGTTCGAAGAATCGCTTGCTAGCATCTGCTGGAGATGTAAGGAATGAGGGAAACTGATCCTACAACTGTTTGTCTGGGTAAGGAAAGAATGTTTCCTATTGCGGGGGTTGCTCTGCGAGAAGAAGTACCATGACTACCGACTGAGCAAGGGCGGGCGCTCAGACGACGTCGGTCGTCTGTGTGGTTTGGCTTTGATTCCGATACTTTTTACTTTCTCTCTTTTCCTTCAATGGAGTGTTGAGTCGAATGAAGGGAATCCCCCGACGCTGACAGCAGACAACCCAGCCCGGTTCTAGCCGATGCCACACTTGGAGCGGAATGGGTTTGCCCCATGCGATCATATGTTTTGACGGGACGATGACTTCTTTCTCGCCGTTATCGTCATCGTCGTCGTCGAAGTTGTCGTCTCGGTGAGTTTTATGTTGAGGCAGATCCAGTTGCTGCTGCATGCTACCCCGCCGCCGGTTTTTACGATAAAAGTGTAGCCATAGCTATTTACGGATGGCAGCGCCAACGATTGCCGGCATAGCAGCGTAAAAACCCGTCGGGTGTCGGCTTGCTCTGTCGCTTAGTTAAAGTTAAATGCCGACCGGAGTTTTTCAAATACTTGTTGAAAGGAAAAGGAAAATGGTTTGAATTCTTACCCCGCCACCGCGTCCTCTACCGCGACCACGTTTTCCTTCGCGCACAGGTTGCCCGTTGGCGTCGTACGTCACGACCTATACGGAGAAAATGACAATCCAAATAGCCGGGGGTCAGTGGAATAGTTAAGTTGGCGACAAACAGGCACTACTAACAGAACTATTGATACAATTTTACTTGAAACCTATAAAATATTGAAACTAACTACAATTCACTAAAAACGTTCTAATATTCTACTGACTTCTACTTGCTACGGTAGTAAGCACAAATCTATGCACTCTAAGGAATTCTACTCTAGTTTGTTGTTTTTGAATCCCAAAATTGAGTTTGACGAGATGCTCAACGAGCTTGAAATTTGTATGATAAATGAACCGATCAAATGTATGAAGAAAACTGATATGTTATATTTTTGATTGTAGATGACGCTTTAGTTGATTGTTTCTTTATGTGATTTTCAAAAATATCCCTATGGTGGAAACCGAAAGCCAATCCGTTTAAAAGCAATAAAAAAATAAAAATAAGAACTGAACTTGATTTTTTCCCGGGGTGAAACGGCCATCGTAGAAATAAACAGTCACATCGATTAATGAATATAGCTGGTTCACAGTAAGATTTGAACCAAATTGAATGGAATAACCCGTGAATGTTTCATAGAACCCTGTTATTAATTTTAGTAACCGGTCAACTGTTTCCGAAGATATGACTGTAACATTTTTTGAAGACTGCGATAGGTGAACCTGGAAATGGCATTAAATGTATTACACCCATTAGGTGGCATCTGTACTTGCAAAAGATACCATTATGATTATCTTGTTGAGCGTTCAGAATTAAAATAACCACATTCGATCTTAATCAAGTAACCCCCAGAGGTGTTGGCCACTTTCTGACTTGGAGCAAAACCTATGAAGCGAAATTTCACATCACATGAGAGTTCTTAAACAAGTTAAATGACGTTCTGAAAGTACGAAGACTTTATTTAGAGTTTTTCAATTCCAGGTACTTATGTTGAACAATTATTCGATTGATCAACTTTCGCCGACTGATAACCAATAAAATGTTTGAATCACTGTCTTAGGGTTTATATTTCATTATCAACAGTTATGTTAGTATATATACGGTAGGTGGCGAAGGTTTTCTTTCAGTCTAGTATTAGTATACGACAATCAAGAGGTCTGCACATTGTAGACGAAATACGCGTACCTGTCAAGATAAGCTATAGAGGTAGTTGGAATTAAATTCAAATTACTAATCTTTCTTCTCAATTTCTAGTTGCAGGTAAAGTTTGCAGTTCAAAAAAATTGACAAAAGTTGCCGATTTTTCATGGGTTTACCTTCACTCGCACTGACGAAACTACCCATGAAGCATCAATCATAGTAATACATGAGTCAGCAAACAAAATTTGACAGCTCTATGAGTACTCTAACCGTGATGGCCAAAACAGTGAAGCAACTCCGTTAAGAAGTGTGCGCGTTCAAAGTACGGCACCCCGCCGCGTCGAAAACGGACATCGTGCGGCAGTTTGTGGACGCCAGATACGCCCGTTCCGACATCTACAATATCTTGGCACTATTAGACACCAATCATAGCATCGGAAGAAAGCCCGGTTCTGGGCGGCCGACGACCTTGAGCGACAAGAAGCTCCAAAGGATGCTGAAGAGGAAGACCGAGGGAAAAGTGGCTACATCGCTGCGTGCGCTTGGCCGGTAAAATAGTACCTGGCGAACATGAACATACATCATACATACAAGCAGAAATCGCGTCCACTGGTTTCGGAGCTGCAGGCAATGATGCAGCGGCAGCGACTGAATAAGATGGTAAACTCGATTTTCCCGGTTAATCGCGACGTGGCGGTGATGATGGAGGACGAGACCTATCTCACCCTGGATGGCAACGACTGGCAGGGCACTTTGTATTTTACTTCCCCCACGAAGAAAGTGAGCTCCGACGTGAAGTTCATTAAACACACCAAGTTCCCCAAGAAGGTGCTGCTTTGGTTGACAATCACCGAGAAGGGGATGGCAGTGAACGGGGAAATTTATAATACGAAATTCCTGCTGGAAGCTGCGTAGTTCATCAAGAAATACCATAAGGGCGAAGACGCGGTGTTCTGGCCGGATCAGGCATCGGCCCACTACTCGAAGTGATCGTTGGAGGAGATGGAGCGGCTGAATATCGATGTGGTACCCAAGCCGGCGAACCCGCCCAACGTCCCTCAGCTGCGTCCCATCGAGAATTTCTGGGCCAACTTGAAGCGTAAGATCTACTCCAACAATTTTGAAGCGAAGATCTACTCCAACAATTTTGTCGTGAAAAATGAGCAGGAATTGAAAAATAAAACGAAGAAAGAACTGAAAAACATGTCTACACGCATGTTTTCGTCCGCCATGGCGAATGTTCCAGTTAACTGCCGCAGAAGGCCGCTCGCAAGGGCGTAGATTTTTTTGCTAGTAAGCTTAAATTTATCAAAAGCAATTATCTGTCGTAGCTTTTTTTTATCACCAGCGGAAAAAAAGTCCATTTTTTAATGCAAACGTTATTCCACTAGAAAAGCTCACACTTTCCAGTATTCAGTTATGTTTGGTTGGGCATGGCAATTATCTAACTTCATAATTGTTTAAGCAAAATCATCAGGGATCTACGAACTCAGTTATTTCCCGTGTTCTCGTTGTGAAAGAGATAATGGATTTTCAACATTGCCAGAAGCTAGCTCTTGTTGAACTCATTGACAATTTGACGCTAAGCTGCATACTTGTAAACATTGTTGCTTTTTGTTAAAATATAACATTTCCGTATTTTTAAGTTTGCGTAATCTGTTATATTGCGATCGTCTGAACCGTGAACTGAATCACGTAATTATGAACTAGATCACGTGTTTAGGGAAGAATCCTGATCCGTTTTCTGTTTGGATCTAGGATTGGGCCTGTTGATCAAATTGCCTGTCCTTAATGTTACCTCATATCGACATTTCATCTTGCCAATACTTATGTACACACTTAGATTTTTTACAGAAATCTGTAAAGTTTTACCGAATTCTCAACAGCTGAACTTTCGGTAATCTGATTTTACGGATTTCGGTGAAATTTTACAGATATCTGTGAAAAACTTACCGGATTTCGGTAAAATTTTACAGAAATCCGTAAAATCGGATTACCGGACGTTCAGCTGTTGAGAATTCGGTAAAACTTTACAGATTTCTGTAAAATAATCTGAGTGTGTATATTGATTTTCAAATTTAAAATAGCTTAAAACGGTTTGCCTCGAATATTAGGCAAGGGCCAACCCAAACTAGAGCTATTTTCCTTATAAACAAAGATTCACTAAAAATATGCAATAGATTGATGAACATTTCGGGATTTTCGAACTGCAGTGCTTGATATTTATTGCTTCTTTTTTGTTTTTTGCTTGTGGATTGTTTCATACTTATTCAAGCTCATAAACTTTTAACTTGTTTGGTATAAATTGAAATGATAAAATTTTTCGGTTGATTATGAAAGAAAAAATGGTAACAGTAAACTTTTAGCACAACTTCTATTAGCATTTTTCCATACATTTCCGATGAAATGATGATGGCTCTATGAATACTGTTACTCTTATAGAATTTTGTTTCTTCTTCAATAGTTGAGAAGTATTTTTTCAGATCAACGTTTAATGCAATAGCTATTAATTATTTAAAAGATTAACACCTCTCTGTTTCTTGGCAACACTGTATTGTGATGTATGTCATAGAAGCCATGAGCATTGTGTTCTATTCTACGATAGCTACATGGTGGGTGACAAAAGTTTTGCAAGCTGAGATATTCCAAATAACCCGCTCCCATGTTTTACGAGCAAATTTTTAACAAGCTTTTAAAACTTTTGTTGTTTGTGTAACCCTAAGAGTGTCCTGCAAACATGCTCGAAGTGTCGAGCCTTGCATGGCGACCTTACGGCAGTTGGCTAAAACCATAGCCATTGCCGATGAAAACATGTTTTTCAGTTTTTCCTTGGCCTCGGCGATCAGCTGTTCCTCCGTTTTGGACACGATATTATTGGAGTAGATTCTCCGTTCGTTCAATAATTTTCTATCGGTCGCAACTGGAGAACGTTGCGAGGGATGGCGGTCTTCAGCCGTTTCATCTCCTCCAGAGATTTTTTTAAACAATAGGCCAAGGTCCGGTTCAGTTGAAAGACCACATCCTTTTTCACGTATTATTTCTTGATGAAGGCGTAACTTCCAGAAGTAATTTCGTGCTGAAAATCTCCCCGTTCCCCGAAGCCCCGAAAGAAAGCGGCTTGGATATTCTCTTTTTGCTGATTGTCAGCCACAGGTTTTGGAGATATATTTTACGTCAACGCTTACCTCCTTGGCGGGGGATTTAAAGAACCCTCGCTAGTCGTTACCGTCCAGTGTCAAGTATGTCTCGTCAAAAATACGCAAGAGAAGTTTATCCACCTGAATTTAGTTAATAATATTTTAGAGTGTATTACACGGTACCTGTCACTTTATCGAATGTAAACATTGCCAACAGTGAACATTCCGTCGTTAGGTGAATTTATTTATCAAAATTTAGGTTTCTTCACTTAAAAATGCCTAAGAACCCACAAATTTCGTTAAGTATCCGAAAATAGATAATAGAACATCATAAGTCCGGTTAAACCGTTAGTACAATTGCTCATATTGTACGAGTTCGTAAAAGTACGTTAGCTAAAATAATTCAAAAGTTTAAAAAATGCGGTTCCATCTTACCAGCGGCACGATCAGCACGTCAATTGAAGACAAGTTTTCGGATTGACAGGGCAATTGTAATCAAAGTTAAGTAAAACCGAGGCTTATCAGCAAACAATGTTTCAAAACAAATCGAAAATGAGTTTTCAATTCTTGTGACACCTCAAACGGTGCGAAATCGGCTTCATGAACATGGTCTTAAGGGCAGAGTGGCAATTGAGGAGCCATGGTTATCCGCGAAAAACATTTAAAAATGGCTTAAATGGGCTCAAGAGCACATTTCATGGTCAATTGATGACTGGGAGAAGATCATATGGTGAGATAAGACTAGAATAATGCTGTTTGGGTCTGATGGTATCACAAGAAAACTGCGGAAGACCTGTGCTGCTTGAAAAAGGAGTGTTTCAGGCCGACAGTCAAACATGGTTGAAGTAAATTTTTGCAACATCGTTAATTGTCAAATAACTCAGCTACATTTTTCATTGTCTATGCAGCTAGGGTCATGACTTGGTGCTCGTTGGCATTGTCTGGTGTTGATGATCTTGAATTCATTGACGGAACAATGCTAAAGGAAGTTTATCTGGACATATTGCATCGAAAACTTCCAGCAACCGTGCGAAAACTGAAAATGGATCGAAGATACACATTTTAGCAAGATGGAGACCCAAAGCTTACGTCAAAACTCTTTTAATTCGTGATCTTTGTGAAAATTCTTCGTAAAATTTTGGGTACTTTCAAGTTACTGTGAGTCTATTTGGGCATGTATAGTAAATAGAACATTAAAAAAAATGCGATGGAACAAATCATAGATCATAAAAAAAGCCGAGGATACAAAAGTGTTGCCATTAACTTTTCACATCCGGAGAACAATAATACATCTGGACATTGAAATTTGGCAGATCAACAGGTAAACAACTACTCAAACGCAGATTCCTCGAGAATCTCAGCACTTCCATGTAAACTAGCTTAACCATCACGGAAGATAGTATTTCCCTAACATGATGGTGGAGCTGCTAGGAATTTCGAGAAATGTGCGTTCGAATCTTTGTTTACCGCTTTGGTTACAAAATCAGATAGGTCGTTTTGCATAAGTTGCCGATAAATAACCCTGCTACTGAGGTACGGGACGGGTTTTAAGCCGTTTATCCACCACCTGGGACATTTGATGAAGCTGTATGTAATCTATGATTAGAACTGTCAATATTTAGACGTTAGTCCCTCTGCTTATTTCTGACTATCGGATCATAACTAAAGAAACGAGCATTAGACTCAGAAAATATCATAGCCATGGAATAAAGTTCCAAATTGCAGGAACTTATTAAAAGCATGTGGATTACCTTCCGATCAAGATTTTTTTCTTCTTCAGCTCCGCAATATATACACGCAAAAAAAAAGCCGCAGTACAAACTACCATTTCGAGGGTAAAATTAAACGCAATCACCAACAATTTTCAGCTGACTATAAATGCGTTTGATTTTACTATGCCTGCGATTAGATCAACCATGGTGCGGTTGATATCAATATGAGGTCTGTCAAATATACCACAAACGATGAAGGTTTTACCATAAATGTAGTAAATTCGACCGAAATTTCATGGTAGTTTTGAAGATAGGCATAGTCGGGTAAAATGGTAGTTTTTACAACAAGTTTTTTTTCTGTGTACATACAATTTCTTCAATCTGCTTCTTCGTTTTTACCATCCGCTCTCGAAAACAATTAACCAAAACAAGTCGATTGCTATGATCATAAACTCGTCTACTAGCAGATTATGAGACAGACGTATACGACCAATCTTTTAGTTTGTCATTGATCTTTAGATTGGCAATGCGTATTTTTTTTACTCTCACGGACAAAGCGACTTTGGCGACAAACAGGATGCTTCGTTCAAACAAATGTAAGAGACAGCAGGTTTCACGTTACAATATAGGTGCGCTATATCTATGATTAACAAAGAAGAGAGGAAACATGGGCTCTCTCAAAAGCAACAGTGATGCCATAGCTGCCGCTCAGAACCGAAGCATTATTTATCGTTCAGTACTTTTGGACAGCTCCGAAACATTTCTTTTATTGCATATGATAGTGCCAGATGATGGACAATATGATCATAAGCATGGATCACCCTCTAATGTTTGGAAGTAACATGAAATAAATAGTGATTTCAGATCATCTAAATATGAAATAAATTTAAATCAATGTTCAACATCACATTCTGGCAACAAGCCTAGATGTGAGAAGGAGCTGATGAAGATATTCCCCTCGGTATACGCGAACAAATGCAAAATATACAAAGGTAAACTTTGAGCGAACTTCTTCGGCAGGTAGGAAACTAATGGTTTTCTATGTGATGTATTTTAAATCTTCAACATGTCAGTAATTAATTGGTATTCAAAAATATGTATGCATCATATCATTAGTCCGATAGACAGAGCTTATGTTCGTATCATTAAAAGTGAAATAACTTGGAAAATGTAGGAGTTTTAGACCTATTTCCTGACAACTGATTAAAGCAGTCACCCCTGATTAAGCCGTTTCCTACTCTCTAACAGACTCATTTCTGACAAACAAGCAATCAAATTAGACAAATAACTTCTCGAAAATCTACCAGTCAACAACAACCCATTTTCGAACATTTCAATTTATTTTCGTAGTATTAAGTTTGTGGAAATTCAGCAAATAGAACACAGTCTTACACGAATTGTTAACACTGCTACCTTTATATGCAATACATTGGCTAAAAATTAGAGCTAAATCAAATTTTAAATCACTTTAATCAAATATCGTCGTCTATAATATAATTGTAAAAAGTTATAGTTTTTTGACGTTTTACATCATTAACAGATTAAACACTCCGAAACAGACTGCTGGTTAATAGCCTCAACCCTTGCTCATACAACAAAGTTAACCAGGTGCGTGTCAACCAGGCATCACATTTTCCGTGCTAAATGATCCGTTGGCAATCAAATTCATTATGATTATTTTCCCCACACCCACCATTTAGGTTGAACGCCCCCATTCGCTCATGTCCGAACCGTGCAGCCGACGGCTTGCAGAACATAAACATAAACGAACGGGGTTGCAAATTTTCTAGCGTCATTGCCGTCGTCGTCGGACGACGCCGTTTGTTGTTGTTTCAGTCAATTCCTTATCGGACATTTTCGCTGAGATTGTAGTTTGTGTTCTTATCTCTGCACTCCGCAACTTGGACCCAACAACAACAGACCCACACTGTTCATATGTTTATGCATTCTACCCGACGGCCAATCTCGAGTTTGCTTTCGGTTTATCGCTCCGTGTTTTTTTTTCCTTCCTCCACATGGAGATAAATTAAATTTATTTAGCATATAAATTAATCTTGATTTAATATTTACAATGAACCATTGGCACAGCGCGCAGAGATAGAGCGAGCCCCGTCCGACAGCCAGCGTATCATCATTCACCAGCCCCATCCCACTTTTGCGCGGAACGGAACAAGGACTCTGCCATCCTCAAGACAGGGCTGCAAATTTTGTAATCTCATGAGATAAATTTCCGTCCCCCGCTCGCTCCGTCCGCCAGGTTTATCTCATCCTTATCAGCATCCGAGAAGAGTCGCTTCTCCTTCACGGTCACTAAACTTTGCGCACCGACTCTGACTGTTGTACGGTGTAGGTATATATGCATACATCCAGGCAAATGTGACAGCAAATCGATAAAAAACGTAAAATACAACAGCAGTCGGAGTTTCTGCAGTAACTCGTCCGGTCCGCTGATTCGACGATTTTTTACACCCTCGCAACTGCCGCCACTTTAATGGTCACGTGGACGGCGAAAATCATCAGCAGCTTCCGGAAACCGTGGAACGAAAACAAGATGGCCGTCTTCGACGCGTGTTCCAGTACAGAAATTCTTGCGTTGGCGAAAAGGGGAGCCAGAAAAAAAATTAGATACTACGACGTGATATTCACCAATCGTGTCGGGGTGTGCAAATTTAACGACCTCCCAAACCCGGGCGGCGTCACACCGGTGAAATCCCATCGGAATTGAAAATTGCTTCATAAACCGTCGGCGTCGTCCGAAGATAACTGCCGTCGATTGTTGCCAGTTGTCATTGCCAGAAATGGGCGACTTGATTTTACGGTTACACCATCACCATCTTTGATGATTTGACATTACGACGAGCGTCCAGGATGTTTCCCGTTTCGGGATGATTTGAAGTATTTTTATGAAGTCATAACATGCGACAAGCGAACGAATATAGCCAAAAAAAAACCGACTCATCGTAATTTAAATTCGAAGGATGTGTGGTGTGTGGATGAATGTCCTGAATCGGTGATGGAGGTTGCGAAGGGGAAGCACAAATGAAGATAAATATAAAATCAATATAAACATGAGAATAAAAATGAAATTACAGTCTGCGAATTGTTTACTACTGCTGGGCTGCACGCACAAGTGGGAGCAAATTACGAATTTACGTGTTTGTGACGGCTATGTGGCGGCGGCAGCAGCAGCCATTGGCCAAATTTTATGCATTGGCGTGCTTGCTCCAACGTTTTCGAATTTATTGCTTCTTTTGTTGGTGGCTGGACGTAAAAAAAAATTGTCAACATTTTAAGGGCTTTGCATGCTCCAATCTTTGACTTGGGATGGATCCGTGGGGAGTTCGTTGAATTGTTTTGAGGATTGTCATTGTAATCGATAAAAACGTCATTGGTTATTTATACATTTGTGTGTGTACTTAATTTACAAACTAACATCGCTGACAGGCGTTTAAGCAAGGACAAAATTAATCGACAAGTTTGTTTAAATTTTCAAATAAAATATGATAGCAATCACTTGCTCACTACACTCCAGTTTCATTGTACATAATTTTTAAGTACAATTGTATACTATCTCTTTTTTTCTCGTGGGAATGTTACTCAATTTTCGTAAAAAGTTGATCTACTCATAAATTTGGCCACATTCCTGACCGAAGCATTGGGATTCCGCTTAAACGCTTTCAAGACACGCTTGTGATTCTGATCACTAATAGAACATCCATTCTGACTGATTTTTCGTTTTGTTCTTGTGCTCAGAGTTTCGAAGTAACGTTTAATGACACGAACCACCTTTCACTGCACAGTTCCGAGTTGTTTTCCGATGTCCAGATGAGAGAGTTGAGGATTTTCCAGGTGCTTGCGCAAAATCAGTTCACGTCGTTGCTTTTCAGGTGACGCCATTTTTTCCAATTTTCGAAAAACTGACAGCGATAAAAAATCAACAACAAAAAAACACTCTACTATCCAAATTTTCAAGAGAATATACCAAACGGGTAATTTTTTACAGCGTTTTTCCGTGATGCAGTTTGATGTGGGACACCTTTTAGAAAATGCTGCCCACATTACGGATATTGGAATGAGCAGCAATATTACTTATTTAGTATGGCTCATTTGATCTAAATGATTTCAGTCAACTAAATATTACAATAAAAAAGAAACAATTCATAGGATTATGGCACTGATTTAAGATTGTTGAACTGATGCGTATGCAAGTGATCGACGAACCCCTTGAAGAAATAGGATTATTTCTCGTGTTTGTTTACCCCTTTGATGTTGTGCTTTGTGACGTCGGTGTTGTTAATATTAACTATCACGTTTTACAAGTGAAAGCAAGCGTGATGGCACGGGCAATTTGGAAGGACAAAATGTTATCCAAGAAACACCGTAGTTGTAAGTTTTGGCTTTGTAGCATGTGGTAAATACTGTAAGGTTGTGTAACAATTTGCGAATTTTACTTTTCACTTAAAGTGACTGATGGAACATAATCGAATAAGTCTGCTACTCGAGCTGACTTATTTCTGCTAGACGGGAACTCAATTTTGACAGACACCTTATCGAAAGTTTGTTGATCAATAACAATGGGATTTTTATCGATTATTTTCCATCTGTCAAGTTTGAGTAAATTTAAAATTTATTCACGAATTGGTACACAACCTGAGTGTTTCATTTCCCTTGCTGAAAGATCGGTGCCTTGTGTCTCTCGTCATTGTTCAACAGTTCAAAATTCAGATCATCGATCAAAATTGGTTACAACAACTTGATTGTGACTAATTTGAGTCACAAAGCAGTTACTACAACTGGCTGGTAGCAAATGTGCTACCAGGGTGATTTTCATAAAACGTTATCGAGTAGTTCATATGTGATTTTTTTCAATTTCTCTAATACTTACTGAAATTGTATAACTACGACGCTATTTTGTCATTTTATATAGTAGAGAGAATAGCCAAATATGAGCTGTAGAAAGTAGCTGATCCATGCAACACGGATGTTCCTCAATTAGACTCATTTTATAATGTTTGAAAATTGGAAATATCCTTCTTATCATCATGCAACCCTAGGAGTGGATAGTCATTTCTGCTAGAACCGAAGATGTGAAGAGAAAGTATTAATAGGTCCGTAAGAGCACGGCACGGGGATTGAGGGAGCCCACTTAAATAGATCCGTTTTGTTCAGCTAGGAAATCGAAAGCCGGTGCGGTTTTGAATTTTCGAATTATGAATTTCAAGCTCGCAGCTCGTATTTCGTGGCGCAGACCGATTTACGATAATCTTGGCTTTGAAATAAAATGTGTCTTGACGAGTGAAACTCAAAATCTACATAGACCGCCTGCATGGAATTTAGAATGGTAGTTATGTTTTTTTAAGGTAGGAATGAAGACAATGAAATTAGGGTGATCTTCAATCAATATCCACTATCATATCATTTCAATCCGGCTAATTTGGCTTCTAAAATCGTACACTTGGGCCGTTTGAAACATTTCTAACAATTCCAAAAATAAAGACCACAAAACAGATCTACTATTTCTCATTTTCACCGCCATTCACCGCCAAATCCTGTATGTTGACGTCCACGTCATTTGTTTTGGAATTTCACCTGTTTCGGTTTTATTCGGTTGGAGTTAATTCAGTTGGTTCGACCAAAAAGCTACATTTATGCCTGGGACAGACATACAACGTGGTGGATAGTCATGAAGAAAATGAATATATTTTTTGGCTCAGCAAGTACTAGCACACCGATCCCAAGCTCGGTGCCAAGATTAATGATTCACCCCTAATAAGTTACGTTAACACACTAACACACCTTCATATATTGTGTCAATATCACATAGCGAATCAAAACAACAACCAAGATACTGGAACCGAAAGGTACCGAAAAGCGCAAGAATTATTTCAAGGTGCAGACCTAGGGGTTCTACAACAGTGAACCAATTTCAAATTGCTAGTTTCGTATTGATTGTTGGTACAACGTTGTACCGTTGTACTCATTTAGTCTAGTACGTATTATTGTTTGTTCTGTATTAAAGTATTCGACAGTTCGTACAACGGTCAGCGTTGAGGGTTTGTCATAAGTATTACATTTATAGATCCTATGTTTTGAACGCCAGAACAGTTTACATAATCCACTGCTCAAAAAAGTTTTCAACTTTTATGATGTTGTGTCAGTTATGTTGATTTTTTTTACAAATTTAACTTTTTGTATCTCTGGCTAACAATAAATTTATCTAAATTCAGGTGTGTTCAAACCAGAAATTGAGTTTTTTAACAACAGTTTTCTAGAATTATGCATGAAAATATAAGCTTACAGTTCAATAAGGACTCCAAAAGGATGATGAAATGACATTATTAAGATGAAATACAAAAATTACAGCAGTTTGACGATGAATGAAATTTTCTTTTTTTCTTTTGAATATTAATTCATACATCAAATACCCTTTTGTGAACTATCGCAGCAAGACGTGCTTTGAAAATGACGTGTTTTGCTTTTGCTGCGTTATTTTCGCGGAAATAAAATTAAAAATTATTCCTTTTTTCAACTAAAGTAAGTTGTGAAATTATAGTTTTTCGAGTAATTTGCGTAGGACGTTGTGAATGGAATACCTCTCTTAGTGTGTTATGGTCGTGTTTCTTTAGATAGATTGTGCGTCGGTAATTTTTACATAGCAGCGCTGCACCGCTGCTTTCCACAAATAATGAAAATAGTATCACTTCGACTGAAATAAATATAAAATAAGGTCAATTCTATTGGATAGTTCTGGCATATTCTATAGGAAATTTAACCGAAAAAAAAACAGTGAGCGAGCCGCGTTGCTTCGTTGTTATGCACTTTTCCCTTGTTGATATTGAACGCCGTCTTTTCAGCTGTCATCAAAATTTAGAACGCTGGATTCCGAATTCGTTGCTGAATAAAACAGAGCCTCTGACAGTTTTTTTACATCGGAACTGTTCGAAAATGAAATCTTGAACGCGTCGGTGAAAATGAAGAAAAACCCGTTTCTGTTTGGAATTGGATTTTTGGCTTTAATCATGAATTATTTCATTATAAGGGCCAAAAAATCAATTGTAAACAATCACTGTATACGTAAATTTCCCACGAATCAAAAGACACCTACGATATTCAAATAAATTATATGGTAGAACAAACATTTCTCTATCAGATGCTGCATTTAACTCGCCAGAGTTTTTTTTTAGAATCGAGAGAAATCGACGTTTAAAGTATAGACACTGTATATAGACCGGACAACGCAAAATCATACAATCTGCCAACCCTGAAAAATGTCATAAATTTGAGCAATTGATCTGGCACCATTTGTATTTGTACAAACTTGAAGTAAACAGCGCAATAGGCTAAAAAAAGATTCGGTTTCGATGTTGGTAGTTTGTTTTGATTCCGTTTGAAGATATTCATTAAAAAGCATAGTGAAGAGTGTCGTTTAAAAAATGAATTGTTTGGAGCGAAATTGTGGCAATAATTCGCGATGTGAAGTGAATTCTGTGGGTTTCTTCCGGTTAGAGTAGAAAGTAGAAAGTCCCTTATTAGTTCATAATTGGCTTTAGTCAAAACAATACTTAATCACAATACTTGCTCCTTTAAAGTGAATCAAAAGTTGACGGTCAGTTTGGCTGCAGTTTTTGACAGGTCGTTTGGCTGCATAAGACAATTGTTGTCCGGTCTATATACAGTGTCTATAGTTTAAAGTCATTGTTAATGATTGGCTTTTAGGCCCTAATCATAAATTAATCGAGGTTTGGTCTTTTTAACTGTCGAACTTTAGAATAGACCGCGACCGTTGAAAACGGCTGTAGTGGGATCTATCCATTGAGCTTGATAAGGTACAAGGGTGATGAATAGGAGCTCCAAATAATAACCTTATGACAATAACAATCAATAAGAAATTAGCGATTTTAAATTGGCCCACTGCTGGCACATTGCAATACATTCTTGAACTTTTCGGTACTAGAATTTTGTGTTTGTTTTGATTCGCTGTGTTATTTTGACAGAATATTTGGGGTGTTGAGTTATGTTATTACAGATAATTCATTTAGCTTATGAGAACGAGCTTCCCGCATAAACAATAAGCATAATAAGTGCCTAACCACCAATTCGGGGTAGCATCCCAACTGTAAGCGATATGGTCACACCATCTATAATATCGTTCCTGTATGGTATATGTTAATAAGGTTTGGGACCGATGTTCTGGTACTTCCTGAGCCAAAAACTATATCCACTTTCATCTTGACTATCCAGCTCCTGGTGAAAATAAGCGGAATTATAATAGCATTCCTTGAAAAGATTCAATCAACTGAAAAGCTGCAATAGGCGAAGTGTTCAACCGACGATACGTAGTAATTGATTGTAAATTCTCATAAATCGGTGCTCAGCGCAAGAATGTCTTGACAACTTTCTATTAGAAGTTTTTTACTCAACCGGATCAAGACAGATGATACAAATAATCAATTGGAAACTCGCGATTTAAAAATGGCTCACTCTATTAGAACCATAGACTCTAAGACCAGCAGGTCCCATACAAATACGATTTTTTTCTTGGCTCAGTCAGTACTAGCACATCGGTCCCAACCTCGGTCCCAAGCTCAATAATGCGCCCCTAATAATGAACTCACACGAACACACTTTCAATTATTCTGTCAAAATAACACAGCAAATCAAAACAAAGGCGCAAATATGTATAACAAGGTGCTGGCTTCAAGGTGCACTTCGGACCAAGGGGTTCTACAACAGTGAACCAATTTCAAATCGCTAGTTGCATATTGATTGTTGTTAGAACCCCATTGGTCCCCAGTACAATATAGAGTACCTCATTCTTTCGCTTTCTGGTACTAGAATATTTGTTTTCATTTCGATTCGCTGTGTTATTTTGACAGAATAATTAAAAGGTTATTCGTTGGGAGTTATGTTGGAATGGAAGATTCGTTCAACTTTGGACGGGTAATTACTCTGGTACTTCCTGAGCCACAAAAACATATATTTTCTTCCAGAACATCCTCTGGTGCTACTGCCAAAACATCTTATGCGTTGGGTGCATACAGGCTATAATACATATCTAGACAAAATGATAAACAATGACTTCAAACGTAAATTTCCTGGAAATGCCAGGTTGCTAACACCTATATCCACTGCCGACGGGAAGGTTATAACTCCCCCCAACAAACATCAATGCTGAACAACATTTTGTTGGGCCTGTATCTGTTTCCGGTGCTATTTTGTTTGTGGGAGCAAGCAGATCCCAGAAAAATCCGCTAGATGTCATTGTTTACTAATGTTACTTTGATTATCTTGTCTAGATATTTAATTCGATCCTATTTTATAAGTTGACTTTTAACTTTTTTTACAGTGATGGTGTCAAAAACTAATCGTGTCATCGTTGAGTGAAATCATTCAGTGAAACTGAAGCACTTACTACTTTTTCTAAACTACCAAAGAGCACAAATTATAACTAAATCTAGACAAAATCGTCAAAAGGTCGAAAGGAACAATTGTAAACAATGACTTAAAACGTAAATTTCCTGGAAATGCCAGATTGCTTACATCTATATCTACTACAGATGGGAAGGTAATAACTCCTTCTATCTGTTTCTGGTGCTATTTTGGTTGTGGGAGCAAGCACATCCCTGAAAAATACGCAAGAGGTCATTGTTTACAAATGTTACTTTCGACCTATTGACTATTTTGTCTAGAAATGATCTAAATACACAGTCACCAAGAGAAAACATATATGAAGCCAATTCGACTCAAAATTGTAAAAAGTGCTGTTACTCATTGAGTTAAACTTTCCAATCTTCATCGGGAATTTCCCGAAGCAAGTATGGTAATTTATTCATCCGCTTTCGGTAACGCCACTCTTGGCACTTTTGAATTCGATTGATAGGGAGGCATTCTCAACTTACCGCTCCATTGGCATCGGTGGTAGCGTTCCCGTTATTGGCAGCGGCATCTGCCTTGTTTGTCTTCGAGGATCGTCCCTTGCCACGACCACGTCGTGATTCCGGTTTCAGCAACTGCCCGTCGGGACCGTACAGAATCTGCAAAAGAGAAGTGAAGGAAGTCAAGTGAGTTTTTTTATCCATTTGTATTTCCGATGTTCACCACAGGGAGGCGCTCCGATCGGGTTGATGTCCTTACTGGCGGGAGATAATTTATCCAACGTGGAGAACAGGATATCCACGCATGCATAGGATGAGAAGAAGCTTTTCTGACAGGCAACGGGTATAGGGATAATTTCAAAAGCGCTCTTTATACACGGTTAAGAAGGGAGACTCAAAAGTGAATTTAATTCAACGTAGTTTTAGTCGGCTGGACTATCAAAACTTGGATATGGGGTAACTGTTCCCATGTTCCATGTTAATCTCATGATTCTAGATTCATGCTACATACTACATCCAACATCTCACATACATGCAAATTAACAGATTTGCATCAACAGAGGGTAAATTTATTTTTTTCTTTTCATAATAATGCATGCTTACTCTGTAAGCCGTTTTCGATTAAGCGAACTGAAAAGCGAAAACAGATAAAAATGTGATGAGGGCTGATATTGCAGCTTCAAGGAATAGGAAGAAAAATATGTTTTCCCGTTTTCAATGGATCAATCCATGAAATGTGTTAAATCCTCTTCCACCAGGAATAATGTGTTTTCTGTTTCAATATTGCACATATTTATGTTAATGTTGCGTATGTAACTGTCCTAGCAGACATCTTCCGTGCAGAAGAAAATTATGAATTTTAATAAACGCGTTCAGTATCACCTTGGTCAATTGCAAACCAAAGGAAACGTAAACAACACAATTGTTTGAAATGTTATATATATAACATACCCTATTTATGAAATTCTCGTAAAACTATGAAGAATCTTTGATTTCATATACAGAGTTAAAATTACATGACTTGAGTTTACTGTAATTTAAAATTCAATGACTACAAATTTAAAATGAATGATACTCCATAAAAATAGATGTGTTTTGGCTCGCCTATTTTTTGAATATATTTTTTTTTACATTAATATTATTTAATACTATTATTGAATAGGATACAGGGAGAATAAAGCAAACGGAGCGTTGGGGGGCAAAATGGGAGTGAGGGGCACATATGGCTATTTTTCTTCAAGGCTATTTTTCACTTCAAGCTTATTGCTTTCACAATTTGCTTATTGATTGCTCTCAACTTAGTGTGCACTTTCTCAGTTGTTAATTCAGAGCTTCCGATGTCAGGTACAATTTTTGCATTAGTATGATTGTGTGGCAAGTACAATCACACCATATGCTCAGGGAGTCGAGATATTTTCCTTAACGAAAAATTCCTAGACCAGACCGGGAATCAAACCCAGACACCTCCAGTATAATGTTGCTTTGTAGCCGCGCCTTTGCCGACTGAAATAAGGGAGGACCCTGAAAAGGATACTATGGCATGATGGTCAAAAAAGGAAAACAAAAATCCAACATTCGAAACTGAACAAATTCTTTTGTTTTGGCTTGCTTTGTCTTTTATTTTAACGAGGGAAAATTGACGTGTCTCTTAAAATGCATCACTTGTTTTCAGTGTACACATGAGTTATTTTTTTTCATCTTCATTATTTACGTGGCCTTCAGCCTAAGGCTTCCAGAGACAGGCAACTCATTAACACATGAGCCGGGACCAACGGCTTTATTCCCTGGAAGAGAAAGACGTGATCAGCGATTTGTTTGCCTCAGAAAAATCTTACCAGCTGGGCTTGATCCCGATATCTAGTTTGGTTTAATTTAGTTTTGGAAAACGATTGGAAAGATGTATTTTAGCATATGAGAAAAGAATACGTTATGGAAATGTTGTTTGAGTTTTCAATGTTTCGAGCAAGCTTCCTGTCAGTCATTAAGATTCAGTCAAACGTGTATACCAAGAGCTCCTTTCAGAAGCTGAATGTAGACAAATGATGTATGATGAACTTTTAGCACTTAATCCCATCAAAAATCGTGTCAAACAATACTTAATTTTCATGTTACCTATGGTGGAAGCGTGTTCCAAGTGGATGGCGGCATAGATATTCATTTAACTAACCATGTTTTTTTTATTGATGCATGAAGTACGAAATCAATTATAATGTTTGAAATTGGAAATATCCTTATTTCAACATGGTGGATCCAATCTTGCCTTTACCTACCCCGCATGGGAATGTGTGGTAGAAACGTGTATGTTTGCTTCAAAATACTGCTTGACAAAAAGCCATACGCTCGATTTCAAACCACTCCAATTCAATTTCACAGCCGGCCAAAAGCTTTCAGACCAATCAATACTTTCTCCACATCTTTGGTTCTAGAAATTGCTGTCCACTCCTAGGATGGCATGTTGATGAAAAGGAAATTTCCAATTTCATAGATATTCATGTTAGAGCAATACATGTGTAGGAGTTGTAGGAACCAACAAATTCAGTATGAATAAGTTTTAACTTTCAGCTTCTGCTGGAAAACAAACCTAAATGATTCGAAGCAACCCCGTTAGCCTCCGAGCCTATAAATGTACCCTACACACTCAGATTATTTGACAAAAATCTGTAAAATTTTACCGAATTTTCAACAGCTAAACATTCCGAAATCCGATTTTACGGATTTTGGTAAAATTTTACCGAAATCCGGTAAATTTTTTTAAAAAAGATATCTGTAAAATTTCACCAAAATTCGTTCAATCGGATTACCGAACGATCAGCTGTTTAGAATTCGGTAAAACTTTACAGGTTTCTGTAAAAAAATCTAAGTGTGTATGGAAAATATCGTGGTTAGTTAGTGAAACAATAAGCTGAGTAAAAGATTCTTTGATTTTAATTTATATGAAAACAAATTGTAGCGGAAAATGTATGAACATATACACTTAAATCCATAACTTCAGTTCAATTTTTTGCTGATTTTGTTCTGTAAAACTGAATTTATACTGAGAAAAAGGTTTTTTATATAGCATTTGCTGATTTCTGTAATTCTTTTACCTATTTTCTGTAAAATATTATGAAATACATATGTCAGTAATACATATAACTAAATAGCATCGGTTTCAGAAAACAAAACTCGAACTTTTCGTAAGTTCAGTAATTCTGTGAAGCGAGCATTCAGCAAAAAAAATAAGCTTAACCTAACTATCGTCAATACATACACCAAACTCTCAGTAGCCGGATGGCTTCTTCAACGTTCTATATGACGCCATTTTTATAAATTTCAATTATTAAGTGAACACTTCTGACGGAACGCGTGTTCTTCGCAAAGTTAAATGTTATACACATTGTGATATGGAGGTAATTTTAAACTAGCTGATTCAAGAGGAAAACAGCATTGCTGAATTTTAATATTTTTATACTTATGTACTCGATAATTGAATATATTGATGTGGCGACAGGTTTGGCTTTTTTATAATGATTGTTCAGTTAATTTTGAAGATCAGTTCGCTAATTTTTGACATATCACTAAAGGTTATGCAGTACTGTGGAATCGGTAGTTGAAAGTAGTTGAGGCTCCCGAAAAAAATCCTCATAGGTTTACAATTAAATATATTGTACCCATACAATAGAATCTGTTGTCAGTATATTTAATAGTATGGTCCACAACGATAAGATGACAATAGGAGTTATTGTTTCCACAATAGAATCTAATGTAAATTGGGCATCGACAACAGAAAAGGAGGGTTGTTATGTATCTTTGCAATAGAAAAAATCTTTTTTTTTCTGAACAAATTTGAGTCAATTACTATTAATTGTATTGTTTCACAATTGTTGTAAATTGTAGGATATGGAGTGAATAGTAAATATGTTGTAATGACAATATGCATTTTTCATTTATCTGATTCATGAACAATACAATTCTTGGTCGGACATAGATTTTAATGTTATATAATATTATTGTATTGTAATTGTATGGTTATTTTTATCCAGGAAGCCTACTCTTTTTTCGTTTAGATGAACTCAGTTTGAATTTTTCGCCCCGACCGTGTTTTATCCGAAAAGCTACCCAAAGCTTTCTCGAACTTGCACTATTCACCGCTTGGCGTCGCACTGTTCGCTAGCACTTTTCTCGCCTGTTTTCAAACTTTGCCCACGCTCGATGCCACAGCGCGTCGAGGGAACATAAGGTCATAAGCCAGGACAGCTGTTGTTACTGTTACTGCGAGGTTTCAACGTTCCAAATTCTGTCTGGGTTCCCGTGTAGTTGTGAGTGCGTGCGTACTATCGAAACCACATGGGAGCAGATGTGATTTTTATACTGCTTCTGAACGGCCCAGTTCCTGTGTGTACCTTTCAATGCATGCGTCTTTCGTTACGGTTTGAACTGCTCTTATATTTTTTTGGTGTTGAATGGGCGAGATTTTCATGTTTTTCCCAAACGACCATATGTGGACTTGATAGTTGAAACGGTAGCAACTCAACTTGTAGTAAGAAGGATTTGTCACATTCGACAGGATATGTGCGTTTTTTGTTCGTCTCGGTTTTGGGTATGGTAGTGGTCTACCTTCTCAGCGATGAGACAGAAGTTAAGTTTCATGGATGATATACGGGCAGCGGATGTTTACGGATTAACGTACGGTTTTGATTTCTCGGGGCTACGTTTTTCGATTGCTAGTAGTTCTCTGCTTCGCTGTGCGACAGGATTCTTTGCGGTTTGGAGGATTTTGTGTACAGTTTTAGAGGAACGAGGTTCGGAATATGAGCACATCGTGAACTTTTCCGGGTCTTGCTCAAATTGGTGTGGAAATCAATTTACGCTACAGCTGTTGGAATTATTTGTTCGTATTTCTGATCGAACTTATTAGCTCATAATTTGGCGTTGAAATTTCAGAGTTAGTAGCTTAATTTGGATTACAAAAAAATTAAAGTATTTGAGTACGAGGCACTCAGGAAGTCTGTAGTAGACAAAATCCGCGTATCTGGCATAGGATGAATAATTATAATGCAAATAGTTCAACCCACTCAAAAGCTTTTCGTCAGGGGCATCTGTTAAGATATTCGAACAAAATGATTATCCAACAGAATTTCAATCAAAGCAATCCAAACTTGATTGGAACGACTGACAGCCAGGATAAACTCTTATAATCCTTCAAGATCGCTAATTATCCATAGCACCCTCATGGCGCTTTCCACCCCAAAATCTCAAAGCGAACCTCCTTTAGAAAAAAACCCACTTCATTAAAATTCATCCCGAATGTGCCTTGTTCCGCACCCATTAACCAAGTCATCGACCTCGGAAAACGTGACACATCTCATCAGTTTCATTTCCTCAGGTCCAACTTCCAACGAATCAGAAAAGAAAATGCCCAAACATGAACGAGAGAAGAAAAAAAAATATCCCCACCAGCAGAAGAAAGGATCCAACATCTCGACGAAGCTGCGTCTCGTCCAGGAGTTTTTTTTTTGCTCTCCTCTTTTCGGCAATTCAATGAAGCCTCTCCTCGAAAAATTCAACAGTTAGTGATACAAGGAGGAAAACTCGTCACATCTTCCGACGATGACTGGAAACGGTGCATATCGTCATCATGTTCAAAGTTCATTCACCGCAGGCCGCGCGCCGGTTCCGACTCCTATTACCGACCTGGGCTGGTGGCACACGACTCGGTCGGAATCTCTGCTGGGGGTAACGCGTCTCGGCAGCAACGCACAAGAATTTTTCTCCGGAAAAATCCAAAAACGAAAACAAACACCGCTTTTTCTTGCAGGCGGAGAAGCAAGAGATTTTTTCCCCGAGTGATTCTTGTGATTGTTTTGTTTCGTTCGTTTGCTTCTGTGTGGAAGACCAAAAATAGCTGACATTCGCCTTGAGAGTGCTGCGTTCGAGATGATAGGTATTCCAGCAATCGGATTCGTGTCTAATTTCCCTCGAACCGAGAGTTGGTTTGGCGGGAAAAGGAATTTTGGTAAAAATAGATTGCACACGGTCGTTGTCACCTCAGTTGCCAGTCGGTGTGTTCCGAAACATGTAAAATCGGAACACATGTGAGCGGGGATCGGGTGCACTATTTCAATGTCGCTCCTCTGGATGCGTTCGATTCCAGTTCAATGGGACACTATTTGGGTAGGATAGGTATTCAAGATCGAGG
Organism: Aedes japonicus; assembly: GCA_034211315.2. NCBI lineage: Eukaryota > Metazoa > Arthropoda > Insecta > Diptera > Culicidae > Aedes > Aedes japonicus. The sequence goes on from JASCZW010001446.1 coordinate 92,532, forward strand.
CGATGCAAGACTGGTGCCATTAGGCCTCCCTGGGACCGGATGTTATTTCACAAGATTTATTTTGGGATGATGCGAGACGAGCGCGTTAGAGTGGTGGGAGTTGGAAGCAGTGGTTGCCACTGGAAGATGGCGGAGAAGTTTTAGTGTAGTTTTTGTTTAATGAATTGTTTGGTAGATGGAGACGAGATGGAAGTGATGTAGGATTATGCACCATTAACTATTTAGAAGAAATTAACATATTTAATTGATTGGTTTCTGTTGTTTGGTTTAGCAAAGTTTGTAGAAGCTGTAGAGCAAGGTTCGATTCGGTCTGGTCTCTAGGAATCTTTCGTGAAGAAAACCAAGCTCGGTTTTCTTAGCAGGAAGTATAATTGTATTTTCGATTTAATGAAACTAATGTGAAAGTTGACTGGCATCGAAAGCCCTGAATTAATAACTGTGAATATGCATCATACGGCAAGGTAATGGATTGTTGTATTTGCTATTCAAGATTGCATTTGATGTGACGAGAACAGGGATTAGATTTTTATATGATGTATCCCATATCCGAAAGCTAGCATTCCATACATCTGCATTAAATAACGCAGAAAATTACATGTTTGATTCAAACTGTCAAACTGGCTCAAGAGAAGAGAAGTTTAGCCTCCCAACATGAGTTCAGATCGACCGTGATGAAATCGAGGCGGTAGACGAATTCCTGAATCTGGGCTCATTGGTGACCGCCGGTAACGACACCAGCAGTGCTTACTTTGGTCTCCAAAGACATTACTACAAGACATTAATTAGACCGGTAGTCCTTTACTGCCACGAAGCATGGATAATGCTCGTGGAGGACCAACGCGCTCTTGGTGTTTTCGAACGGATGGTGCCGCGGGTCGAACGGTCTCAGATTATTACGGAACATTGTCCACGCGTAGGGTTTTCCTGGAAAACGCCAATTGAAGTTTTCCGATTTTCCCGAACATCACTATCACTGAAAATTCATAACTCAAGAACGATTCATCATTCATTTTGTTCCAAACTATAATGAAATTTTCTCAATAATTTGGAAACAAAATATTCTTTAAAAAAAATCGTCTTCCAATTTGTTTATGGGTACATAACGCATGCTTAAAAGCTAAGTGTTATGTGATTTGTTAATTGTGTTCAAGGTGGCTGCTAGGTAGAGAGTTTATTAAAGTAAATATGTACAAACCAAATTCCTAAATTAGGGCGTTTGCGAACAAACCAATCATTTGTTCACCTCGAATATCAGCAAGTAGTTCATCCGCGCGTGAAACGATTTCAAAAAATAGGCTTCATCATACTTCAAGGGTGCAGTGCATTGCTAAATCGAAACGTTTTCCATGGACACTACCTCACCATCGATCATGGAGAAGGTAAAATACTACGAAGATCAACGCCCTTATTTGCGTTCAATAACTCAGAGTGCTACCACTCAAAGAAGGTACTATAATAGAATGCTGCAAACAATGTTTGTTAATTACGTCGCCAAAGAGATTAATCCTCCCATAGTGGTTTCCTTTATCCGGATTTTGGATGTTCTGCGTTTCATTCACCAGCTACCACCCTTCTTAACAGGTACAGTACTTGTACGTTATCGCAAATCAATCACGTGAGAAAGGAGAACAACCGTAGCTTGGACCATTGCTTCGCTAGCACTCTGGACGTCTATCAATCTTCTGTACACCTGCTCCACTAGGGAAGCAGAATCCTCATCTCCCTCCTTTGGCTGTGGCTATCGAGAGCAAGTTGCTTCATGACTTTGACATTACACCGGACGTTGTTTCCTACGATTTTAGGAAAGCAAATTACGGCGCCATCCCTGACCTGCTTTCCTGTATCGACTGGGGAACCATCCTCGATACTTATAATGTCGAAGTTGCGGCAAGTACGAAAAGAAAGAAACGCATCATCCATGGCAGACCAAGGAACTCCGTAGATTGAAGTCTACCAAAAGAGCCGCACTGAGAAAATTCCATTACGTTGGACTTAACTACCAAGAAACTACAGAGGATCAGTCGGCAAAGTTATTCGCGATATCAACGTGGGATTCAGCGCAGGATAAAATCAAACCCTAAATCATTTTGGAACTATGTGAACGAGCAGCGAAAGGAGTCCGGACTTTCCTCGTCCATGGTGTTTGATGTTGAAGCTTTGCTTCATCGACTCAGGAGATCTGCCGACTCTTCTCTCAAAAGTTCTCCAAAGGTTTTCACCGATGAGAGCCTAACCGAAAAACACGTTAACCTCGCAGCAAGCAACATCTCTATGCATGGTGACACTTTGGGCGATATCGACTTCAACGATACGACTATACCAAAAGCCGCATCCGAACTGAAATCTTCATGTTGTTCAGGACCCCATGGAACCTAAGAGACGGGAACATACTTTGCAAACTCCAAATTCCAACGTGGTCAGAAGGAATGTGCAAAGTATCTTAAATCCAAAATCGACTTTAGGTGCCGTGCTGAAACGTTACCGACAAACACTATCGCTGGATCGCACAAAACAATATAACCGGAGAAGTGGAACATACGGCCAGAAACTACGAGTGAAAGTCAACCCTGGAAGTCCGGAAGAATCCTGGAAACTCCTTGGGCGATTGGGCGAAAAGGTTCTCTGCACCGTACCGTACAGTTTGACGAATCTGTGGGCATGAAGGTTTTCAGTCGTACCATGCCAACAAGCACACCAACAGAACCCTGAAGCAGGTCCTGGTTGCCAAACGCATCGCATGAATACTGTACCAGCAAGTTCTGATAAAATATAACGGATGCATTTTGATGGACGATGAAATAGAAGTTAAAGTGGACTTTGGACAACTCCTGGAACACCTATTTTAACTTGCCAAATGGAAGGATAATATTTCAGGTAGATTCAAATTTGTATATGCAGACAAGTTGCAAGTTGATGATATCCCGACCAAAAGGGAACAACAAAATTATTTCAAGTTTTGTTATTCAGTTACGCTGTTTTTATAACAGAGGTTGTTAGAATTTAGATCGCGGATGTTGTTAAAATAACTGAAATTCTAACAAAAGATCCTTTAGAGGAAACAAAATTATAGCAAACTATGATATACAGATAACATAAACAAAACAAACTTTGTAACAATTTTGTTACAATGTAGCAAAATCATATCAGCTAGTGTTAAAATTAATTTACTTCTTTACGCAGTTTGTGCCTCCCATGGCATTGTTTCATAATTTGTTATAAGTATGTTTTACAATTATCCAGATGAAAATTTTTCAAGCAAATTTATATCATAATCAGTTAGTTGTAACAAGGTTTGTTATAATTTTGTAACGTTTATGTTATACGCTCCTGGTCGGGATGGCAAGGCCCTTACCGCCCAAACACAATGATAACGGAAACGGAACGGAAAACGGCAATTTTGACAGTTGTTGCAAATGACTTCGATATGTCCAATTAGAATCAGCTAGGATCTATTCTGTTTTCTTTCCGACAAGCAGGATGTCCATATCCTCAGTGTAGTAAAGAGAGATTAAATTTTTTACACACACTCTTCCTACCTCAACGAGAGCTCTACTCTCTTGTGTATATTCGCCCACGCGTTTGCTTGCGAGTAGCGCATGTGAGTGCAAAAAAATGGTTTTTATTCACACAACACTCGATCGCTCTAGAGTGAGAAGAAGAGCTCTAAAATTCACAGAAGTGAATGCAGATAAATTCCCTGACGCGTGCACCCCAGTGAGCTCACTGGCGTGGGCTCTTCTGCTAATATACAGCAGTGATTGCAAATTCGCTTTGACGCTACATAACAAAGGAAGAAAGAATAATGTTTCTTCCCGCTTCCTCTTTTCGGACATTTTTTACAAATCCGACGAAGTTTTCACTATCAACCGCACCAGCGAATCACAGAGAGAGCACTGGCGCGTTCTCACCCAAGTGTTCGCGGCAGTGATCGCAGACGAGAGCACGTGAGAGCGGTCGTTTTAAAGAGAAAGTGATTCACTCTATCATTTACCACCGAATAAAAGAGCACTTTGCATTATCTGCGGTGAGTTATGGTTGTATCCTCTGTGAAGGTACAAATCTCACGCGCTGGCGTAACATTAGGGCGAAATGCCATCTCTGAAGCAGGCATACTCAGATCGGGCTTTGTCGTTTGCCCGTGCCGTTATCGTTGTGTTTGGGCCATTAGAGTTGTGAAAGAAAACGAAGTTTTTTTTCACTGTGCTGCTCAAAATGTTCGACGTGTTTTTTTTCTTGTGGTGATTTTCAGTGAGAACAAACTCATGTTTTACAGAGAAAACAGTGATTAGTCTCTAGAACTCAGTAAAATTTGTGCAATCTGTATAAACGAGAAGCCGGACATGATTACGGAGTTAGAGAATGTACACTGACCATCCCAGATGTGGTGATCGCCTCAGATGGTCTAAGTTCTGCCGAATCAGAATATCTGAATTCATCCAATGGAGCGCGTTCCTACAGCGTTCCATCAAAGCTGTAGGTGATTTTCGATTTGTTACGGATGATTATCCAAAAGCTGCTCTCAACTTAGTGTTCCAAATGCACATCTACATTTATTAATTGAGAGCTTTCGATGCCAGGTACCATTTTTGCTTTAGTATGATTGTGTGGCAAGTACAATCATACCTTATATGCCCAAGGAGTCGAGCAATTTTTCTTAACGAAAAATTCCTAGACCAGACCGGGAATTTAACCCAGCCACCATCAGCATAGTGTTGCTTTGTATCCGGAACACTTATTTTTTTCTGAGTACATTTTCAAATTAATTAAAGAATCTAATATTTCTAGGAAACAAATTCATGATTGTTATCAACATCCAACAGTGAACAATTCAACAGCAGTGTTAAAGGTTTTGATGCATTTTTGATTCAAAGTTCTGCAATTTGATCTTTCAAATTCTGACATTAAAGTAAAAAGAGACGGGTTTTGAAAATTATCATAACGTAGCGTTATATTGGCAAAATACACCATAAAGGTGTTGAAATTCAAATTGCATCAGTTGCTGGGAGAACCTCCCATCGTACACATCGCAAAAATCGGTCGACTACGATGGGCTGGGTATGCCGTAAGAATGTCGGACGACAGTCCTGTTAAGATGGTTCTCGAAAACGAACCGACGGGTACAAGAAGAAGAGGCACGCAACGAGCAAGGTGGATCGATGAAGTAGAAGGCGACCTGCGGACCCCCCGCAGACAGCGAGGCTGGCGAGGTACAGCCATGGACCGAAACAATGAACAACTTCTGTGTACAGGAGAAGTCTGATTGGTAAGGTAAGTAAGCGTTGTAATGCGTTGTGGAATTTTTGGAACAAAAGTATAGCAAGTAAGTATATGCTATTGCAGTTTTGTGTTAATAAGTCCTACACTACAGGTAAACCTAAATAATATGAACACAAGTTAAGCGCTTCCAATGGCGATCTCTCATAGCTAAATATGAGCTGTTGTTTTCGAACTCGAACTGTTCTCACTTTTTGAAGTTTTGTATGGGAATTACTATTGGAAAAACAATTGTTTTGCTCCATCCTCTTGGCTATTCGGTTTAATAGTAAACGAGAACATTTGCTAAAAATTGTCCACACAAGCATACAGCTATCACTTTTTGGTCTTCGGGATAAAATGTTTGAAACTTTGGGTACTTTTAGTTTGTGTCAGTTCAATTAAAAAACGCGCAAAAGGTTTTGAAATGCAAGTGCGTTTCAAAAATTCAAATTCTTCTCATCGTGCCATAGCAAAAACGTCGAGAATCGTTAACTTTTCTGTTCCCCGTGTCATCAAATGTAATAGAAAAACGTCTGACCACCAATCGGAGAAAAAAAAAGTAGAACAAACCATCCTCACAGGAGTATTAAAGACGACAGGATGGTAGTTGATGCTTTCAGGTACAAACAAAATGCTTCTGTTCGGAATATTGCAAAAAAGCTTACCTTTGCCAAAAGTGTTGTGCAAAAGTTAAAAAATTCGGGCTGGTCTACGTACGTTTAAAGTCCAGAAGGCAACAAATCGTAACGACCAGCAGAATGTGAGTACAAAATTACGGGACTTCAAGCTTCATACACAAATGCTGACGATAAAACCAGTTTCGTAATGGATGATGAAACCTACATAAAGTCGGTCTTTCAGCAGATTCCAGGTCATTAGTTCTTCGCTCCAAGAGACTAGTTCAATCTCCCTGAGCATCAACGGAATCAAAAACTCACGTAATTTTCTAAAAAATTCAAGGTTTGACACGCGGTTTGTACGTGCCGGATGCAGAGTGCTCCATTCTTGAAAAGAAATGTTTCCGTCCGTTGTCATGCCACTTCTCAAAACAGATGTTGCTCTAAGGAAAATAAAGTCAACTTCGTACCCACGGAACTTAATCCTTGAAACAATATAGAGTTGAGACCAATTGAAAAATATTGAGCTATTATGAAGCAGGAATTACACAAGCATCCGAAGACAGTCCAAACAGAAAAATAATTGAAGAAATAATGGGTTAATGTTCAAAAACTTGTCGGTTCTAATATTGTACAAAATCTCGCAGGGGGTCTTAAGGGAAAAGTAATACCATTAGCAGCGCAACATGGCAAAACTTGGCAAAGATGTTTTATTTGATACATCGACAATTTCAAGACAATTGGTTAAATGACGGATTTTTGGCCAATTGCTTTTTGTGTGTTGCAATTTCCACGAGGACAACCCAAGTAACATTGCCAAAACCATCCAGCTTTATTAAGTTTTATTCAAGTTTTATGATAGCTACTAGAAATCAATTCGGTTTTATTATGGCAGCAAGAGGTGCCAACAGGTTTCAAATTTTAGGCAGGTTTATGAGAACCTAGACAGTTTCTTTATAACGATCTTAAAACCTTGACTTCAAAAATTTGCAGATAATTTTATAGTAGCCATTGCTAAGATAAATTGGCTTTTTGGCAAAACTGTGATTTCTTGCAATCGCCATATTGAAATATATGAAATAATTGAAATGTGGAAAAATAAATACACTAAATTTTAAATGTAATACAATTGAACTGTAGATCTGAGACAAATTTCGGAATTCGTTCAGATAACCTTATTGAATTCCATCAATTTTCAACAGTTACTTAATTAATTTATCGAGTATATTTCTTTCAATGTTTTTGTTGTTGTAAACTCGCATAATTTCCGAGGCGCATTAATTTTCAGCTCTTATCGTGCCAATATTCACCATCAAATTAAATGCGCATATGATTTGGAGCATGATACGCTATAAAAAAACTCAATTTGTTTCATATATTTTGCTATCAAACATAATTTCCCGCAACACTTGAGCTTTTTTCTTAGCCATTATTTACTGTTGAATGAATCAGAAGAGCAGAGAATCGAACAAAGCAGAACAACAAAAACGAACCACGATACCACCGTGAAGTTTGACAGCTGTGGCCATTCGGCCCTATACTGGTTTTGATGGCGGCCAATAGGTTTTATGATGGTTCTCAAGTGGTCATAACATCTTTCACTAGAACTTTTTCAGAATTGTTATGGTCTTGGAAAGGTTTTATTGATATGTTTTCACAACCGTCTATAGAGTGGACCACTTTGTACACATTTCGGCTTTAAAGATGCATAGAGGAGGTGTTGGTGGACAAAACAGTTTTGAATGTAGTTTCATCAACAAGGCCGGGAGGAGTGCTATACGACTGGAACAGACTGTTACTTGGGAATCCTTAATAAGCAGAAACTTAATATCTACACTTCATGCAAGAAAGTCACATATCAGATGAAATCACTTTATTTTTGGGTACAACAAACGTAACCACCGAACGGCCGGCTTCGAAGCGCACTCCCATCAAAACAAACCTAACCTGCCCCAAAAGACAGCGATGCTTTTGTGAATGAATATTACATATATACACACAGTTTACAACCAGACAGTTCTCCCCTAGCATCGCACTCTACACTTTATTACCGAACCCAGAAGGGGGCTTCGCCATGGATCACTCTGTCTCTCCGCGTGGGGTACAATATGCTTTAGTTACCCGGTTCCAACAGAAACAGCTGTTAACCACCCCGAAAGTCGGTTGAAAGACGCACCAAAAGCTTCCACAACAGCCCCCACTGTGCCGCTCTTTGAGGGTACGGTCACCATCACCGTTGAAAGCCGAGAAACGCTGGTAAACGCTCCCCCACTGTGGTCTAAATCGCAATATTTGACCGTCACACACCGAAAGGTCGAAAACTGTAGGCTTTTGTGATTTAATGCTTACGGACGGGTTCGTGGCTCGGAGCTCAATTTTTGACATTTTTCGTCCATTTCCGCCCATAGTGCCCCTTGGGGAAATCGACCCTATGAAAGTATAATGAAATGAGGCGAAAGTCATGGATGCGTCCCTCCCTTAACTGCTGCTTGAACATTTCGACGATGTTGTGTGGTTGTCGTCCCGCAGTTGGATTATCACTTTTACTTGCACGTGTATGTGTGATTGGAAAAATTAACCTAAACCTTTCTCGCTGCTGCGAAAAATCGAAACAGTTGGTCGAAGAAGCAATTTCCCGTCAAATTAGTTAATCAAAAGATGAATTCGGAACCACCAAGAGAGGGGCTGCTTTGGCTGAAGCACCCTTTTCTAATGATGCTCACTTAACTTTTTCGCATGAAGGTAGGAGAAGCAACCCTTTTTCCATCCTTCCTACGCCCGTATGGAGAGTACGGAAATTAGAAACAATCGCAAAGAAGTCAAATGGCGGGAGTTTTGGAAAAGGTCTACTTCAAGAAATAATTTCGTCAAAAGAGGGAAATCGTTTCAAGGTTAGGTGGATTGGTAAATGAGCGATTTTGATAACCGGGAGGGTGCAAAATGTCTTCCCTAAATTTGAGGAAATTTCGGGGGTGGAAATACCAAAGGGGACGACATTTTGTTTTGTCTAGCTTTTTATGGGCCTCGACGGTTGATTACACCGGCGGTGGAGGGAGGTGTTGACGGTGGAGTTGTTTTGTTTATTCCGACATTGATGAGTGCAAGGGGACAGTCTCTAAACACAATGGGCACACTTTCAGGTGCTTTCGCCGACTGAAGGTCGTAGCGGTGCGACGTTTTGGGAGGGCGAGTTCAGTGTCAAGGCCGTCCGTCTGACTGTTCGAGCCTCCAAAGAGACAGGCAGTGAGCTTATCCCAAACACTGGGATACATTATTTACGGAAATGTGATCCCTAACCTTGGTCACCCGGGCAACAGGATATAAATGGTCCGAAACAAAAGCTCCCCCGCAGACGAAGGAGTGGGCTGTGCCGAAATGGAACAAGATGGATCATTTTGCTGGATGGGAAGTCGCAGTATGTTTGGGGGGAGTAGGGAGCAAGTGAAAAGCAGATTAGACGTCTTTATGGCTTGTTGTCTTGGGTCCGGGAGGTCGTTATCCTACGGCTTTTAGGGGTGGTTTACAAATTGTTCGGTTGGGTGTTCGTTTTCGGTTAACAACCGAGGAGAAAAGTATAAACCGTTCAATACCAGTTGGGTTTTGGGTGAAAGCGTTCGGCTGAAAGATTTGGGGCAGGTTTGGTTGCTTTAATCGAGCATCTCGATTATTTGATTTGATTAAATTTTAATTTGATTGAAATGGAACAGAGTAGATCACCCTTCCCAGTCAGCATACGACTAAGGACACACCAAGGTTTGTTACACGATCTTTCAAAACGTATCGAATAGAAACACCTCACTGGAAACTACAGTTTGAATGTAAATAAGTATGCGGGAGATTTATCGGAAAATGAAAAAAATAGTGGACTCAGTTGGTAATTGTTGCACTTGAAGGCGAATTTTAATCTAGAACTTTAAAACTGATGGTTCAGAAGTCGCCTGAAAAATGCAATCAGTAGTGTTATGTACAAGACACGACGACGTGGTGAACGTAGACACCGTTAACGGTTAGTTGCATTCTAGAGTCCTATGCACTATCTTCGCTAATGATCAGTAACCCAGCTAGTTGAATTTGTTTGCAATTATCTGAAAAACAGATAATGTACCAATCACGACCGAATGCCACAAATAATCCAGAATTTGCAATGTTAATTCTGGTTCAATCATGGAAATGGAAATGAAAATGGATAGAGCATTGTCTTTAGTTGGAAAATTAAATTGATCCTGAAAAGGATGGATTTAATTGGTTTTCTAGAGCAGCACAACACCATATGCGCTATATTCACTCCGGATAGTAGTTTCATTGAATTTTCTAATGCACTTAAAGGGAATGCTAGATTTGGCAGAAAATAAAAGGATATTTAATGTCATTTTTAACCAGATAACACCTGAATCTAGCCTGCTGTGTGAAAGATTGCAAACAATTTCGTTGTTTACACCTCCTTTGGCTTGGAATTATACGGGGGGACATTTTACGAGCTTGTTAAAATAAAACTATTATTTTCTGTGATTTTTTTTGTGGTTGCAAATGGCAGTCTGCAGTAGAAAGTTCCTTTCCCACATGATTTCAGTAGCCAGTTGTTTCATCACTGCAGCCAGAGCGCCACACGATATCAATGTTACCCGCTTTATCAAAAATACGGACTATACAAGACTGCGATTGTTTCGTATTTCCGTGTTTTCGAATTTTCAGCCTAAGGCAGGTTCGTCAAGCCATACAGACTACTTGGACCCTACATATCGAACCCATCAGCACATGGGGCGGGACCAACGGCTTTACTTGCCTTCTTAAAGGAACCGTGATCACACAGTTTTCGTCTCAGAAAATTCCAGCAGTGACTGGTATAAATACCAAATCGACTAGGGTGAGAGGCAACCACGCTTACCAACACACCATAGGCGCCTTCTCCTGTAGACGATTGTGCACAACACTAAAAGTATCCACTTTATTTGCTATGGATCAGTGATTTAGCGAAGTGAATGGATATGGGTCATTCCACACGAAGCGTCCACGCCGCATGTATTCGACTTTCACCGATTTGCATCAATCATGGAGGATTCCTTCATCCACCACCCATAAGTCAAAATTCCAGTTTTTGTGCCGATTTTACCATCCCTCGGCCCATGGCCTTCACCCGCTGATAAGACCGGCAGTTCTCTACGAGCATGAGACGTGGACAAGGCTCGAAGAGGACCTGCAAGCACTACGTGTTTTCGAACGACGCGTGCTAAGGACCATCTATGGCGGTATATGTGAAAACGGCTCTATGGCGAACACAGTATCCAGGAGGTTGCTAAAGATGGAAGGGTACAATGGACGGGATATTTTGTACGAATGTAGGGCAACCCCACCAAAAAAAGGAGCGCAACGAGCTAGGTGGTTAAACCAAGTGGAAGACCTGGGAAGAGTTGAACATTCAAGGAACTGGAGATACGCAGCTTTCAGCCGAGTTTTAAGGATAAATATCGTGACATAGGTGGGGTCATAATAGGACTGTGGGCCAGCATAAGTAAATAAATCGGCCCATGGGACCACCCCTGTTCTCGGAAACCATTAGGTCTAAAACGATCTTTTAATTGATTTTTGATTGAAAAACACATTAAAACATTTTTTGGGCGACATTGTTGGCAAACAGATTGTTTTATATTGAATTTCAAAAATTAAACTGCGTTTTTCCTCAAATGAGTATGAAATAATCTGAAAAACTCCAATGCCATCGTGTTCCTCCCACTATTCACGTAGAAATAATTTCAAACCTTAAGGTATTCGGAGCCGTTCTGAAGTTACAGCATTTTAAAACAAGGAAGTCCTTGTCAATAATCCATACTTTCTTTTGACAATATCAACGCAACCATAATGCCTCATAACAATCGTTTCGACGCTTTTTTTTTATTGGAATCTGTTAAAATAATTCTCAAAACAATTTTTTTTATGAGATGTAGTGTTACCAAAAATGCATTTATACATTTTAAAACTTAAATTGCACTTTGTGCCAGATGAGTATAATTTAAATTGAAAAATTCTGAGAGGAACCTATCTTGAGCTCATTAAGCAGACCTCCAGTGGAAATCGGTGAATATGCACTGAATACCGAACACTGAGTACCCAAGTTATTTACAATTTATTCGTCCACTTACCGTTAATCGTTTAGCAACAAACAAAACATTCGATTCTGATAGTTTTCTTCCAATTTAATACGGAAAAGTTGCCACTGCTATGGATCTATATTAATAATATCACGAAAAACATTAATCCCATCTGTGTACATATGTTAATCGTGCTGATTTTAATCAAGAAAAAATACAAACAAGTTAACGCTCTTCACTACTACATCCAAAAATGAAGTAGATCATTTTACAGCACTCCAAGTATGTTGGGTAGCATGCATATAACCAAGACAAAATGAAAGGGTTTGTTTGTTATTCTTCCATGAGAATATTGACAACAAGACTCACCATAACGTTGGGCTTAGAATGCTCTATGCTCTAATGATTGAACACTAGCGTTGATGTGTTTGCTATACAGTATGTGAGCAGTGCAACATCAAACGATTACGTCGATTGTTAACACGGTTCAGAATAGGTGCAAGCGTATTTAAATTATTGTGAAAATTAATCCCATAGTTTTCTAGTATTTTATCACGTATTCGTAGATTCTCGTGTGGCTAGTGTAATAAATAAAGTGTGATTTTTATGGTATGTGCAATTAAGCACCGAAATGTGCGAGGATATAGTGTAAAATATAGAAAACTTGGAGTCTAGCTCGAGTATATTCCCTAGTACGTTAAGATCAATACGACGAATTTGTAGTGCAAAGGTAAAAAATTGTGTTGAAAATCTGACTGCTCATTATTTTTACGAAATTTATGTCTCCGAAACGTTTTTGTAGCTTTTACTTGTATTCAAGACCTAATTTTATTTGCCAGGATTATATATTCTTGGTTACTGCGTCCATTTATTGGAGATATTAAACATCTTTTTACGTTTGAAGTTGGATGACTGCAGAATGTGATGAATATATGTACTATTGTGAGCATAGGTTCCGCTTCCCTACATCGTTTCCTCAGATTTTTTGCCACGGATATTCAGAGATCGAGATACAGTACTTCGTTTTGTCAAAATCTCTGACCTTCTTTAACTTTATCTCCGGAAAATTTATGTCTAAAACCAATCTCCTGGGTACGTTTTAAAGAAGAATGTTAGAAGAATTCACAGAATAAGGATCTATTTGTGTGTGGCAGTGTTGCCAAACATGGTATTACTTCATTTTAAAAAGAATGTGTTGATTGCATGAAGTTTGATTATGGAAATTACTATGCCACCGCGCTGCCTAGCCCTTTGCATATTATAAACATTTGAACCATCAAGGTATTCTGGGCCGATCCTCAAATATAGAACAAAATTTCTACCGGTTTCTTATATCCAAATGTACGGCATTATATTTTCTTCAAATACTATGTCTCAATTCGATTAGGTCGTTAACTCGCATCGCTGAACGAATCTTGAGCTTTAATTTAATTAAAAGTTCTATTCTTGAAAACATGTCTTTCAAACGGGTGATTACTGTATCTCGGTTTCTAAAAGACCGATTTCAATATTTTCAGCATGTAAAAATGTAGTATCTGCCTTTGCTAGCTTTGGCTTGCAATAAACGAGAGGAAATTTAACTCGCCTGTTAATATTAATTATTTTTTCTGTGTAACTAATCAATTAATTAGAACCCTAGATACACTGACCATCAGTTTAAAATCCATGTTTTCAAGATAAATGCGAATAAAGTTTCGTAGTGCGTGTAAAAGATCGAAGCAAATTATTTTGTAATGAATTTCTAGTTATTGAAATATGTAATTAGCACAACATTTCTGTTTTCACAACAATGTAGAACAAAATATTCCATTTTTATGAATTTCCCCATTGAAGTGCTTTACCTTAGCAATGACTCATAATGTGTTTAAGAAGAAAGTCTACTGAACTCGATAAAATTAGATTTTTTTGAATTACATATTACTCATTTGTTGAAAACATAATTTTAGTTTTTAAATGAAAAAAATATTTGAAAAACTGGCAACACTGCCGCCAATAAATCAAATTTTCCTGGAATTAACGGAAAATATTCTACATGAAACATATAGTAGATTCTTTTCAGGCATAATAGTTCCAGAGTTCGAGAGACCAAAGAACATAATAGTGTTTGACACTTAACTTTTAAATACACGATACCAAAAAGATCATGGAAATTTATGACTCCTTAGACCCACCCATGCAAGCGTCCTTTAACACATAAGCATGAGTTGAAAGAGATGAGAAAATAAATCAAACACATCTTTCGTCAAATTGCGTATGTGTCAGTTTCCGGAGATTTAAAACGAAACTTTACACGATTTTTTTCTTTTTGTTCCTCGACTTTTTACAAACATGAATACATAATAATTCCTAAGTGTGTATGGACATTTTTTATTTAAAGTGCTTTATCTCGGGTACGGCTCCGAATTTTTTGAGGTTTTGAGTTTTTTTTTAAAACGAAATAGTTTGAGTAACACGACAAAAATACTCATTTGATGCAAAATTCAATTTTAATAATATATTGAAGGAAAAGCGTTTTGGGAAACACTTCGTCACATTAACAGTTTTTTCTGCATCATATCGACTGAAAAGTTCCCAGTCTGACACCCAGGCAGCGCCACAAATGAAAAATGGACGCTTTTTTCAAGAAAGTACCAACCTTCAAACGATAGCTGTCAAAATTTCACGGCATTCCGACTCTTATTTCAGAACCTACAGTGTTTTTAGTCACGATGCTTATGTGATTTTCAAGACTATGGATAAAAAAAAGAGTTTCGCGTGTTAATTAAGCCAAATGGGACCAAAAACTAAAACGAGTCGATGATTCCGAGTCCTGTTGGAAGCTGTTTTGGCGAAATAAAAAGGACTTTTTTGCGTCGGTATGCAACGACGGATGAAACATTGATCCATTACTACACTCCTGAGGCAAATCGCCAGGCAGCTGAGTGGACAGCAGCTTCATCGACTACCTTAAAAAATGCCAAACTATCCACAGCGATCGCTACATGGGGCAACTGGTTCGATTGAACAGAAACATCTAAAAAAGTGTCCTCATATGCAGAAGAACACAGTTTTTTCCACCAAGACAACGCACCGTGTCACAAGTCAAAGGCTACCATGGCTAAATTGCACGAATTAAATTTCGAGTTGCTTCCACACCCTCCGTATTCACCAGATTTGGCCGCAGTGACTATTACCTGTTCGCAGACCTAAACAAACGCTAGCAGGAAAAAAGATATCGCTCGAATAAAGGGTAATCGAAGACACAAACGCCTCTTTTGAGGCCAATAATAAATCGTTTAACAAGAAGGGAATAGAAATCTTAGGAAACACTGGAGTGAGTTTATCGCTCTTGAAAGAAACTATGTTGTATGAATAAAGTAAAATTTTGGAAAACAAAAATTATTTTCATCGTAAGACCGGCAACTGTTCAGCCCATGTCTTATTACTTTACCAAACACCATCACAAATCATCCAGTCAATTATTTTTAAACATTATAGTACTATATATACTAGCAAAAGAATGTCAGGATTATTGATAAAAAAAAACTGATACTTTGAGGTTTAAAGTGATTTCTTCGTAAAAAAAAAGTGAGAAACAAGATGGCATTGGAATTTTTCAAATGAAGTTATACCCATTTGATGAAAATCACAATTTAGTTTTTTAAATGTGAAAAAAGCATGTTTGGCAACACTGCCGCCTGAAAATTTTCTTTTTTTTGGATTTCTTGAACATTATTCTTAAAAAATAAGTATCCAACAGCTTGTTTTCAGACACAATGATTTCGGAGACGTTTGAATACACCTTTGCACTTTTTCCCGGTCACTTCGAATGGATTTACCGATATGCAGTTTTATGGCAAACAGAGAATTTAGCATTCTCGACTGAATTATTCAAATAATCAAGAAATTGCAATGCATAACAATGACAATAAACCAAACTGTTGAGTAGGAAATGTAACTAGTCGTCCTAAGAATATAAGAAAAATTCCGATCCGTGTTTGCAATTGTGCATTTTTTTTAAGGTACGCGATGAATGAAATGAAAACTTGTTCATAGCCACCGCAGGCTGCCAAATGACAAGAATATGGAATGGCAAACAAATTATCATCAAACAACCTCCTAGGCTGGGAAAATCTAATTGTGAGAGTGAATCGAAGAGTGAATTTAAGCCTTCTTCTCAGTCTTATATGGAAGAAATTTAATTAACTCCTTGTCGATCCCTTCTAGCACACATGTTACGAACCGGTTGAGGTAACTGCTTTACGGCTCAATTAAGTCACAATAAATGCTGCAACCATTTCGGAACGTTGTGTGCTGCTTGGGATGCACTTTCCCAACTAACATCTTACATTCGACATCAGTTTGTTCTACTCATTACAAACTGCTTTAACTACTCATTACAGACTCATAACACCTTACAGACTGCGCTGGATAGGCTACTGGTGTTGTAATAGCTCACTTCAGACAGCAATTTATCCAATACTTTATCGGAATGTCTCCAAAAATATTGCCATTCATCAGATCCCACAATGAACTTGTCATGATTTGGCCAAATCTTACAAGCTGTCATTACAGTAAAACAGTGTTACAGTGGTATGAAACCAACGGGATTCAGTTTATACCGAAAGAACGCAACCCACCAAACTGTCCCCAGCTCAGACCGATAGAGAGATTTAGAGCTATTGTGAAGAAGAAGAGCTCAATGAATTGAGAACCAAATGGAATACGATTGCCGAAACGGTGGATGAGGATAATGTGCGTCATGTGATGAAACGTATTCCGGGAAAAGTCCGCAAATTTGTTCGAAATCCAGATGATTTTTTTTTTGTATTTTCCCTCTAAAGTTCATATAAAGTCGAACATTTTAGTAAAAACAGAATACAATTTTGTTAATGTATATCCGAAATATGCGCAATAGTCTATATTCCAATTCTAACTTGGCCACACCTTATGAGACCTCTGTT
Source organism: Aedes japonicus (assembly GCA_034211315.2). NCBI lineage: Eukaryota > Metazoa > Arthropoda > Insecta > Diptera > Culicidae > Aedes > Aedes japonicus. The sequence goes on from JASCZW010001446.1 coordinate 109,434, forward strand.
ACTCACATTTAAAATCTGTGATAGGAAAATACACTGCATTTACTGATTTCAGTATACATAAACGAATTGACAGCTGATTCATGTAAGTACTTTGAAATCCGATCGAGAAATAGTTGAATCATTAGTTCAAGATTTTTTCTCTAATTTTTTTTTACGGTCGCTATTTTTCAATTTTTTCCTACCCTTACCGTAAGACATAGTCCACATCAAAACTCAGTCAAGGGTTTATCCTACTATCATCAAGAACCGAATAGAGCTCGAAATCTTCTTGGCAAACTACTTAAGGTATCTCACATCGTCAAGAAAATCTCCTTGATCGATAAGCGCCATTAGGATGAAAGGATACTAGGGAACAAAAAGTGCGTTCCTTTTGAAATCCCTGATCAAACATGCTTCATGCTCTCTCCCTTTCTGGCCATCAAGCGAGCGCATTAAAAACTTGAACACGCATTAACCAACGAAGCCCGTAGCCTCATTCTAGAGCCATTTTCCTGCATAGAAAACCCCTTTAACGAACACACGATGCAGTAAAACTGCATTTTAAATCCTTTCTTCCACTTCTTGTTCGTTCCCGTCAACCCTGCATCAATCGGGCTGTTTCGCTTAATGAAAAACAGCGATTAAACCCATTAATGCGTTGCCCTCGTAACAGAAATAAAAATGATGGAAAATGCAGTCCTGGTAAGGTGGTTGTTGCTCGGAGGATAAGATAAGAAATTGCACTGTGTTAGTCGGCTGTGCGTGCCATTTCCCCACAGGCATCATTTGCATACACACGTAAACTCACACGAATGTAGGATTTTTTTCTTCTTCCTTCTCCTAGTAGAGACGAGCCCCAGTTTACACGGTGGTTAAAACTCATGACACCGAACAAAGCACAGCACGATTTGAATGGTGATGACGAAGGGAAGAATTTTTACGTTGTAGGGTTGAAATTATGATTAATTAGAGCAGGGAAAGTTCTTTGAACTCATCCACTTTCCCCCGAGTTTTTACCAATCTCACAGCTCAGCCGCTGCCAGGGACAGATTTTCCAACACAATTAATGAGGCAGGCAAACAGTATAAAACCAACTCGGGCCTTCAAGATGCAATGGAATGCGAACTGGAGGGGTGGCTTTCTTCTCCCGCGTGCTCCCTTCTGCCAAGAAACGGCGATGAATCATTTGTGCGTGAGCCTTTTAAACAGATGATGGCCATGATTACGATGATGATGATGATGATGATGAAGAAGATGGAGGCAGCGATAATGATAAGAAGGAAATCCTTCCCCAACGTGGTTCTGAATTGGGGTAGGTCCTTTGGAAACCCATCACAAGCGTACGCACTTTTTCCTTCGATTGGATACGCGTAAGGGCAGGCATTTGTGCTAACGAGCTCGTAAGACATATTACAAGAAGGAAGCTTTGCCCCACCCACAGCTGTACTAAGACGTGGGGGCTATTGTGCAGCAGTTTTGCACTGGTGTATGTAAACGCATCCTAGCGTGGTAAACGAGCTGCCTACCGAGAAAGGATGCATTTTTTTGCTTCGAAATAAAAAGAGGGAGGTTCTACTGCCTTCACCCAATAGAAGGATATCCGGGAGGTGGTTTGTCAAGCAGCTTATTCCGATGCGCTAATGAGTGGAGGGCATGTTCGGAGAGCCTTTGCTTCGGGAGCTTTGACTTCAAGAATGCTGTCGTGCGGAATTGACTAATTTGAAAAATATTTCTCTAGTCAAGATTATATTAACCTACAGTTCAGTGATGGCTTAGTTGTTCGCAAAATATCAATTGCAGGCATACCTCGATACAAAGCAACTTTATTTTTCGACTTTTAGCGTACGCATGAAGGAGAGGTTATTTAAACAAATCAATCAGTGCAACCAACCAAAGATTGAAAATCATCTATCTTACCTATCCAATGGTCTTGCTACTTTTCCTGAATGAAGATTTTAAAACAATGCATCTACAAAAAAAAATGCATTATTAATAGTATAAAGCACGGTTTTAAAATATTGTACTTATGCATACATATTATTAAATTTTTGTTAAGTTTTAAACTAGCAATAATCGCACATCGGTTGTACCTCATTGGTTACGATATCGCCACAGCGCAAAGTTCAAATTTTCGTTAATAAACGTTAAATATTTTATTCGGATATACAGTTGTAACAGTAACTTTTAGGGTTACGATATGTATTCCAATATATTGAATGAACCTTTTGGAAGGTCAACAGTCATTATTTGATGACTTTGTGATGTTCTAGGTCATCAAAACTGTCCTTGAGTTCAAAACTTAAGATCTACAGTTATAGCAGTAGATGTTTGGAGTGTGTAAAGGGACGATATGTCTTTAACAATATTGATTGAATAGTATGGGAGGCCAACAGACATAATGCGACAATCTTGGGATATTATAGGTACTCCAAACTGTCCTTAAGGTAAAAAAATGATATCTACAGTTGCAACAGTAGTTTTTTGAGGTAACGGGTGTCCACTAAAAAATGAGAATGATTTCAATACTTTTCCATCAGAACAAAAACGGCCGCATAGAATGAATCGTTGCACTCTCCAGAAAATTTTCATACACTCTTATTTCACTCTAACATGTTCAGTCGTGTTCAGCATGCCGTTGAAACAGGAAGAACTGCGCGCGCGCGTTGTACAATTCTTTCAAGCGAACGAAGATCGTTGAAAAAAATACACGGTGGACCATTTTTGTCGTGAAAAAGTTCCGGTATCCACCGTATACCGTATCCTGACATGCATGAGAGTAACCCGGAAGAAAGGTTGCGGCCGTCCAGCGAAAATAATGAATGAGAAAACGCTCCGCTCGCTGCGCAGCATGTTCAACAACAAGGATTCGGTAAGTCAACGGGAAGCAGCCCGAAAGTTCCATTGTTCGAAGTCACTCATCTGCAAGACGCTAAAGAAAGAAGGAATAGTGTGTAGAAAGAAAACCAGATCCCCAGAGTACACAGATGAGCAGATTCAAACCGTGAAATCCCAATGCCGCTGGATGACTCGGAATTACGGCGGAAAATCTATCGTTCTGAAAGCCGAAAGCTACTTTCCTCTTTCGAAGTCTCAGATACCGGGAAACGACCGATTCTACACTAAGGACAAATCTACTACTCCTCCAAAAGTAATGTATAGTTCAAGCACAAATTTGAATCGAAGGTTATGTTATACATCGTAATATCCGATAAGGGTATTTCGAAGCCGTGGTTCAAACCAAGCGGTTTGGCACATCAACCAGGAGGTGTACCAGGAGAGTGTTTGCAGAAAATACTCATCCCATTTCTTAAACAACATCACTCGGATGGCAAATACGTGTTTTGGCCGGACAAGGCATCATCGCACTACGCAAAAAAACGCTAACGTTTTTGGAGAGCCAAAATATACCATATGTCCCAAAAGACCGGAATCCGACAAATTTGCCACAGTGCCGTCCTATCGAGGATTTCTTCGGTCTTCTGAGCTCCATGGTATACAAGGGATAATTCAGCAGCCAACGAACACCAAAAAAATCGATGTGGCTGCCGTCCAACGGTCATGTTCCAGCATAACGAATAAGCTGCTGCCACGGCGAACCACGGACCATATGACAATATTCACTAAACTTAGTTTGAAGATTTAAGTTGACCCTTTTAATAAAATAAATCAGTTTGAACAAAACTTCACTCGTATTTTTTCCTGACCCATTCTTTTCGTTCTCAGTATTTAGTGGACACCGTTATACATGGTGACCATCTGTATTCAAACATGTTCAATACATTTTTGGAAGGTCATTTCTGAACCTAATAGACTCGAAAACTACTGGAACCGATCGGTGGTGAAATTTTGTAAGCAGGGATTTTTAGGGCCTGGAAAGCGGGGCTCTCCATACAAATGAAAACACTAATTTCTACATAACTCGAGAACTAATCAAGTAAAAGAAAACAAATTTAGCATGTGTGAGTTTTTGAAGGCAAGAAAGGGTTCTATGATGATTTCAGATTTCTCCCTGTCTTGAAAGAGAGGCTCCCATACAAATGAAACACAAATTTATGCATAACTCGAGAACTAATCAAGAAAATGGACCTAAATTTGGCACATGGAGGTCTTGGAAGTAGAGAAATGTTCCAAATTTAGTCCACTTGACAGTTCCTGAGTTGGCGCATACCTGCGCTCATTTGGCGGAGCCCTCTTCAGATAGCTCCAGGTCATTTAGTCCCTTTCTCTGCCTTCAAAAATCATTTGTTTCTTTACTACAGTCTTTATTATGAAATAGCGTTCATTTATTGCCAGTCCTAAAATCTCGTTGTTAAATTTTCATTACTGACTAGGAGCTCAGTCTGTTAGGTTCATCTTTCCAAAAATAGACAGAATATTTGAATACAGATATCACTGTCATGCTGGCGGCTTGTTTGTTAAGTATTGGAACATGATCGTTGATTTTGCAGAAGACGTGATTTTGGTGTTTGGCCTTCCACTATCTCAGAGACATGGAGTCAGAAGAAGGAAGAAACCGATAGATTTACACTGCAGAATTTGCAGTCGGATTCCGGTTCTTTGGGGACATATGGTATATTTTGGCTCTCCAAAAACGCTAACGTTTTTGGAGAGCCAAAATATACCATATGTCCCAAAAGACCGGAATCCGACAAATTTGCCACAGTGCCGTCCTATCGAGGATTTCTTCGGTCTTTTGAGCTCCATGGTATACAAGGATAATTGGAAGGCCAAGAACACCAAAAAAATCGATGTGGCTGCCGTCCAACGGTCATGTTCCAGCATAACGAATAAGCTGCGCCGCACGGCGGACCACGGACCATATGACAATATTCACTAAACTTAGTTTGAAGATTTAAGTTGACCCTTTTAATAAAATAAATCAGTTTGAACAAAACTTCACTGGTATTTTTTTCCTGACCCATTCTTTTCGTTCTCAGTATTTAGTGGACACCCGTTATACATGGTGACCATCTGTATTCAAACATGTTCAATACATTTTTTGGAAGGTCATTTCTGAACCTAACAGACTCGAAAACTACTGAACCGATCGGCGTGAAATTTTGTAAGCAGGGATTTTTAGGGCCTGGAAAGCGGGGCTCTCATACAAATGAAACACTAATGTCTACATAACTCGAGAACTAATCAAGTAAATGAAAACAAATTTAGCATGTGTGAGTTTTTGAAGACAAGAAAGGGTTCTATGATGATTTCAGATTTCTCCCTGTCTTGAAAGAGGGGGCTCCCATACAAATGAAACACAAATTTATGCATAACTCGAGAACTAATCAAGAAAATGGACCTAAATTTGGCATATGGAGGTCTTTGAAGTAGAGAAATGTTTCTATGGTGATTTGAGACTCTTACGCCTTCTGAAGGGAGGGGGAGGGGGGCTCTCAAACAAATGAAACAAAAATTTCTGCATAACTCGAGAACTAATAGAGCAAATGGAATCAAATTTGGCATGTGGATTTGTTTGAAGGAGAGACATATTTCTATGGTTGTTTGAGACCCCTCCTAAATAGGGAAGGGGGGAGGCTCCCATACAAATGAAACGCAAATTTATGCATAACTCGAGAACTATTCAAGTAAATCAAACCACATTTGGCATGTGGGGGTTATTGGACGCAAGATTTTTATATATAAATTAAAATGAATTTCTGTCTGACTGTCTGTTTGACCGATCGGAGTGAAAATATGTGTGCAGGGATTTTTGGGGCTGGGGAAGGTTCTTATGATTGTTTGAGACCGCTTTCCCCTTCTGGAAGGGAGGAGGGCTCCCATACAAATGGAACACAAATTTCTGCTTAGCTTGAGCACCAATAGAGTAAATGGAACCAAAATTGGTATGCGGGGTTTTTAGAATGCAAGAAATGGTGATTTCAAACACAAGTTTCAACCAAACCTGAGAAATATCCAGAAAACTAAGCCACAAACTGTGTATTTTCTGGGTAAGAAGAATGTTCTGATAGAAGTTTGAACCACTTCTTAGTCAAAATAACCTCCTTCAAAAACAAACAAGTAAAAGTGTCAGTTCTTTGTCATGTTCATTCATTTAGTTGCAGGCGTAGCAACGCTCGCACCAGGATCAGCTAGTGGCTGAATGAAATCACAGACTGACTAAAAGTGTACATTGTCTTCGGAAAAAAATGTTAAACATGAATTTTTCAATCTGGAAAAAACAAACAAACATGAGTTTAAGGCACATCTTGAATATGAAGTAGTTCAGGAAGAAAAAATAAACACCTTGTTAATAGTGCAAAACGTTGTTTTAGAATATGGTACAAATTCATACGTATTATTGCATTCTCGTTGATAATCGCTAAATATTGTTGTATCTTTCTGAGATGTTCTAGGTTATTCAAAATATACTTTAGTTCAGAACTTTAGATCTACAGTTGTAACTGTAGCTTTTAGGACTACATAAGGTAACGATATGTGTTCAACCATATTGAATGAACCTTTTGGAAGGTCAACAGTCATTATTTGATATAATTTTGTGATGTTCTACACGCTAAGCTCAGTTTACCCATAATCGCAAAGAAGTGCACATACTCGTTTATGGATAAAGTTGACTTTACCCATATTTGACAAAATTTGTATGGGAAAAAATACTCAAATATGGGTAAGTAGTAACGTACCCATAAATAGGTATGTGCACTTTTTGCGACTATGGGTATTCTTCACCCATATTTGGGTAAACTGATCTTAACGTGTAGGTCATTCAAACTGTCCTGAAGTTCTAAACTTAAGATCTACAGTAGTAACTATGGCTTGTTGGGCTATACATAGTTACCACATTCATCAAATAGTTTTGAACGTAAAAAAATACATTTTGAGATAAACCGGGATGATCTAGGTTATCCAAATTGTCCTTGAGTTCAGAAAATGAGATATACAGTTGTAACAGTAGGTTTTTGGAGTATGAAAAGAGAACATATTTATTTAACAATATTCATTGAATAGTGTGGTAGGTCAACAGACATAATGCGACAATCTTGGGATATTCTAGGTCAACTATCCTGTCCTTAAGTTATAAACATATGATCTGCAGTAATAAATGTAGTTTTTTGGGCTATATAAAGTTACTATACCCGAGCAATGGATTATACCAAATTTATAACAAGTTCTAATACCAAGTTATCATTTTTTGATCACTAAATATGTTATCAGGCTGAATAAACAGCCAAAGTAACAGAATGAATAACAAAAAAATACTCGTTGAATATCATAATAATACCTTATTTTGTTATCACTGCGAACGACTTGATAACCAATCCTGTCTTGTAAGCAATTTTATCAAAATAGTTTCAAATTATGTTATCAATTTGAAATGAAATTCTCATGCTAATAACTGAAAAAAATATTTAGATTAAAAGCAAAACTTCTTGTTCAAATTTGCTGAAAATATTTAAAGTTTTACAGTTCAACTTATAACGTTCATAAAAAATAGTGTGTTCAAAATGATAACATATGATAATAAAATTTTCCAATGGAGAAAACAAAATTTGTTATGCGATAACAACGGAAATCAAAACGATAACTGGGATAGCAGAACTTGTTACTTATATGATATCAGCTTGTTATTTTCCATTGCTAGGGTATGTATTCAATCATATTAAAATAATCTTTTGGAAAGTCAACAATCATTATTTTATAACTTTGTGATCCTCTAGGTAATCCAAACTGTCCTGGAGTTTAGAACTTGACAGCAACGGTAGTAACAGTAGGCTATACAATGTAACGTCACATATTCAAGCATATTCAGGGAATATTTTTGAACGTAAACATATGCAAGAAGATCATCTTGAGATTGGCTAGGACATTCAAACTGTCCTGGCGTTCAGAACTTAAAATTTACAGTTATAACAGTAATATTTAGGCAATGCAAAGCAATAATAAATGTTTATACATATTCAATTAATATTCTCAAAGGTCAACAAACATTACAGGACAATATGACATCTGCTATATCATCCAAACTATCCTTAAGTTCAGAACGTAGGACCTACAGTTGTAACAAAAGCTTTCTGGTATATGCAAAGCTACGATGTTTATTGAAACATATTCACTAAATATCTTGAACAAACATTATGAGATTATGAGATAATCTTCGGATGATCTTGGTTATTCAAACAATCCTGGAGTTCGAAACTAAAAATCTACAACTGTAACTGTAGCTTTCTAGACTAAAAAAAGTAACAATATGTATTTAATCGAATTAAGTGAGGCTTTTAGAAGGTGAACAGATATCCCAAGCAACACAGCTTGTGTTAAACACGTTGAAAGTACTGTTAAATGACAAAAACAGGTTATAAATGTAGGTGTATAATACTTTTTTTCTTACTTTAATATGACGTGAAAAGCGCAAAAAGTGAGGTCTTATAAAACATAAAATGGAAAAAAATATCCTCATACAAAAAAATAACATCCCCAAGCGTGGAAATTGAACACTAGTCCTTGGCGTGATAGGTTTGTAGCTTCTTTGCTAAGCCAACTCAGATTGTTGAAAAGTAGACTCTGAGTATCTATAATATGCTTTCCGTTGGCAGTGAAACCACAAGCTTGTTTAACAAATTCATCGTTATGATAAAAGAACACGTTTTGCAAAACATGGTTGGTGTAATGTAATTACAACAGTATATAGTACTGCCCATAAAATTTTGTCCTGTTTATGTATTATAAATGTATGGAACAATGTTTTTAAGAACAATAATAAAGTATTAATCACTTGCATTAGTGAACCGTTTGTCAGAGTGATATATAGAATACGAGAGTTACAAACCGCTCCGAACTTGAAATGTTATGCAATACATTTATTATACATTCATAATACAAACAATTATAAATCATTCAAAAAAGATGTTTTGTGTGTTACTTGGGATAATGCGATATCTTGGGATGTTCCACGTCACCAAAACTGCCGTTGAATTCAGAAGTTAGGATCTACAGTCGTAAAAGTAGCTTTTTAACCTATAAAAGGTGACGATATGAATTCGAACACATTCTGTGAATCTTATGTAATGTCAGCAACCATTATCAGAGTATCTTGGAATGTTCAAGTTCATAAAAACTGACCTTAACTTCGTAAATTAAGATGTACAGACGTAATCGTAGCCTTTTGGGCTTTGCAAAGCTACGACAAATTTTCAAACATATTCAATAAATATTCTGAAACATTCACAGACATCATAGGATAACCTTGTCAGTCAATGACCTGAAAATTGAAAATGTCCATCACAAATTAAGATCTACAATTATAATAGTAGCTTTATGGGGTGTAGAAAATTGGGTTAGTTCGTTTGGCTCAGAATATCACAAGATTATCTCATAATGTAGGTTGGTCTTCCTGGACATTCATTTAATATATTTGAATACATATCATAACATCCTATAGTGGATAAAGCTACTGTTACAACTGTACATCTTAAGTTCTAAATTCCAGGACAGTTTGGACAACCTAGCACGTCTCAAAAAAATATTTCAACCATTTTTTCAATCGTTTTTATGTTATTGATCACCAAATCCATCAAAATTAACCAGGTTGCACGTTGCCTGAGGTCAGTTAATTCAAAGAATATAACATACTATATTTATATGGAAAGGGATGGGGAGCTCTCTTAGTTGGATACAGTCTATCGGAGCGTCTGTTCTCCATGTTAGAGGTGGTTCAAAAACAGCGTCTATTTTTCAAGTTAGGAGAGGCTGATCATCGTCCACATGCCAGCGTGTTATCTGAAAGTGCTGTCCATGATGATCCTTCGGTGAGACAGGGGGCTGTGGAAGCCCCAACAAGCCACCATTGAAAAGAACTAGCTACAAATAATATAGAAGTGAATATGGACCGGAACAATCTACAACGAGCTTCAACCACGAAACATCGAAGCGACTACTTTCTATCAGAGCTGTGGCTGCACCAACAAGCTGGTAACTGGCTTAATAATGATGGTTGAAATTTGCCAACGCGTGATTGGTTGGCTCCTGTTCGAGAAAGTGCACGCTGAGCATCAGTAGAATTTTTTTTTTTTTGTAGTTTATGATAATACTATTGCATCAAACGCTCTCATTTAATAATAGTGGAAGAACGCTGTGGAACAATTATTAAAAGTCGAAAGGAAGCTAATTGGGAAAAGCTACCAGTCTGAAATGCTAGGAATTCTTATAACCAAGGCCACCAATCAATCCCTCCTTGTCTAATTGTATTGAACATTGAATTTTATGATGAAACGGTTTCTCCGTTACTTGAATTGGCTTGGTTGAGAAATTGAGCAACTATATTTCGAATACTGTTACTTATCTAAAAAAGTCACTGTCTAAGGCTTTTCTAAACACTTTCAAGCTATGGTTCACTACTGTGACTCAGAAGACAACCCACTAACCAACAGCAATTTTAACTGAACACTTTTACGACTAATTTTATCACTTCATCCACTCCCAACCTCCCCGGTGTTCCGTCGAGCCATCTCATTAAGTACGCCGAGATTTGCACTTTGCACCCCTCCCCCCCCCTCACCATCCCAGCCTTCCCCGTAAATGAAACCAAATCGTATTAAACATTCAAAATATAATCATCTCAAATCTTATTACTACTTCCTATCATTTCGCCACCTCGATTCTCGTTTTCCGCGAAAATTGAACTAAAACGGTGTGACTTGAACCGAGTTATTAGCCTGAGCAAGCAAAGCATCCCGCCTGCTTCGGTCGTCGAGAAGAGGGGACGCTGTTTCTAAACCAACTTAGGATAGAGAAAAAAGAAAGGAGAAAGTCACTCTCCTCGGCGGCGGGCGAGATGAGGCAATGCGTAGGAAATGAAATTTTAATATGGGCTCAAATTTTTCACCGTTGTTTACTGCCTCGTTATAGTTCATATTTATTGGATTTAATTTTATTTTCGCGCGCGCTTTTTCTGCCACCCTGTTCTAAATGCGGTGTCTCTCCTCGGGAATGAGGCTAGGTCGCGTGCTTTCATTTTTTGTGCGTGCCTGTTCCAATTACACTTTTTTTTTGCTTCTGTATCCTGTCGCCACCCACAGTGGATTCTCCGATTTGAGTGGTTGCCTGTTTTTCGGTTATCCAGACCAACCGAACGACTTGACGGGATGCTTTCCTAAGTTCGCTCCGAGGAAAGAGGTGTTGGGTACTGGATGGGGGTTGACAAGAAGTTTCATTTCGCTAGACGGTACTTGTGACAGTAGGCAGCACAAGTGGTAGCAGCAACAATTCCAAAGAAGTGAAACAGATGCTAAATTCGGGAGAGACACCAGGGCGAAAAATGATATTCGCAGGTTTAATTAGATTTAGGCGATGGAAGTTTTTTTTTCTTCTTCCTCATCTACCCTCTCCCGGAAACAGGACATATTAAGGGTCATTTATCAAGCTTGTTTAGGACGACAGTTCAAATGGCTTTATTGCGCCGCGTGAAAAGAAATTACGGTGCGTTTTCATCAGATTTACAGGTTAAACGTACAAACCAAGTGACAATAATCGTCGATTCTCCCCTTTCGCGTTAACCGGCGTGCTTATTTACATAATTAATGTGACATAAAACTCCTCTTTGCTCGATAAGGTTGATTAATCAATTTTTAATACGTTCACGACCGATTGAGTGACTAGGTGGCAGAAAGGTTTCGAAGGCTCTATTAATGAATCAAATCTATATCACATCATTTTCAAGCAAATAGCGCGCAGCATTGAACCACATTCGGAAAAGTCGTGTCTTATCGCATTTTCCACGACATGTTTCGGAATAATTTCCTCGCCACAGTAGACACGTGTTCGGAAGCGATCGATACTGAAATATTGCACTGCCAGCTCCCGGCGAAAGGGAGTGTGTACCAAATTAATCACACGCACCGACAGCATTCGAAAATGGACGCCAGGCTTTTGGTTGTTAGTGTTGGATGGCTGGTCCCCTCCTAACGCAATGCTACTGCTGCAGTTTTCGCATTTTTATGTGCATCATCAAAAATTTAATCAGACTCGTCGGGGAGGAGAGTAAATGGGTAACTGTGGGACTGTCTGTGGGGTGCGCTCTAGGCCAATTGGCCTGAATCTCAACTAGAGCGCTGACGGGGCCGGAAGGAGGAGAATGTGGGACAAGGGCATTGTAGACCGAAATGAGGTGCCGGTTGATGCAATCAAATTATGTTGAGCTGCATTAGATGCAGAGTTGCGGTAATTGGTTTAGAAATGAACTGGGCTTTGGATGGAATTGAAGCGGAAAAAATCGGTGAAAACTAAATTGGAATCTTCGCTTGTATGGAAGGTCAACCAATGTAACACAACTGGTTGTAGACAAGTTTATCAAACTTTTTCAAAACATATCTATGTCACAGATTTTGGTAAGCACTACCAGCTGTAGTGCTATAAATGATGACTAAACTTCGGAGTAGTAAGGTAACCATTCGAAACAACACGCAGCAGTAAGTGAAGTTGTTGATGAGCTTCACTCATTATGCGCTCAGTAGGCTACCATATTTCTCATTTTGTACTTTTAATCTAAATCCGTTGGGTTGAGCATTATCCCCCAGTAACGTTTGCATTAAAAAAAACCCGAACTGACAAAACTACCCATGCAGCATCAATCATAGAAACCCATGAGCCTGCAGACAAAATTTGACAGCACTATCAGTCAAACTCTAACCATGATGGCAAAAACAGTGAAGCAACTCCGTTCAGAAGTGTGCGCGTTCAAAGAACGGAACCCCGCCGCGTCTACAACATCTTGGCACAATTTGACAACAATCAGAGCATCGAAAGAAAGCCCGTTTCCGGACGGCCGACGACCCTAAGCGTGCGCTTGGTCGGGAGGTCGGTTCAACCGACCAAACAGTGAAAAAGTACCTGGCAAACTTGAACATACATGTCAGGAAGCGGAAGTCGCGTCCACTTCTTTCGGAGCTGCAGGCAATGACGCAGTGGCAACGGCTGAATAAGATGGTCAACTCGATTTTCCTGGCGAAACGCGTCGTGGCGGTGGTGATGGACGACGAGACACATCTCACCCTGGATGGCAACGACTGGCAGCGCACTTCGTAGTTCACTTCCCCCACGAAGGGAGTGAGCTCCGAGGTAGAGTTCTTTTCACATACCAAGTTCCTCAAGAAGGTGCTGCTGTGGCTGATAATCAGCGGAAAGGGTAAAAACCGTTCTTCTTGCGCTCCGGACGGGCCGTGAACGGGGAAATTTATAGAACGAAATGCCTGCCGGAAGTTGCGTCGTTCATCAAGAAATACCATGAAAGTGATGACGCGGTGTTCTGGCCGGATCTGGCGTCGCCCCACTACTCGAAGCGATCGTTGGAGGAGATGGAGCGGCTGCATATCGATGTGGTACCTAAGCCGGCGAACTCGTCCAACGGCCCCCAGCTGCGTCCCATCGAGAATTTCTGGGCCAACCTGAAGCGTAAGATTTACTCCAACAATTTAGTCGCGAAAACTGAGGAGGCATTGATAAATAAAACGAAGAAATAACTCAAAAACATGCCTACACGCATGTTTTCGTCCGCCATGGCGAATGTTCCGGTTAACTGCCGGAAGGCCGCTCGCAAGGACGTAGATTTTTTTAGCAAGTAAGCTTAAATAATTACCTTTCATGGGAAATTTATCAAAAGCAATTATCTGTCTTAGCTTTTTTTTTATCACCATCCGAAAAGAGTCCATTTTTTTAATGTAAACGTTAGGATTACTTATCCTCGGGAATTTAATAACAAGAAAAACACCTTAACTTAAACATTGGAATGAGCTAGTTAGATGGGGAATGCTTGTGAGGAAAGAAGATAGCATCTCCTATCAACTCCTAAGGTAATCGGAGATCGCCTTTTGATAAGTTCGTTTTCCGATCTCCGGAACGAACAATGTATTCAGTGACCTATCTGTGGACATAGAAATTCTCATCCACTTCAATCTGACCCGTGAAAGAGGCAGGACGGTGAAAGTTTTTTTTTTATCAAGTCTGGCGGTGTGTTTGTCCGGGTAGCTAGAGCGTGAATTATATCTTAAGTCAGTGTAACTTATTAGTGCGCTAAAAACTGTGCGTTTCCCACTAGCGAAGCTACCTCCCGCTCGGTGCACCGCGCCTTTTTCCATTGAATATCACTATCCTGACACCACGTTGGACGCCAAATATAGCCGGTCCTAAGTCGGCTAACTAAACTGGTCTACTAGGCCGTTTCCGTAAACTTGGCAAACTCAAACCCCAGGGAGAGTTCAGTCTAACACAAATGTTTGGGACAAGCTAGTAGACGCGAAAACTTGAAATTACTCAAAACTATCATCTCCCAACAAAACAAAGCTAACCGCAGATCGACCTTTTCCAGGAAGCAGTCCAACTTGGAGTACAATCGTACGACGAAAACTACATGCAAATTGCATGAATAGAATCATGATACCAGGAACAACTAGTGAACACTTATTACGTTAACTAAAGGGTGGAAAGGTCAAAAATTGGTCAAACATGATGCAGTGCACACTGATTAGTTGATTATATAAATAATCAATCTTTATTTCTTTTTGTAGTTCATCGTCTACAAAACACAGCAAAATTATTTGATGAGGTTTCCGACTTTCCTAATGCGAACTGTCGAGCTTAAAGTTTCACATCTTCCATCAAGTTTTGTACCGCTGTTATATCCTCCATATTTGATGATGAACACCAATGTGCCTTGAACTGTTTTTCCCTTCCAACTGTTTTTGTTAGTTCTCTTGAGTTTTCTCTTTACGATTGCCCAATATTTTTCGAATGGGCGTTTTTCTCCTTGGGAACGATTTGTACACTATTGGCGGTATAGCATTCCTGAGCCACAATTTTTCCGTGATGGAATGAATCGAGGTCTGGCCAAAACAGCACGGAACAACTATGTTTCTTCAAGAAAGGCAATGGGCGTTTTTGCAAGCATTCCTTTACTTAAATATCTTGGTTGACAGTGCCAGTTGTCACGAAACTTTCGCTTTTTAGCCCACTGGTGTAAATCGCCTTCCAGACAGCATGAAGATAATTTTGATTTTGCTTATGCACGTGCAATTTTGATACGCTGCGCTTCTTGCTTCTACGCCCCATTTTTTACAACTGAATAGAAAATGATAAAAACAAAATAGAGTCAACATTCCGTACGTATACACCTGTAATATGAGGGGTGTTCAAGTTTTTCAAACGCACGATTAAAAAAAACTACGTCATATACGAGTCGACCAAGTTTTGACCGTTCCATCCTTTAGAACATCATTCTAGTTTCTAGATCTTTGAATGTTTGAAAAATCAGGGCCACCATTTGGACAGGGCTTATTTTGTAAATTATATTTTATATAAATTATTATTATTTTTTTAAACATTATTGATAATACAATTAAATCAGGTGGTTGATCCTGTTTATTACCAAGCCTTTGAAGTATATTACAAAAAGGACAATAAATTGGAAAACAACTACTGACTCATGGCTCGATAGCAGTTCAGTTTCTTATATCAAAATTGCTAGATTTCATTAAACCAAATTCAATATATTGCTCGAAAATTATTTTCATGTCAGATAGAGCAGCGGCCCATTATAAGAACAAAAAGAACTTTGCCAGCGTGTGCAATTTCAAGTCCATATGTGTATTGGAACGTTTCATGGGAAAGGTCCATGTAATACTATTGTTGGTAATCTCAAGCGAATGGCAAAGAGAGATGCTACGATGCTCAAGATTATGAAAATTCAATCAAAACTCCTCGGGAACTATATGACTGGGAAGTTTATAAGTATTACAAAACTGATTTTCTGTTTCAAATCTGTTATACAGGATCATTTATTTGTACCTATTTCGGAAAATCAAATTTAAGCCAAGGGGGTTTTCTGATTCAAAGGATAATCCAAAGAAATCTACTCTGTATGTGAAAGATTTATAAATTAAATTGATGAAGCTCTGTAATTACTAATACGTGAAGATGTACATAGAATAAATAAATAAAATAGAACCCTTACCCAGCAAAAACCTATAAGTTTTCATTGACACAAACAGTATTTCGAAAATTCATATAACGTCATATTTGAATCGTCTTTAAATGTTGATTTAAAGACAGAATTTTCTTATTTGACAAGACTTGATGCATATCCTTTTAAAGACAATTCAAATATGACGTCCGCTATTGCTTTAGATTTATCAGCCCCAGCTCTATCACAGCTTTTCCCATCCCTTTTACACATTCTGTAACAAATCTTGGACTTCCCTTTTGATTTAAAAAAAATCGATCAAAAAACTAAGGCCCTTTTCAAATGGTAGTCTAGATAAATTACGCAAATTTGCTTGAAAAGACATAGTCTATACACGCACAAAGTTTTATTAGATTCTGAGAGGGTGCTGCCAACCATCGGATGAGCAATTTTAAAATTAAATGTAGTTTTATTCAATTTATAGGTAGTGTAGTACGTATTTGTTCTCGACTATTTTCGATAGGGTAATCATTTTTTACAATTCCCTTATTGTTTGCTCCCATATTAGTGTTCTAAATGCACATCCAGAGTTATTAATTCAGATCTATCGATGCCAGGTACCATCTTTGCATTAGTATGCTTGTGTGGCAAGTACAATCATACTCTATGCCCAGGGAGTCGAGAAATCGAACTCAGCTCATTCCAGCATGGTGTTGCCTTGTAGCTATCTTTTGCCGACTGAGCTAAGCGAGGACTTCCATAGCGCAATCATTGGATAGCAAATCAGCGAATTTACCTCGGATATCTATACTTAGCACATCAGATTGAACCTGGTTAAGACCCGACTCCGATTAAAGATTCTACTCGAAAAAAAGCAACACTTTCTTTCATGTATAACTTTTTATTACATGGGTAAAAAATGACGAAATTCTGGTTAAAACTAGTGTTTAATGTATAAATTAGCAAAATTTCGTCACAATCTGTCAAGTGGTATCGGGACGTGGCCAAGAAAGTCAATTCTTCCGTCTGGTTCGTCCAGCAGACAATGAAGCCTTCATGTCATCAAGATAAGGAAGGCGTCTAACCTGACGGATAAACTGAATACGATTACCAAAACCCGCGCTAGGAAGCAGTACCGTGAGTGGTTGGTGCAGCCGAAATAGATTTTCCGGAAAAGTTCCAGAAGAAGAAGGTGCACAAATTTGCAAAGAAGTACTTGGTGTGGCAGTTTACAACTCAAACTAAATGTCTAATTTGTCTAGTGTGCATTAAACCCGCTCCAAAAAATTGAAAATCCGTGAATCCAACGAACCATTCCTTCATAAATACCAGACACTACGTTCTGTGCAGTAACATGGCGATGTTTCATGGTCAATTGACAGATCCATACCACCTCCATCTTTTGAGACAGACATCAACATATAAGAAGGCACTCAGACGACACGCTTGGTTCTTCGATTTGTGACCCTTCTATCTTTTTTTTCAGGATTCAGTATTACCATTCACCCTGACATTTTTTTTTTGGTATTTCATCCCCCTATTTCCCAACCCACAATTAGGTACCTTCGTCTTGGTTGCAAAATTTGCCAAACAAATTCAGCATTGTGCTAGGCAATGCTCCCATCTAACGTTCCAAAATAGGGGAGGGTCAGTCTCCGATCGATAATGGTCGTTGTTTGCTGTTGTCTAGAAAATCCATTCCACTGATTGATTTTTGGGAAAATTGTGGAATATCTTCATTGCATACTCCGATCCAATAAATCATTTGTCAGATTTTTTTTCATCCTTGTCGATTTCATTCATTCATTGCCCGGTCAGACTTCCTTCTGCTAGATTCATATTCTATTGATTTTTCTATCTATGCTATTGAATCCCACTCACACGCACGTACCGTTCGGAATTGGAATTTGCACACCAGCCAATGCGGATGCCGGTCTCAGAAACGAAATATATATATTTTAATTTCATTTCAGATTCATGCAAGCGTACATTTAATTTTTCGGGGCCATCATCGTACCAATCATCATCACCGAAGAATGGTGGAAAAATTGCATTCTGCGTACGAGCTCGAGTGCACACATCTCCACCATCAGAAACAGACGCAATCCGATATGCAGAATTTAAATAAAATATATTTTCTCTATTTGGATTTTCGGCAGAAACGCACCCGGAACCGGGCTTGGTATTTCGGTGGGCTCATTTCCCAGTAGGGTGAGTGAGTTTTTTGCAGGTTGCTAAGTTCATCGCATAACTTTAAAAAAAAACTGACGGGTTCCTAAGTTTCACCAGGAAACATCCCAGCTTGAGATAATTAGATTTTAATAATCAAATTTGAGCCGCTGGAATAGTGGTACCGCCACCCTATATGCAGGTGGGTGGTGCAATAATGGATTTTTCGCCCGTTCGCTTGCATACAAGAGTGGATGATATAGCAAATGCCGCAACGTCGGGCAGCAGTTCCTGAAAGTTTGTTTTTATGAAATAATGAAATTCGACGGAATTAAATATTTTAATGGTATATGGAGAAGAGCACTGCCTGCCGGAGCGGGGACAAGCGTTAATGGCCTCAGGAGTGATGTGCACGCAACGCAAAAGCACATATAAATGCATCGTCGCCACCGCCGAATTCAGGTGATGCGTGAGCGGAATATTCGGATGCAAGGGGAGTATTGTTTTCCTCATTTCCGAAAATGGGTGTTCGTCGAGGCTGGGCTGTGGAAGGAAGGACCTGTTACGGTTTATAATAACCGAAAATTTCATTTGGCATGTATACGTAATTTGATTTGTGCTGCATTGCCATGAAGTGCAGAATTTATTGGCTCATTAAGTCGTAACGTTCATTCGGAACAACGGTTATTGGGTAAATGTTTGACTACGCATGATTTAAGGTACATATTTCGTTATCGGTCTGGGAAATTGCAAGTTGAATATAATTTTGTTTTGGCCAACGAAGATCCTGGAAGAAATTTGAATGTTTCTCAAATTTTTAAAGTTTATTCATAGCAGAATTATTTTGGACAACCCCCAATGTGTTTTGATGGACGACAAAACGTATATAAAAAAGGATTCCAGAATACTACCAGAACGTTAGTTCTACACCAGGTTAGTTGGGGAGAGTGTCTCGACTGTTGAGATGAAAAAAATCGGTGAGAAGGTGCTCGTTTGGTAAGCAATTTGCACACGTGGCTTACGATCTTCCATTTTATATACAAAAAGATCAATAAATGCAGCGATTTACCGAAATAATTGCTAACAGATGAAGTTGCTTCCACAATATTGCATTTTGCTCCTCTCTTCTGGCCAGAACTGGCCTAGACCCATTATGCTAGGTCAACTATACAGTGGTCGTTTGATAACAACGTTGATACGTTAAAAAAGATATCAACCCAGTAAATTGTCCCCATCTGAGTCCGATCAAACACTACTGGACAATCGTAAAGCAGATCCTCAAAAAGGCAGGTGCAGTGGACCACAACATGTCAGACTTCAAGAGAACCTGGTCAGCACGTTTTTCATCTTCTGATGAATACCCAAACTAGATACCATGCCCAAAAAGATTCTAGAGGACCCATGACAAGGTTTTTGGAAAATCTTGAATGGAACTTCAATACATATATGACTGGATTCTCGAGGGTACTTGACAGCATCCGAAAAATAATTCTGGGAAATCTGTGTGAAAATCTAAAAATCTTTAATATCATTTTGCAGAGCTACCGAATGGAAATCGTTAAATTAAAATCTGAAGCTTCCCGAAAGGGATTGAAGATAATTTTCAAATGGGATTCTGGAGTTCTCTAACTTGAATCTGGAATATCCCAATGTGGAAATCTGGAAATTACCGAAATTTGATATCCTTCACATGGAATTATCAAGAATAGGGTTCCAATAGGGATTCCAATGAATCCAGAAAAATGATTTTGGAAATTTTTCAAATGGGATTCTGAAGAATATTTGTCAGGAGAAACAAAGAATAGAATTTAAAAGGATCATTTCATAAAATTCGGGAGAATCTTCAAATGCAATTCTGAAGCCTTCTTTGATGGAATTCTTTTGCTTTTTGAGATGCGTTTATGAAAAATAATCTACTGGGATTTTGAAGAACAAATTAATGGAATTTTTTCGGAAACTTCAAATGGAATACCGGAGAAATCCATCAAAGAATTACAATTGGGATTCTGGATAATCTTCAAATATTCAATTCCCTTAATGTGATTTTGTGGAATATAATTCTGAAGAATCACTAAAGGGGGTGTTTGCTCATTAAATCTTTCGGTCCGCTTCCTAGCATCTTGCTATGAAGTACATGTCTATCTGCCAAATTTTGGTAAACTGACTGCTTGGAATTATCTCAAATTGTAATATTCCGCCAATTATATCACAAAATATTGCGAGTAGTTGAACGGATTGGAGATAAGGAAAGCATGTGCAATAGGACCAAGTCGCCCCTGGTTGGTACCAAATATAATTTTGGAGAATCATTGAATATGATATTGGTGAAACATTTTATGGGATTCGAAAGAATTTTATTCTGGAAAAATTTTCAAATGGAATTCTGGAGCATCCTACCATCAGGTTTTAAATAATCTCTGAATCGGATTCTGAAGAATCCATTGATGGAACTGTCTAAAATCCTAAATGGATTTCTGGAGAATTCCCAAATGTAATCTAAGTGAATCCCTTCAGCTCTTTCATCTGTAGGGACACGTGCAATGAGATCTTGGAAAACACCCAAATTCTGATTCTGAAAAAGCACCAAATTCTAGAAAGAATGAGCTGTCTATTGGAATACCTGTAACTATAAATGAGAAGAAATATTAGTATTTTCCATTTATTTCCAACTACCTTTATTGCTCATCTTGAAATACGCGTATCTGTCAAGATAAGCAATAAAGGTAGTTGGAAATAAATGGAAAATACTTATTTTGCTTCTCATTTCTAGTCACCAAATTTTAGTTTTAGAGAATCTACAAATCGGAAATGCCCAAATGTTATGCAGGAGGACATCCAAACGCGGTTCAGGAAAATTGCTAAATTCTGATTCGGATTCTTCTTCTATCTTGGCATGTGTAAATTGTTTCTCAAGACAATTGCGTACTTCTAAACTTAATTTTCTAAATGCACTTCCACAGTTATTAATTGACTCAGCGCTTTCGAAACCAGGTACACTGTTCGTATTTGTATGATTGAGTGGCAATTAATAACAAATCCTTTACTCAGGAAGTTGAAAAATTTTCCTTTAAGAAAACTTCTCTGACCAGAATGAAATATGAACCCAGTCACCTCCAGCATAATGATACTTTGTAACTACGACTTTATCAACTAACCTAAGGAAGAACTCATTCCCAATTCTAGAGAAAACCCAAATAGAATTCTGGGTAACGTGTGGTATTGAAATCTGTAAGCCTAAATATAAGAAAATGTAGTATCAGGAAAACTTCCAAACGGAATGTAGGAGAATTTTCTTATTGGTATCTGAAGAATCCTCGAAAAAATCCTAAATGAGAATCTGGAGCAACCTCAAATGAGAGTCTTAAGGGGGTCACCTCATTTAGAGCCTCGAAAAATTGACATTTTTTGGTTTTGTTGCTTCAACAGAAAACAATGCGACAGCATAGTGATTTTTATTTGTTTATTGAAATACATGTTAAGCTCTATTATTTAATTTTTTTAATTCAAAATTTCACAAAATGAAGGCAGAGGCAGGCATTTTGTAAAGGCTCTCCGGAATTTTTTTTTCTGGAGAATCCTCGCAAGAAATTCGGAATCCTCTGTGATTGGAACTCAGCATAATCCTTGAATTCTTCCGAATTAAGTTCTTGAGAATTACTGAATAGGATTTTCAATATCTTTCTTATGGAATTTTGCAGAATACAATTCTGTTTCACTTTCAAATTGAATGTCGAAGCCTCCCAGAAAAAAAAAGTGCCCAAGGAAATCCAGAACATTCTTAAATAGTTTTCTGAATAATAACCCGGTCTCAATATTGATCCCAAAGAATGCTTATACAGAATCCTGACAGAATTCCTTAATGGGATGCTGAAGAGTAATCCGATGAGTTTCAGAAAAGTCCCCGAATGGGGTTCTGAAAAATACATAAAGGGGATACTTTAAGTTCATAAATGTAATTATGAATCACTGGCAAATGAGGGTAAAGTTTCCAAATGACATTCTGGTGAATATCAAAATGGAATTCTGAAAAGGCCTAATATATGACTCCCATCGAAAAGGATTCTAGAGAGCATCAATTTTTTTTTTCAGAATTCAGAAATAAGACTGTGAAGAATCTTCGAATGTGTTTCTAAAGAATCCCCAACTTCGGGAAAATCCACCAAAGGGCTATTGGAGCATTTTCCATTGGTCTTCATTGTAGTCATTGAAGATTCTTCAAATGGGATTCTGGCACATCTCAGAATGGGAACCTTGAGAATTTCTGCAAGGGATTCGAAAACCTTTGTGAATAGGATTTTTGAGAGTCACTGCAGTTAATGAACCCCGAAATGGAGTATCCCCGAATCAGATTCTGGAGAATTACCGGATAGGATTTTCTATATTGCACTTATAGGATTCTGCGAAAGCCTCAAATGCAATTTTGTATCATTTTCGAGTGGAATTATGGAGCCTCCCAGAATGAGATTATAATATATGGAAATTCTGAAAAGTCCTTAAAGAAAACTTCTCGAAATTTCATTTCACTTTCATTTAAAGTCTCTATAGCGATCCCAGAGAATTCTTAAGCATGGTTCTCAAACACTTCTTGATTGGGATAAATAGGGGCTATCCAATTGGATCTTGGAAGTAATCATCAACTGAGATTCTGCAGAGTCTCTAAATGGTTTCCTGATGAATATATAAATTGGATTCTGAAGAGGCCTTGGCTGAAATGCCCGAGAGCCCCCGATAAAAATTCTAGAGAATACTCAGCCGAATAGAATACGTGTGAATCATCACACTTAGTTTTGAAAAATTCTTGAATAAGATTGTTATTTTTGTTGTTTTGTATTAACGTGACGAAGTCAAAGGCTGGTTCATCAGATCAGGGAAGCGACCTGGACTGGGGTTAGTGGCAAGCACGCTTTCACAACAAGATAGGATTCTGGAATACTGAAGAAATGCATTTACTCTTAATGAAGACCCGAAGATATGAGTTTTGAAGTAAAACCTGCTGTGAGGCACAAGAGAAAAAAACTAGACAAACATAATTCATTTTAACATGCGCGTAATATTTCTACTCGTTTAATTCCAAGCAAAAGGAGGAGTAAACATCGAGATTGTTTGCAATGTTTCATGCGCCATACAATAATGTTTGTATGCTATTTTTCATACAACAGGCCAGATTCAGGCGTTATCGGGCTTAAATTTTCATGAAATATCCCATTATTTTCTGCCAATTAGATAACGCAGGAGCTTTTATAAAATCTTTGAATAACATAATAAGAGGATTTTAAATGACATCATAGTTCAAGCAAAACAATGCATTAGGTCCTAAGTAACAATGAGAGATTCTCTTTGTCGACTTTCTCTTTGGTTAATAGCTTGTCTATTAAACGATTTGGTGATGTTTTCAACATATTGAATCCCTAATCACACTTTATACTACCGTACTGTATGTTGAAAATAGTTGAACATGTTTCTACATAGCCGTAGGAGCCCAAAGAGAAAGTCGACAAAGAGAATCTCATTGTTACTTAACATCTTGGTTATGATGTCATTTAAAATCTTTATTAGTGATGAAGACTCTATGTTACTTAGGACCTAATGCATTGTTTTGCTTGAGTTATCATGATGGTGCTCAGTACCATGGTTTTGATTTGTTGGTAACCATGAAGCTACAATAGGCCTTCTCATGTTACTTGGATATCCTAGTGGAGTGTTCCGGAAATGAATTCTGCAGAATCTACCAAATAGAGTATCAAAAAACCCATGAATGGAAGTCGAACAGATTCTCAAATCGTATATTTGAAAATCTCAAATGTGACACATCAGCAGTGCTGAGCTCCATCACGGTACTAAGAGCGTTAGAATTGACAAATGAGATTCTTGCAATTGACAATCAAAGCAACAGAAGAGCCTCTCACTCTCTCGAACTTCTCATCAACATGAAATAACAACCGAGAGATATTTCTCTCTCGCGTTTCTCACTCATTCTCTATATCAGGTACAAGTGTTATTTGATCGTATCACCAAGAATAAGTATACTGGCATGGAAATTGACAGTCATTGTACTTCTCTAGTACACAGACGATCATAATGGTCATCGCTAGTAGCTATGTTTCTACCATCAAATTAAGCAGACATTACCCAGTCAGTGGCGATATGTCGGCAGATTGAGCTTTACGATTGAAGGTTCAGTTGTTGTTGTTTTTCTTCCTAAATGTGTTAATGACCCCACAGAAACCAGTGTACAAATCATCAGACAGCTACAAAATAAATAGCCTACTGGGGAAATTTGATGAATTTTAATAGTTATGTTCTCAGGGTTTTCTGCTAAAAATGTTCATGGCCTCTCGAAACCCCACGGGAACCTGTTCCGGGGACAAATCATCAAATGGTCACAAAACGAAATAGTCTTCTGAAGAAATTTCATGAATTTTGATACCAATATTGCCAGGGTTTCCTTCAAAGTTTGTTTCTGGCAACTTGAGGTCCCACGGGAACCTGTTCCGAAATAACCGGTTTGGGGACAAATTATCAGATGACCACCAAACGTTAAGAAATATCATGCTGGAGAAATTTCTCGAATGGGGTATCAACATATTGCCAAGGATTCCTTCTAAATATGTTCATGGCCATGTTCGAGATCCCACGGGAACCTGTTTCAGAATGGCCGTTCCAGGAACAAGTCGGCAGATTATTCACAATGGAATAAAAATAGCTTGTAGGAATTATTCCAAAAATCCGGGAAATGCAATACAGTGTCTCCGTACCAGACCACAGCTACGACAACCCAGATTTTCGGGAACCAGATAAACCCAAACGGACATTCCCGATAATATCCATGAAGCGGGTGAGTTTTTGAATCTAACGGTGCCAAAAGAATTCAAATTGGACAATAATTGCCGGAGGGTAACACCTTTTATGCCGAATATAATTTGTCTTGCATATCGTGCTTAGAGATAATTAGTGAGTGAATGATTTTTCTACTCTCTTCATACCACATTATCTAACAGTCATGTAGGCTTTTGTTACAAACGGTCAAATTAGATCAACCTGTTTGTGAGTTACACAGTATTTGACCATCATTCGTGAGTTCTAATGATAATGAGAATGGTAATGGTCATAACCGTCATGAAAATGCACAGCACTGCACATCATATTTGCTGATAGTGATTCTAATGAATTTAAAATAAGTAATCAGCAGAATATTTTAAATAGATTTCTGGAGAATGAGAATCTGGTGCATTGTCAAATAAATTCTGGAAAATCAAGGTGCAATTCTTAAGAAACTTCTCATTGATGAAGAATCTCAGAATAATGAGTTTCACGTTCTGAAGTATCTTTAAAAGGGATTAAGGCAAATCCATTAATTGCATTCGGGGGTTCATTATGTCAGATTAAGGTAAGTACTTCAGATAGGAATTCTGGAGAATCCTCGAATAGAATGCGAAAAATTATTATGTGGAATTCACGATAGTCAATCTAGTAATCAAGTCCTCGAATGGATATTAGAAAATCTTCGAGAGGAACTCGGATAAATCAATAAACTGATGAATCCTAGAGGGTTTGAGCTGTTTAGTGGAATACCTGTAAATAGAAATTAGAAGAATAATTAGTATTTTCCATTTAATTCCAACTACATTTGCTTAGGTTGTTGGAATTAAATGGAAAATATTAATTTTTTCTAATTTATAGTTAATAAACTGATTATGAAGAATCTCAGAACAATATTTTGGAGAATCTTCAAATGGGATTATCGATGATCTATGAATGAGTTTTACCCAAATTACTGAAAGGGATATCTAAGAACAATTGAATGGCATAAACTGTATTCTAGATAAACATTTGGAGCAATTCAGGAAAAATATACTAATGAACTGAATGGAGTTCTGCAAAATTATTAAATGAGAATCTAGAACAGTATTCTGAAGGTTCATAAAGACAAATTCATGCAAGCACTCTGCAAAGGAATTTCAGAGCACACAGAAAAAATAATTAATTTTAACAAGCGCGTGAAATTTCCCCTCGTGTAATTTCAAGCCCAAGGAGCGTAAACAACGATATTGTTTGCAATCTTTCATACAACTGGCTAGATTTAGGCGTTTTATGTCTTAAATTTACATTATATATCCCATTATGTTCTGCCAAATCTAGCATTCCCTTTATGTGCATTAGATAGCGCAGAAAATTTCGCGTTTCTTTTTATCTGGAATCCTCTAATAGAATGCGAGAGAGCTCCCGGATGGGATTTTGGAAAATTATTAAATGGATTTCTAGATAATCCCGAAATCAGAGGCCCTTGGAATTTTCTGAAGCATTCCCGAGTGAAATGCTGCAAAAATCCAGCAATTGGGGTTCTGTAGAAACCTTACATGGGAATCTGGAAAATCCCCGGATGGATATAGGAAAATCTTCGAGGGGGATTCTCGGAAGCCGTATGATAAGATTTCAAAGAATCTCAGAATGTGTTCTGGAGAATCATTCACTAAAATTTTCGAGAAACTACTAGTAGGATATAAATCCATTATAAATGATGTTAAATCCCCGATTCTAAATCTGATTTTTATGTAATTGAAATTCACAAAACATCCGAATGCGGTTCTGAAAAATTTCCAAATGTGATCCTGAAGAAAATCCTTAAAAAATTCAATAATTTGAGAACTTATGTATTACATTTTCCACACATGGATTATTAAAGGATATTATAGGGATTATTATACGGAAATAGATTATTATAAGCTTCAGGAATAATGGTTGACTGTAGTGGTTTTTGGAATTATGAACATCACCAAATGACACTAGAACGATCAATCAATGAGAATACTACTCGTATACGTGTCAGCAAACCGTCAAAAATAACGCTGAAAAGGCAGATATTGCGATGATACGAAACGTTTTCAACTAGACCACTCAATCATCGCTAAATGCATTTAATATTTTTCAGTTGGTACTCTGAAATCCACTCCACCATATGACAGTGCATCTGCATATTCTCCATCAAAACAAACGCTCCCCACATGTCTTAATCATCGAGGTAACTCAATTAAATCGAACATAACTAAATTACAACCAACGCACTGCTTTGATCCTGCCAGCCATATAATACAGCACCATTGTTGCTTTCACTCTGTGATCATACTGTGTGCCTGCGATAATGGTGAATAAGCACAACTGAAAGTTCGCCTAGCTCCCCCCTCGCAGCTCTATCCAGGAACATTAGTTCAAATGATTCATCAATTCGTATCCCGATTCATATTAGCACAAACACACCCGCACTCATCCACTGCCGTCTCAAACGGCTCTGATTGCATGAGTATTGCCCATATATTTTTCTACTTCTTCTACTACAAACCTGATTATCCTACATTTGTGCATTTCCCTTCCAGCCAGAGCCTGGCCCGAAAATACCAAACATTCAACAACAGTCCAATATCCCAGCAATAAGAGCCAGTCAGCCGTCAGCCGAAAACGCGCCGTATGTGTGCACTTTTATTTTTATTTATTTATAGATACGCACATTTATTATGATTATGAGCTTGGGAAATAAACAAGTCGATAAAGGACAAACAGTCAATGTGTGCCACTGCCGCCGACGTCGCCTTTCTCGTGACCACACCAATACCGAATAGGAACTGGGCGAGTTCTGGATAACGAAAACAAAAATGCCTAGCACTCGAACCCGAAGGAAGACGAAAATCTCGCTCCAAATAGCGACATTTCATGTCCCATAATCATGAAAATACGACATAAAAATATGAAATTATTGCACGATTTCAGGAACAGGCGCCAAGATCCGCACAAGCAGACGACGACTTCGACAGCTTAGGAGGGGGAAAATACTGCCGAATAAGGACTTTCGGGAAGAATGAGGACACACATTCCAACTGCTTGCCCAGTTTCTTTTCTCTGCAGCTAGAGATCTAATTACCAGTTCTTATCTGTGCCGCCAGGGCAATGACGATGGCGATATGGAGGCGAAACAACATCCTTGAACAACATGAGTGCATTTTCACCAATACAATTGAGCGAATGGGAAAATGTCATGCTGAGAGGACGACCCCTTTGACATTTCAAGTCGTAGGATGAGCGAAAAATGCATTCATCACTGTGGAAACCCCATTCGGGACGCGTACGCATGTTTGCGAAAGTATGTCGAGTATGATTATAACGATCCTGTAGCATTGAGTGCATCGTAGCATATGCATTTCACCCATCGCCTATCACATTCTAGCATCCGGTGCGTGCACTTTAATGCTTGTTATCCCTCGCTCCTTCCGAGGGGGCATTATAGGATGGGCGGCCAGAAAACGATGCACAACCAAGACGAACAGCCCGAAGTGAGATTTTGCCCCCCGGTTGGTGGCTACGATTTTCCCCGTATTAGGGTGGTTCGGGATTTTTCTTAGCAACGAAAAACAACTGATCGGCATGGTTATTGACGAAAAAATCAATGATGCAAAAAGAGGCTTATCAAATTCTCAATTGATGCTTTACTAAAGTTACTTCCGTTTCGATCTTTATTTAAACTATTTAGTTTCACTTGGATCAACCCTAGTGACTGCCCCCAACATATAGCGCATCATTCTTTACTGCACTTTCTTTTCCTCCTATGAAGTGCGTACGCCCATGCTGCTTGCAATGTACCTTCTTGTTCAAGTGGATCTTCTTATAAAAGAAAAACGAAGTCTCTGATAATATTCATGCAATTTTTTTTTTCATCCCTATTCCCTGCATCCCTGCATATTCCGCAACCACCTTTCACCTCTCGCACATGCCGCACAGCACCACTCGAGAGGCCATTCGTTGTTTCGTTTTCGTTCCTTCTACAGCCCACCATCTGTTCCTGTAACAATCTGAAAGACCTCTTGCTCGGAAAGAATAAAATCTCATCTTATCTCCATCGTTGTTCAAACATTTGCCCTCTTGCGAAAAGAATCAGCGCTCCTCTTTGAAGAAGGAAATTTTATCCTCCGGCTCTGCGTGTCATCGCCTCCTCCGTTGTGCGTCGCGTAGGTAACAACCATTTCACCGGAGGAGGTGGTACCTAGCGCTTTGGAACGGGTGATAAAAATCTCGCAAAACAGTACACCAAACTATCAAATGACTGTCAATGGAGTGTAACATGATTTTGTTCTTCTTTTTTTTATTCCTCGGAATAGGAACAATTTGTCACACTCCCTCCGTAACGAACAATAATGGGAAATAGGCCACCTGCGGTGGCAGTTGAATTTGGCAATCCCTTTTATTGTCGGCGGAATGTTTTTCGATGCAAGAGCGATGGAAAAATCTGAAATTGAAACACAACAATGCACCAGCATCATAGCAAATGACGAGACCCGGCTTCTCCGCTAGAGCAAATTGCTATTTTCATCGGTCCACCGTGTC
The DNA here is from genome assembly GCA_034211315.2 of Aedes japonicus. Lineage (NCBI taxonomy): Eukaryota > Metazoa > Arthropoda > Insecta > Diptera > Culicidae > Aedes > Aedes japonicus. Next base: position 138,856 of record JASCZW010001446.1, read on the forward strand.
AAGTTCGCAAAGTGCGAATTTGATTGCGAAATTGCATACCCAGAACATGTGTGCTGAATTTGGATGATGGTGAATCCATGGTAGGAAATCATTTATCATCGATTTTGCTACAGTACTCATATTTACTCGTAGTCACTCACACGATTGCAGTTTAAATCGATAAGATGCGATTGCACCCTTAGCGGAACAATTGGTGGTGTGTAATTTTACTCTGTACTTTTGGGTTCCCTTTTGGACGAGGAATTTGTTCTGTCAAGATGGGAAAGCAGCTTGTCATTAATCACCGGGATGATCTTGCTCAAAGTTCCAGTTGTTTGATAAACTGCGAAGGTCTAGCATCCGGTGCTGAATTTGGATATGCACACACAGTTTAATTTTCTGCGTTATCCATTGCACCTATATCGAATGATAAATATGTCATACATTCATTGGATATATCAAGTAAATTTTATTCAAATATCACCTAAATTAGGTCTGCTTCATGAGAGATTACTTTTTCTTTCCATTTGAACGAGGTGAAATTGTACGCGTCTGATCAAATTCACATTTTTTTGCCTGTGTAGAGCTTTCAACAAAAGTAAGCGTGTTTGGTGTTAAAATATCAACAGTAAATCTTATTACGGATAGTTTACCCAAACAAAGGAATTTAAAAAAAAATGATAACAAAAACATATTCCAGGTCACCGTTGTTTGATCCCTGACAATGTTATAATTCAGGCTGACCAAACAGTCAAAATAACGTTACGGATAATAACAAAAGACTCGTTGATTATCATAATAATATTCAATTTTATTATCGCTGCGAACACCTAACGGGTGTTCAATAAAAAATGAGAATGATTTCAATGCCTTTGTGTAATTAAAGTAAAGAGCGTATTTTTTTCTTCTCCGAGAGAATTGCTATCTGGTCTCCCTAGAAATGGATGGCATGTTTCTTTTCGCTCGGGTGCTGTCAGTTCAAACGAAGATGGCGTCGAAACAGCAAGCACGAGAGTGTAGTGCGGTTTTACGAAACGCATGGTCATCATAGAAAAAAGTTTACGGTAGACCACTTTCGAGACGAAAACGTGCCCGTGAGTACAGTTTACCGGATCCTGGCATCCCGCGTGGAGCGAAAGGCCGGTAGCGGCCGTTCGGCGAAGATAATAATGAAGAAAGAAGAAGGAAGCGTTGAAAAAGCTGTTCAACAACAAGGACGGAACGGGTTTACGTGACCGGCTGAAAATATCACTTCTCCCATACCATGATTCACCGAACTCTCAAGATGGAGGACATCATCTGTCGGAAGAAGACTCGGTCCTCCGAGTACACTGACGAGCCGATAGCGACCGTGAAATCGCAGTGCCGGTGGATAACGAAGAACTACCGTGGAACATCGTTCGTGCTGGATGACGAAAGTAACTTTCCGCTCCCCAAGACCCACATTCCAGGAAAACACAGCTACTATTCCAGCGACAAGTCGGCCACACCCCCTGAAATAAACTATAAGTTTAAGCGTAAATTTATAAAACAAAAGTTATGCTGTACATCGCCATATCGGACAAAGGGATTTCAAAGCCGTGGTTCAAGCCGAGCGGTCTGGCCATCAATCAACAAGTGTACCAGGAGGAGTGCATCGCGACTAAGTTTTGTCGTACGGCTGATCCGGACCCCTTCTCTAATATTTATTGACGTTTTTTTTTGAAGAATAAACATTATGTTTTTAATAAAAAAAATCTGAATTCGTTGAAAAAAAATTACTTTTTACTATAAAACTGAAAAAAAAACTTTTTTATTGAACACCCGTTAGTTAACAAATCCTGTGCTGTAAGCAAATTTATTGAAATAAATTCGAATTATGTTATCAATTTCAAATCAAACTTTCTCGCTAATAAATGAAATAATTTTTTTATTGAGCAGAATTCAAATCTGCGGGTAATATATGAATATTTGTATAAGTTTTGCATTCAACTAGTTAACTTCGTCAAATATTGGATATTGAAAATGATAACAATATAAGCCAGTGATGATAGCAAAATTGTAATGCGATAGCAATCATAATAATCATAATAATGAAAAAATTGGTTCCTGACATTTAATAGCTCTGATTTAAAAACTGTTGAAATGAATTTAGAACAATAAATTGAGAACAGGCCATAAACTTGTTCTGATAAGTAATTAGCTTGAATCAGTCGTTTCAATCGGTTAAGTATTTATTGTGTTTCATTGGCTACTAATTTTTTTTTTAAATGTAAGGAATTTTATGGACAGAATATGAAATTCAGTGGAAGTGTATTTCATTTACTTCAAAAATAGTCAAAACTGCTGAAAACAAGTCTTATACAATAAACTGTGGCTATGCAAAAATTATAATCATATGTCTTTTTATTGAAACTTAATCTATGATAATTGACATGACTCATTCTATTTTTCCATGAATATTAAGATATTTAATTTATCCTTTCAATATCAAACCAGTTGATGTTAGATATATTTTGTCCTACATATATAATATTCTTTTGCAATAGAATTCATATAATCAGAATATGGGAGGGACCATCAGGGCACCCGATTCAAGGGAATTGCATGGAAAACATTAGAATTTCAACTCTCCATTGCTAACAGTTTGTGGATAAACGGCGGGCTCTTTTACCTATTCATTCTCTTGTACGATAACTCGCAATTTTGACCAATTGTTCAATCTTGTTCAGAGTTGTTCTGGTTCTTGTTGCATCAGAGACTCTTTATAATCTTAGTCTGGACCGTACTCAGCCATCTCTAGCATTGTATTGCTTCGTAGCTGCGCTTTTACACACTTATCTAAAGGAGGACCCATAGTTATGTTTTCATAGCACGAACATGTCACGGTTTTATAAAAACAAATTACGAGCTGCATATTACCTGCCCATTAGAGAATGTGGCAGACGCTTCAGGAATCGGTGCATCAAATATCTTCAAGTTTTTGAAATTTTCATTGTCAAATATTGTAGACTTCACAAAGCTAGCTAGACTTCACAAAGCTATTTTATTTCGTACAACAAGTAGTAGTGAAACAAAACAAGTTTTGTTTGCCTCCTAGAGTAAGCAACCCCCGTAGTTCAGGGCTTCAAAGTAACTTACATGCAAATTCCCATGTCATAAAATCTTGGTAAATGTAAACATTGGCTCTAACTAGATTATCAAAATAGAGTTAATGACAATATTTGAAAACCAAACTTTAACAAACTTTACAGAATATTATATATAGTAAACATTTAAAAAAAAAAATCATGTTTTTTTCAGCGGTATCTATCTGCATCTAATGCTAGATTTGGCATTCAATTAGGGGATATTTTGTGTAAATTTAATGAGATGATTGTCAACAATTTCGATGTTTACGCTTGCTATGGTTTGCAATTGAACGATAGGAAATTTTACGCTTCTGTTCAAATTCTTTTTTTGGGTGTCGGTTTCAGGCATGTTGTGAGTTAAGCATGTAAATTTCAAAGAAAAAGGACAAAAAAAATCTGTGATTTCGGTTAGTGTCATCTCTCAATATTTGAATTAAATTTACACAGAAGGTCGCATAATTCTATTTTATTGTACACAACCATGCATACAATTCCATTGGTTATACTTGGATTAACATAAACATAAGCAAGATAGGAACGAGTCAATTCTTCTACTTTTTCTATACAGATCTCACTGTGAAAATTGCCCTGGGCAACGGTTCAATCTTAAAGGTTTGCTTGATATCAACCAGGTTCCAGAGCTTGTCTATAATTTCACATATACAAAAGATGCACGCTATTAATGCCACATATCAAGCTAAAATAGGCATTAGATCCTGAGTAATATCGAGAGATTCTCTTCGTCAACTAGCTCTTTCGTTAATGGTTTGTCTATTAAACGGCTGGCTTCGACAGAGCTGCAATAGGCGTGTAGGACTACCTACTGCCTATCTTTAACATTCCGTGGTTCTTCAACCCCATCTATAAGGTTTTTGCTGTCAAATAAGAGCTTGAATATATTGTTGTTTATTACAAACTTGTTTCAGGAAGGAAATTCTGTTACTGTAAGTGTCTCTGCCTACGAAATCGTTCATCCCATTTTTTTTCCTTCATACAGGAGTGATCAAATTGCATTCCAAATAATTCCAGTGCTTTGGGCAGATGTATTGCTACATCTGTTTTTCATCATCATCATCATCTCTATCATTACCATTATCATAATCTTACTGTGAAAATTGGTAGATCGACATTAAATTTAAAGGACTGCCTTAGTTTTAACGGAACGGCCAAACTCAAAAGTAAAGCGCTTATGGTAGTTTGGTTTGAACTGTTGTTAAGATGTAGACGCGTCTTTATCGGTTGCAGTTAGATAGTGATTTGGGAACAATCCGTACCTCTTGCAGTGTTCTTAAACTTCGGAAGGATCACACTAAGTGTCATATTGGAACATACGATCGGCAACTGCATGGGGAGGTATTGAGAACAATAAGTGCAAACTCACAGCAAATTGTGATGACGATATTTTCATAAAACACAATTCCAACATAAGCACCATCCGAAGGATCCATCTACGCAAAGGCTATCATTCTTATCGTGCTAACAAGCAACCAAAACCGGACATTGAAGCAGAATCGAATAGTCAAAACACGCGCTGGAAAGTTTTGTAGTGAGGTTCCTACGAGGTACCCACGATGCATACTGATGGACGAGGAAACGTATTCAATGATGGACTTTGAGCATCTTCATGGGCAATAGTTTTTTGTGGCCACGGGTTGAGAAGATGTCCACAACAAAATTTAAAATGGTTTTCGCTGATAATCTCGCTATAAAATTATTATACCATTACAACCCAGTCTCTGAACTCAAAGTTCTAAGCTCAAACATGGAAAAGTGTCTGAAAAAACGAATTCTACAATTCATCAGATCAGATACTATTTGGCCAGATTTGGCGAGCTGCACTCTTCAGTGGTACCGTGACAATAGGGTGGACTTCAACGAAAAGAACTTTAACCTACCCAATTGCTCTCCATTTAATCCAATCGATAAATATTGGGCAATGGTGTAATTTGTGACCTTAACCCGTTGGATTTGGGCGTTTGTTGAAGCACAAACCTGTAAAACATCGCATCCTAGCGGGAAGACCCTGATGTCGTGTTCTATCTTCCGGTATCGTGTTGAGGATGTTATTGATAAAAATGAAGGAAACGTCGAGTAAATTTGTTTGAAACGACATAATAAAGATAGCTGAACTCGACAATTTTGATATTATTGCTTGAAACAGTTGAAAACGGGATTTCAAAGCAATACCATAAATTTTCGCATTTTTCCTGCCACACCCTTTAGAAGGAGCATCGATTGACACTTATAACTCCATTTGTACATAATTCTTACTTTCGACTTAATGATAACGTTCTCTTGATAAGAGTAAGATAGAAACTTTGGGATGAATATCTGACAAGTTATGCTACTACGAGTAAGAAATAATATTGAAACAAGCCTGCATAATATAAGTAACAAAAAGTTATCAAAAATATGTAGAATAGTTAGCAAAAAGACAGTTAGACCAGCAGTCAATAGTTGGATTTCCCAGGGTTTACTCCCCTGGGTGTATCGTGTCATTCCGATTACCTCAAAACCTATAAAATAACCTAGAATACCTACTTAGTAGAAGCTAGACTGTCTGACTTTTCTGATATTCAGTTTCATTTTGGTTCGTTGCATTTGTCTGTATTCTTGACTAGAAATAAACCGATGCTGTTGGTTTATTAAAATTCATGTTATTTTTCAGTTCGAATTAGTTGCATTAGTAATCTTGGTTTTAGTTAGTGCTAATATCAATGAGTGAGTTTCAGTGGGTTAGGATTGTGTTATTGATTCTTCCTCGCTCTTCGTTGCGAAACACTTCTTATCAGCTAGTTTTAGTGAAGGTTAACTGTTGTTATTTGTCAATTAGTAAGATCATTAGTTTTGTGAGTCGTTAGTAGAACCATAGGTAAGTTTGTTAGTTTGTCTTCTTTTTCTTCTTGTTTGCACTTCTTACCATCTAAATTAGTTTGCTTAGTATTGTTGTTAAATCTTGTTAGGTAATTTCAATTCGATTAGTTCATGTCCGGACCAATTTCGTCCTAAATCAATAAGGTTATGTTCATCCAATGTTTACGTTCCCACCGAAAGTTGAAAAAGAAGAAGAAAAAACTCGCCTCTAAACAAGCAAAGAAAACGACTCAACGACGAAAACCCCGTTCGTTGAACCTTTGTTCTTCTAACTGACGCCCAGGATGATGAGATGGCATTTTACTGTCGACCAGCAAGGATAAAAGCCAGCGCAAAAGAGGACCCACAAAAACCACTTTTCCACTGCGACCGAGCGCAAAAAATGCAACAATTTTTAAAATCTTACAACACATTGTAGAAACGTAATGTAATGCATGCTGCACTCTGAATGCGGTTTTTCGAGGGCCGGGAAGCTAAAAATAAAAAGCAGAATGTGTGTGAGCTCAGGGTTCGTAGAACGCCCAGACCGACAGATGTGCAACGAATGGATAGAATTTACCGACTGCTTGCGTACGAAGAAGAAGACCGGGTGAAGTGGGAAAAACAGGATCCCTGGGCCGGGAACAGTAGGGTGGTGAGGGGTGCAAGGATATGTTTAATTCAATGACGGGAATGCAACGACCGTAACCGAAATGTTTCAAAGTATTGGTCAAAGGAACCGAGGTAAGCCGCGTACGCATGGGTACTGAACGAGGAGATGGTGATCGTAGTGGTGCAGGTCGTCGCCTCCTTTGATAGGATGAGACACGCATACATTCTACCGTGTAGGATTGGTAACTGTTAATCGCCGCACGAACCGCCGGACGAGGTGGTGTGTGAAAGAGCGATAAGGATTTTACTGCGCCGAGGAATGAAAAATGCCATGTTTGTCCCAGGAGGGGACTGATGTAATAAATAACTCTAATTAATAAGTTCTTTGCCCGGAATAGCCGGGTGTTTGATTCAATCGGGTCCAACAAAAGGTGAGAAATTGGAATGGTAACTGTAAAAATAATTAATGCCGAGAAGCAAGACATCAGTTTGATGAACCACTCAATAAATTAGTCTACCGGAAGCTCACAGATCAGTTTTGTGTTCCTGTGTTAGTAAAAATTTGATGAGTCAGATGAGCAAACTCAGATGGACTTATATCCAAGCGCTGCCGTTAGCTTCACAGTTCACACAGTCTCAATTGAATTTAAAACGAAAACGACATACACTTTAATCAGACTAGATTTAAAAATTGCGCCGCCATCAATTGACCGTTTCTCGCATTAGCTGGTCGCTGTGCTGTTATTTATAACTCCAAGCACGCAATCTGTAGAACAGTCTACTGATGGACTCTTCTACAATGTTTAGCATATACTACTTGAATGGCAGCGCCTCTCGCGGTTATCGTGAGAATTTCATGCAACAAAGGTGACATATGCTTCATTTCGACCTCCTGTAATGTTAATGTACGACCCATATTTTTAGTTTTCACTTATTCCAGTCGTAACGTACGGAAGGAAACAGAACTCGAAACCGGTTCGGTTACGAGAATTTGCATTTTTTGGGCCTCCCCTGTGATCCCCTATTCGTGCGGGTCCGAACACAAGTTTTGCACAACAGCGGACGCTCGCAAATTATTCAATCAATTATTTCCATTACACTCAGACACTCGCAAAAAGATGTAATTAGACTTTTTCGTGTTCTTTGTCAATTGAATTAATGAAACCTTATGCTCGCTCTCTGACAGCTAATTGAGTGCGGCCGCGTTCGGACAATCGACTGCGAAGGGATCAATCATCGAGTACGTCACACGACGGCAAATTTCCTGTCTCTCATCGATATTCGATTCGATTCGGAAATGATATCCGACACCCCGAGGTGGTCTGGTAATTGACGCAACCCAACTCAACTCAATTTCTTCTACAACGTGTCGTTGCAAGGAATGAAATTTGAAACTTTCTTGATCGTGTTGGAATTTCATTTTGCCTGAGCCTATTTCGTTGACACACCTGTCCTGTTTTGACGTCTGGCTGTCATAACTCATTGGATTGGGTGAGCGAGCTGTAGCTGGGTAAACCAGTAGCTGATTAAGTATGCTTGATATTTTTTTTTTTCATTAATTGTTTCTTTTTCCGGAGCTACGCGCAGATGTCACTTGACTCCAAAATTTGCATTTGTATTGGTTCGAATAAAGAAGGAATCAAATGACATCTTCTTCGATCCAAGTTAGCCATTACGAACGGCTAAGGAAAGAGCGATTCGTATTTTTGTTTCGTTTCGTTTCGTTTCGATTCACATATCAAACGAAACGTCAAAAAATGCGCGCACCGAGTGCGAATGCGAACAATGGAGTTGGCTTCCCGTTCCCATACTTTTTTTTCTCTCTCTCGCTCCGTTTCATCACGTGGCTTTGAAGCTGGAAGTATCGAAGAAATGAAATATTATTTATGAGATATTAAAAGTTTTGTCATCGTCAGGAAGCGGGCGAGCGAATAAAAAGCGAAACGAACAGAAAAAAACTTGGACCACTATACATACTGTCACGCTTTAGGCGCCGACGAGAGCGTTTTCGTTCTACAAAATCCTAATATTTCTTTTGACGGGGAACAATCGGTTGCCTAAGGAAGACAGTGGCTTCTTTTTTGTTTGGCAATGAAGAAGGAAAATTGAATAGTCATAAATAATGATACAGTTTTCGGTGGAGATGGAGGGAAGTTTTCTGGACGTTGGTTCTTTGTGTGGCGTCCGGCAATCGATGAGATGGAAATCGATTTTCGCCATTTGATTCACGAGATAGTCAACCTTATTCTTGATTTCGTTCAAACCGTATTTGACGTAGAAGAATAAGTGAGTAAAGAAGATACGGTACGAAGGTAAACGAGAACAAGGGTGAGTAAATGTGATCAGACAGAATAGGAAACCTTATCGAAGTGTCAAATTTGTATTCTATTGAGTAAAATAAACAGAGATGGAAAATTACTCAATTGAACAGGGGGAGTATTGGAATCATTACGATATTATCTTGAAGCAAACCTGCTGCTCTGGTATTGCCATGAGTCACGTGAAGTTCTATCTTGAGAAGCAGTTGCTAAAATCATTGTAATCGAATGATAATAAAGTATTGTTTGCCGTTCAGATGTTTTTTTTTTCAATTCTTCGCTTTAAGCAGTCGCTTTTATCCCGGTATTGATAGCCGCATAGATACCATAGCTACCATAGATAGATAGGTAGGTCTCGTCTTAGCGTCAATATATTTATTAAACGCATCCAAGTGACCAAACTCTAATTTTGAATTAATTTGAAGAATTAGCAATCAGTAGTCCTTGATGAAAGTTGTTGAGTAGATAGTTGGTCATGTTTTGGTGGTATTAAACATCCAGTAGGAGACCATATTGGCCAACGGGAGACTCGCAACAACTGTAAATCAGTCAAATTATGAAGCTGATCTCGTGTACAATTGTAAACAAATTGAAACTTTATCTTTTGCAAGACCTCCTAGACCTGGCCGTAAACGCACTGTCAGGTAACCGGAAGCCATCAAACGAGTGAGAGAGTGAATTCGACGGAATCCTGGTCATTCTGGCCGAAAGTTGGTTAAAGAACTGAGAATGTCGCAATCAACCATCAGAAGTATATTGCATAGCTGCACAAGGTGATTGTGAAATGCTGTTTTCGGACGAAAAAACGAATAGTCCTGCTACAGAATCAACATAACTTGCATAGTGATCAGGTTTATGCGCTGCATAACTAGTATATCACCCAAAATATCAGAGAAATGTGCTACATATTCTCTGATTTTTTGGGTGATAAACTAGTTGTTCAAAGGTTCAGAATGATTCAAGGGTGATAGTGTAGGGATGTTTTACCAAAACTTTGAAGAGCCATTGCTATTTATTGAATCTGGTGTTAAAATCAACAGTAAATATTACATTGAAGAACCATTTGCTTCTCTTTGTCAACAAACACTACAAGAAAGCATCATACTGCTTCTAATGAGACTCTGCACAGTCCCACCATGTGAAAGCTACACAGGCTTGGTGAGCGAACAATTTTCCGGATTTTCTTTCATCGAAAGAATAACCTGTCTCTTCACCTGATTTGAATCCTCTTGACTTCTATACATGGGTAGCCTCACGCTGGGCAAACTGGGGAATGCCAAAGGACTAACCATGAAAAACTTTTAAGAAACGTTTGGTGAAAATATTGAATGACATGCCTCAAGGTATCTTGCGTGCCAGTTGTGGGAGAAATACTACAATCTACAAATATGAGTGAGACTTTATTTGTCATTTTTGAAATCTTTGTTTATTCTCCTAAATCTACTTCATCCCGCTCAAAATAATAACACCCAGATGCAGTTCAACTATGCCAACGCTGTTTCCAATTTTCAAAATATTTTTATTAAATTTCCTTTTTTCAGTTTTTTTATTAGGTTTGGTTTTTATATCTCTTCATTCAAATCTAAACCGTGCCCCCGAAGTTCTTTAAAGTGTGCTGATCCAGAAGCCACACGGTGCTTAGTCAGGCGATAACAGTGATTTCTGGCCAATATTGGTCGAGTTTTTGACGAAATGGTCACAAAGAATTATTGCAGTGTGAAATGGTGCATTATCGAAAAAATTGAGTGCTTTTGGCACCGATCGAGATTTGACTTTTTTCAGGCACAACATGTCTTTCAAAATGGTGTTGACTGATCCATTTGAAAGTACTCTTGACATTGAGTTCACACCAAAGACCTTCTGCAACATTCTGAACGTTTCAGCGGCCGATATTTCATTGAGTTTCATTTAATTTTGTGTTGAATAATTTCAGACATTATAAAAATCGACGAAACAACTTTTCTTTGTTCGCAAACACAAGCGTAACTACGTAAAATTTTACACAGATGTCAATAACAGGGCTGCCCCCTTATAAATAAAAAAAATCTATAAGCCAGGGAGTTAAAATTGAAAAGTTTAGTTTATATTTGTACACAGTAGTATTTGAACTGAATTAAACTAAAACAAATGCTAAAGATTTCCAAGCAGGAAATTCATTGGAATAAAAATTCATGCAATCTTCTAATGTTTATGGCCATCTACTTCACTGACAAGAACTCCCACTCACCCTGTAGTCATATAATTTGTGACCTCAAAAATTACCTTCGAGGCCAATTGGTAGCCTTCCTGACAAATGATTTCGAACAACCCTTAAAGTGGTCAATTTATGAAATTAGTGTGAGAACTCTACGATTTTTTCGGAAGTACTTCTTTAAGCATCATTTGAATACCTTTGCAGTTAGCACATTTGCAACTTCCTTCAGTGCCACCGAGTGCTCTTCCAGATGATCTGGAGCAACCGTATATATAGTCTACTAGCTGTACCCGAGGCGAGCATTGCTAGAGAACTGGCGCGTTTATGGTAGTTTTTCAGAATGTTTTTTTTTTCTTGATTAAAAAGGGATTCAAACTTCTATCAGTACATTCTTCTTACCCGAGAAATACACATTTTGTGTTTAAGTTACCTAAATAATTCTCATGTTTGGTTGAAATGTGTGTTTCATTTGTATGAGAGCCCCCCCTTCCAGAAGTAGAAGAAGTCTCAAACAATACAAGGACCTTCCCAAATCCCAAAAACCCCTGCATACAAATTTTCACGCTGATTGGCTCAGAACTTTCCGAATCCATAAGGGTCAAACAGACAGAAAGACAAATAGAAATCCATTTTTATGTATAAAGAAATCCTTCCTCCAAAAACCCCCGTATGCCAAATGTGGTTTTATTTGCTTGATTGGTTCTCAAGTTATGCAGAAATTTGTATTTAATTTGTTTGAGCCCCCCTCATCAGGAAAGAGAGGGGCCTTGAACTGGCATAGAAACATTTCTTGTCTCCAAAAGCCTCCGCATGCCAAATTTGGTTTATTTTGCAGCATTGGTTTTCGAGTGATGCAAAAAATTGGGTTCCATTTGTATGGGAGTACCCCCTTCCCTCCCAAGTAGCACACTTGTACCAAACCAGTTGGAGTGACTTCTCTGTGGCTCAAATAAGTCACAATCAAGTTGCTGCGACCAGTTTTGATCATTGTGTGCCGCTTGAGCTTCAAGAGGGTGGAAGGGTCTCGAACTAAGGTAGAAATATTTCTCTTCTTCAACAAACTCTACCTGTAAAGTGTGGTTCCATATGCTTGATTAGTGCTCGAGTTATGCAAAAATGTGTGTTTCAATTGTATGAGAGCTTTCCGTTCAGTAAGAGGCAAGGTTTCGGGTCACCTTAGAAGCATTTTTTGACTTCAAAAACCTCCACATGCCAAATTTGGTTCCATTTACTTTATTAGTTCTCGAGTTATGCTGAAATGTCAGTTTCATTTGTTTGAAAACTCCTTCTTGTAGAGAAGGGAGGGGTCTCAAACTGCTATAGAAACATCTCTTGCCCCCAGAAAACCCCAAATGCCAAATTTGGTTTCATTTTCTTGATTAGCTCTTGAGTTATGCTGATACTTTTGTTTCATTTATATGAGTCTTTCCTTTAAGAGGGGGAAGGGGTCTCAAACCACCATAGAAGCATTTTTTGCCTATGAAAAGTCCCACATGCCAAATTTGGTTCCATATGCTTGATTAGTTCTCGAGTTATGCAAAAATTTGGGTTTGAATTGTATGGAAGCCCCCTCCCCTCCCACTTTCAGAGAGAGTAGGGGTCTCAAACCACATTTATTTGTAAATATTTTGCACCTCCAAAATCCTCACATGCCAAATTTGGTTCCATTTGTTTCATTAATTCTCGAGTTATGCAGAAATTTCAGTTACAAATTAAAACTCCTTCATTTAGAAAAGGGAGGGGTCTTGATCTACCATAGAAAAATTTCTTGTCTTCAGAAAACCCCACATGCAAAATTTGGTTCCATTTGCTTGCTTAGCTCTTTAATTATGCAGAAATTTGTATTTCATTTGTAAGGGACCTCCCCCTTTCAAAGAAGGGAAACCTTTCCCGGCCCAAAAACCCTTCCCTCACTGTCTATACCAAATGAAGTATTGAAGACCACAGCTCTATGTAAGAAAGACGCGTTATGGTATCTATCTTTGTCATAAAGATAAGACGTTAACACGCATGATATTAAACTTTCCGAACCAGTTCATGATGTTACACAAAGAAAATGTATGACACAAATGATCGCTGGGTTTGTCAGTCTCAAAAAAGTTGAATTTAAAATAATAGAATTGGATTGCAACATTGGTGACATCGATTGATCAACGCAAATCATCTAACTCATTTATCGTTCGAAAATGTATATAAAAGTCAACTGATTTCAAAGATAAATGGTGGCTCACTGGAATCGAATTGCAATCGAAAGCGATTTAGCACTTTTGATCTATTTTGCAACACACTCACTCTGTCAGTAGCACCGATTTGACATTTTAATTCACTCGGTGCCTCTACAAGCATTATCTATCTTAACAGATCTAGCTTAACATACACTCAGTAGCAAAAAAAAGCCGAGGAAAATTTTGCTTCCAAAAAATGCGATGTTCAACCTTCTGTAACTTAGTCAATTATCAATATTTTTAGTTAAAAATTTGACAGCGCTATAACTAATGTATAGAATTTATGTGACCAAAATTTCACGTTGATACAATTTATAAAATTGAAGTCAATTTTGGACATACCAATTTTAAAAATCCGTATTTCTGTGAAAAACTTAGGTAGATTATTAAAAACCTCACCATGGATTGACAAAACATGGAAAATAATGTGGTCGAAATTTGAACTATTTCCATTTAGTGGTTGGGACTACAGCTGGCGTCAAAGTTGACGCACCAACAAGAGTATTTCCACTTTCACCCGATATTAACCATGCTGAAATATCGGTGCAAAAAAAAGCCGAGGCGAATTCATCTTATTAATACACTTTATTCACATAAAGTCTATACATTAGTTATAAGGTTGTCAAATGTTCAACTAAAAATATTGATAATTGACAAAGTTACAGAATGTTGAACATGGCATTTTTTGGAAGCAAAATTTTCCTCGGTTTTTTTTTTTGCTACTGAGTGTATGGCAAACAACCTGACATTTTATCGATGCTGAGCTTAGCTAACAACAGATTTGTTAGGATTTATTTATCAAATTAAAACAATTGGAGTACACGATCCCAAAATTTCCAGCGAGTAAAGTGTAATTAATTGACCATTTTTGCGGCATTATTTCGGATTTCGTCATGATTGTTCTAGAAAGTAGAAGAAGTCTCAAACAATCATAAGCACCTACCCCAGTCCCAAAAACCCCTGCATACAAATTTTCACGCTGATCGGCTCAGAGCTTTCTGAGTCTATAAGGGTCAGACAGACAGAAAGACAAATTGAAATACATTTTTATGTATAAAGAAATCCTTCCCCCAAAAACCCCCATATGCCAAATATGGTTTCATTTGCTTGATTAGTTCTTGAGTAGTGCAGAAATTTGTGTTTCATTTGTTTGAGCCCCCCTCTTCAGGGGGGCGTAATGATTGTTTTACAAAATGCTCGCTTAAAAGTCAAAATATGTGTCTCCAATTGCCATATTCATTGACAGCGACACAAATATGTAAGACAGAAAATGCTAGTCCACTCTCGTTTCATTGTACTCAATTTTTGAGTACAATTGTATACCATCTCTTTTTCTCTCACGAATTTTCGTAAAAAGTGATCTACTCAATTTTATGAGTGAAACCACTTTTTAGAAGATTGAGTAACTTTTCCGTGAGAGGAAAAGAGATAGTATACAATTGTACTCAAAAATTGAGTACAATGAAACGGGAGTGTGGAGCCTCAGAGTCAGGAAAAGCGAAGGTTCATGTTGCTAAATTCAGCAAATGTGCTTTTTCAGTCAAGCTGATTCATTTCAATATGCATCGAATTGAAATTGATTCAATTACTTGCAGGAATTGAAAATGATTCAATCAAACAATCAAATCCGACAAAACAATACCAAATTATTAAAAAAACTATTATCATGAAAAGCTACATGTTTAATGAACATGAAAATTGGAAAAGTGTGAATTAATCACTTTTCGTAAAAAGTTTCATACTTCTACATCAACAAATTCCTGCGTTAAAACTTCGTTTCCATGCATTCGTTTATCTTCTGTTTCCCAAATTCAATAGGCACAAGACAGATGCTCCTCTCACGTTGTTAAGTCTGTCTTCGGGATGAAATCATTGAATATGACAGGCAGCAGTCAACATGAACAGCAGCAGCAGCAGATTGCTTCGATGGGAAGAAAATAATAACATCCGAAAAGGATCTGCGTCTACCTGAGATTTCACATTATTGATTGGGACGTTTCTTTTTTTCATTATTTTCCTTTTTGCCGTTCAGAATCCAATGCTGTAGGATTTCTACGGAAATTGAAATAAAGTTTGAACAGCTGACTGATACGCATTTGTGTTCCACCATCATGCTGCTTCTCTTCGTACTGTGGCTGGCAGTTGCCGCCATTGTTATGTGTTATTGACGGTTAATCTTATTCCCTGCGCCCGCACTGCCGTATCCCCGCTCCATCAAGTGGGGAAGGAAATGGAGGCAAAGTGGTCCGCAGCACATATGGTGTATGAAATTAAACGGAATTAATGCTTCCAGTGCACTCGTTTAAACAAACAGGATATTCGCTGCATAAAAATGGAAATTAAAGATTTTTCTTCTTTCTGCTTCCATGGAACCAACTGTCACACAGCAATGACGGATTCCGTTATTATGAAACCGAAAGCCGCTGCCAAGTGCGGGTGTTCAAATAACGTAGCACACCTTCTTATCTGGCAGCAGGCTGATTGTAAACAAAGTAGGCTTTCCTCGAATGGGTATAAACGCGAAATTTATTACCGCTTATCGCGCGGTGCAATCGATTTTCTCCCCAGAAAATCAATATATCATTAACGGTTTTCAATCGGGCAGTTTCCATGCCCAACCGACGGTGTGCACCGGTAACATCTGCAGGTTTATTTGCCTTGCAAAGTTTGCAGACCCCGTCGTCCGCCCGCAATCCAGCCCCAAAGGCCTACTTTGACCCGCTGATAGAACCCCTTTTTTTCGCAACATCATTAACTATCAAGAGACTCGCGTGCCACACGTCTTGGCGGCCAGCAAAAAAAAATAAGAAAAAGGAAAGAAAACACGGGGCCAGCTGTACACGTCTCCAAATGTAAACAAACCGAGCCACGGCAGAACTTTGGAGCAGTCCACATTGTGTAAAGAAGCTACAACCTGCTGCCGGTCGACCGGTTTGCCTTCGGGACAAGGGCACACACTCCTTTTTGCAGAATACACATGTTCCTCCGCCTTATGAGAAGCGAAAGAGTTACAAAACGAAAGCGAAAGAGGGCGCGAGCTCAAATATTTTGACGGTTGAAAATTAGTCGCCGCCCTTTGTTAACGCATTGCCGCTCGCAAAGTTGCGGATGATGATCTTTCCCATCTTCTGTTTTTTGAGCTCGAGTGCATTGACATCTGCAAAAATTGTTTTCGCCGCAATGCATTGTTGTAGTGAGTTAAGATTTTATCGCTTCATTAAATTCGTTAAGCGATTGATTTATGCTGATTGGTGGGCTGCATTTTTCTTTCGAGGCTTTTGTTGATGCTTCCGATTAGGTTGAAGGTGATAGTTGGGAAATAAAGACAAATTTCAAATTGACTTACCTTCTTCTCGGTGAGTTTTTCGCACCGACGAGTCTTGCAGATCTGATGGCTTTTGTCGTTCCGACAGGGCGCACAGTCTCCGCAGTTGTCTTTGCGCGAGCATCCGACGCATTCGCCGCAACGTTTGCGCTTTTTCTTTGTCTGTGCGGATTAAACGAAAATTGCGGTGAGTTTATGCGATCAAATGAGACTGAACATTGCTCCAAAACATCCTCCCTTATTTTTATGGATCATACAACCAATCATACCGAAGATTACGGATACTCACTTAGACTCAGTTTTTAATCGTTTACAGATTCTCCTGTGAAATTAATGTATTTTACGAAAATATCGATGAAAACAACAAACATTACGGATATTATGGTGAATTGACATTTTTCACATTCACATGAATTTCACAGAACTGTTATAAATTTAGTTGACAGTTCCAAGAATTTCATAATACACGCAGATCAAACATTCGGCGGTAAATCAACCAAATATTTTCTTTTGGTAATTGATGACATTTCCAATCGACTCAATTAACAAAAATATTTCGATTAACGCAATGCTCCGCTTAATGCAAAATCATTGTATTTTTAACAGTTTTTTTTTCAAATATATCGGTAGGTTGGAAATAGAATAGAGGTATTGAAAATTGAGCGAAAGGGCATGGGTAAAGTAGTACTCGAACCAAAGACGTTACCTTTGCCTAACATCCCTCTGCGGAGTAGGTCGAGGCACGGACGAATCCGTCACCTCATCAGGCAAGTAACGTGTTGGTACGCGCTCATGTACTACTGATAGCTTTGTGATAGTCTCTAGCGGTAGTTTGTGTGCACTCTGTTTTGATGTGCACATGGGAGAGGAACTCTCTCCTTTTTGGACGTCTGAGATCACTCGAGTTTTTTTTCTCGTCATCTCTAACGTAGAGACCTCGGAGAGCAATACCGTGAAGCGTTGCGATACTGGTCCCCGATACTGTTTTTTTATTTAAAATATTGATTCAAGTTGCATCAAGAAAATAGTTTTTTAGAGAGTAGATAAAATGAGCAAAATTATTTTAACTCAGTGTTGTTGGTGAAGTATTCCCCTAGTTTTTTTTTTTTTTGGTCCATGTTCAAAACAAACATTTTGTTAAGGAAAAATGTACTCAGTTTGAATTGTTTAGCCTGCGCGTAAACAGTTCTTTCAGTTTATGTATCCAATTTGTGATGCTATATATCAACAATGCTTGGTGGCTTGTAGGTAGCTGGATCGACCTACTGATCAGGAGGTCGGGAGTTCAATTCCAAGTCGGATCCTTTCCTTATTTGGTTTTTAATAACTTCTATGCGATTTTGAAGTTTTTTCTGTGATTTGTGAAATTGTTTACCAAGCGTTCAGCTGTTGAAATTTCACCTAATCAAGATAATATAGAAAACGATGAAAACAAAAATTTCCTGTTGTTGTTTCTACTATGCAAGAATCGGTAGAATCGGTTTAATAACATTGTCTAACACCAAACCATAGAAAAAAAATGACACATACAATTATCTTTTGAGCTGAATGCTGTCCATCGAGGATATTTGGATTGACTACCGCAAATAGTCCATCCCCATTTCATGATTTTATACCAGTGATCGCCGAATTGCACAAAACAAGTCGATGCAATATTGATGCTCAATCCAGGTTAGAACTGATCAAAAATAAATTCGCTATTTTAAGAAGTTACTTGCCTTCACGCTCAAATAGCACCTCTTTCATTTGTATTACTGTTCCTTCTTTTTCTCACGGAACTTGTTCCTTTTTTTTACGAAAATTGAGTGATGTTCCGTGAGAAAAAAAGAGAGCATTTCAAATGAAAGAGAGGCTGTTTGAGCGTGTACGTCGTTCATTCCGCTTTTTTTTTGTCAACGTTTAAATTTATTTCGTGCCTCTTCGCCTAAATATGGTTATTGGAACACGATCAAATAATGCAATGAAAATAAGTATTTTTCAAAAATCTGACAATAAATCAGTATTTTTTCTAAAAGCCTGTAATCTGTTTATGCAGAGGTCTGTATCCAAAAAACGTAAAAAATCTGTATGATTACAGATAAATCTTTACATGTGGCGTCCCGGGAACCTGCTGGAAAAAACAGCTATCGACAACAAATTCTACAAAGATTTTTCATCAGGGCCTAACTGAAAAACGTAAACAATAGCTTTTTCCGTAAATTTCTCGTGGCACAAAGGCTACCCATGTAATCTATAGACTCTGTATATAGACCGGACAACAATTCAGCGCCAACATTAGATTAGGGCAAATCTGCTTTTGTAAACAATGGCTTTCATAGTCATTTTCTCTTGAACAAAAGGTCACAAATATAAATTAAACACTCCTCAAGGAAGCGGAGCTTTATCTCCGCTGATATAATAAACTTGAAGGAATTTTATTCAACTTTCGATAAATTAAGAAACAACGTGTTTGTTTACAACAGCAGATTCACCCTAATCAAATGTTGGCGCTGAATTGTCTTATGCAGCCAAACGACCTGTCAAAAAGTGCAGCCAAACGGACTGTCAACTTTTGATTCACTTTAAAGGAGCAAGTATTGTGATCAAGTATTGTTTTGACAAAAGCCAATTATGAATAAATAAGGGATTTTCTACTTCCATATTCAGTAAATGTAAGTATTTAAAATGTAACTGCCCAACAAACATCAAGGTTGAATAACTGTTTGTTCAAACAAATTTGGAGAAGTTGTTAAGCGCTTTCTTCGAGCAAGCTGAAAAACTTCTCCAAATTTGTTTGAACAAGTGGTTATTCAACATTGATGTTTGTTGGGTGGATACATTTGTCATAATTAGTAATGGAGAAAACAAATTATAGTATTTTGTATTTACACTGCACAGCCTATGGATTCCTAGAACCTGAAAATCTGCCGAAAGGCCGCAGAATGCAAGCCATTTCTGCCTTATATTATCTTTCTTTGAAAACCGGAACAAACCCACAGAATCCACTTCACATCGCGAGTTATTGCCACAATTTCGCTCCAAACCATTCATTTTTACACGGCTTTTTCACTATGCTTTTTAATGAATATCTTCAAACGGAATCAAAACAAACTACCAACATCGAAACCGAATCTTTTTTTTTAGCCTATTGCGCTGCCAGATCAATTGCTCAAATTTATGACATTTTTCAGGGTTTCTTATTTCATTTACTCTCACGGAAATGTTAGACAAGGCGACTGTGAAGACTAACGAGATGCTTCGTTTAAAATCAAACAATTGTAAGACACAGCAGGCTTCACGTTATAATACCGGTGCGTTATATCCATGGTTAACGAAGAAGAGAGGAAACATGGGCTCTCTCAAGAGCAACAGTGATGCCATAGCTGCCGCTTAACAGCGAAGCATAATTTATCGTTGAGTACTATTGGACAGCTCCGAAACATTTGTTTTTGCAACATATGATAGTGTCAGTTGATGGACAATATAACCATAATCATAGATCAACCTAATATGGCTTGGAGAATCATGAAATAAATCATGAAATAAAAATTCTCGTCTTCATTACAAGCAATGACACCCCCCCTAATCACTTCTCTTTCAATCATACGAGGATGCTTTGGTTCAGTGTCCCTTTCGAATCCCCACCCCCCTCAAAACTTAACTCACCTGCTTCTCGCCCGGCATGGCTCCGTCGTCCGTATCCATGCTCATGGTATGCATCGGGCTCTTGAAGTTGGCCGTGCTGGAGATGGCCGCCACCTGGCCCGGATTGCCACTTTCGCCAATTTCCATTGCACTACCCTCAGACTCGGCACTGGACTCGAGCGAGGGTGCCCGTATTTTCCGCCGTTCCTTTTTCCGATTGTCGGCGATCCTCGATATCTGTGTGGACTGGCCTCCGCTGCCTCCACCGATACCGCCCATGCCGCCTCCACCGAGCCCACCTCCCACACCGGTACTGCTGTCCAGGTTCGGTGTCGAGCTGTTCAGTTTGCTATTGTTGGTAATGTGGTGCTCCTGAATCGATGGCGTAACCAGATTGTGCTGTGGTTGATGCAGTTGATGAACGGTTTGATGGTGGTGGTGATGTTGCTGCTGCTGTTGTTGTTGTTGTTGATGAGAATGTTGATGAGGATGTGAAGCTCCGTTTTGAACGAAGACGTTGGCCTCAAGCATTGAGCTGTGGAAGTTACTGTGGTGGATAGTGCCATTCTTGAGCGAGGACAAATCAAAGTCGACGACTTCGTTTTTGAGCACGGTAACGGTGGGAAGTGTTTGAGGCTGAAAGCTGGAAATGGGCTGATACAATTGGATGTGACGTTCGTCAATGTACTGCTGGTTGATGGTGGGTATATCACGAGCTTGGATCGGTGCAGGTACGAGCGGATACGAACGTGGATTGACACCACTCAACGTGTGGAAACCGGAGCCTCCGAGAGATGTGAGTCCACTTTGAAGCGGTGCAAGCGGAGTGGGTGTCAATTGGGTCAGCTGAGTTAACGAACCACTAGCTCCGGGTGAAGCCGAACTCGGTGATATTGGTACCGGCACGGCCGTAACCTGTGGCAAACTGGGCTCCGGAGCACCCATAGCCGTGTCCGTGTAGCCATGGAATTGGCTCTGAAACGATGGCAACTTGGGGAAGGGTTCGAAGCCACCTCCTCCCCCACCGCCGCCATTGCTGATGGCAGCACGATGGTCCTTGGAATCCATTTCCCAAGGTCTGGTATAACTACTATTGCTTGTTTGGGATGTTATGACATCACCCCCGTTGGTAGAACCGTTTGAACGCTCCTGACGGTCGTAGTAATCCCATGAGGGCTCCAGCTCCGCTGTAAACGATGCAAACGAAGGTAAACTATGGTCGGCCGTTTCCTCCGCAGTGCTAGCACTCATCATTGATGTCATACTACATCTCTTAGACTGTCTATTGCTTTTGACGTTCACAAAAAAATCACAACGCGCGTGCCTACAATCGCTTAACGTAGTAACCGACGACTAGAGAAACCGAAAATCTTCCAAAGCTAGAAAATTAAACACCGGAAATGTACGGATTCATTACTTTTTCAAAGCTCACTTGATTTGTTTACTTTCTGTTTTCCTGAGAGGTAGACTTTTGAACACTGGCAATTGCTAAATTTGCACTTTTCGATACAACTGCTCCTATTGGTTAATTAATTATTTTCTTTTTGGTATATTTTTCACTATCTCTTCTTCGTCTTCTGCTGCTGCTTCGTATATGCGTGTACGGCGTTTCGAATCCGACGGAAGGGTAAATATTGGTTCTGTCACTATCTTCTTCTTCTTCTTCCGCTTTTGTATGAAAACTCAGAATAACACTCACTTTCTTCCGCCGACTTTCGGCGAAGGTAACATTTTCACTTAAGATCGTAGGTTTAATTTGAACACTTGCACAATTTTTGTTTTGTTTTGTGTATGGATTTTAGACTATTATTCTTTAATTGTATTTACTATTTATTTGTTTGTTTGTTAGCTGAATTTTTTGTTGTTGTATGTTTGTACTTGTTTTGCTTTTGTTTTGTCAGTTTGCGAAATAATACTGGCTCCGGTTTGAGAGAGATTTGTGCCTTTCTGTGTTAAACTTTTGGATCAACTTATTGTCAACTCTTGCGGTAAAATTTTGCTTTCGCTCACAACTGCGCTAATTCTTTTTTTTTTCTTCCCAGGGGATATTTGTGTTTGGTTTTGTTTTGTTAGATTTGTTTGCTTTTAGAGATAAATTTGTACTTTTCTGTCGTTTGTTTAGTTTGGTTTTTGCGTGTGTTTGTGTTTTCAAAACAATTCTAGACTTAATGACTTGTCGAAATATTAAATTAATTTTACTGACTCGAGCGCGTCTGATGAAGTTTTACTGAATAATTTTGCGATTTAATGCTTTTGTTTGTTAGCTTTCTTTGAATTGATTTTTGTTTTTGAATAAGTTAAATAAATAAATAAATTAGGTTGCTTACAGGTTACATAAATACATAAATAGAATTATTAAATTATTAAGAAACTTTATAAAAGTAGATTAGACTGAAGTTTCACTCGTGATGCTTCATTGAATAGAATGTTTTTCTATTGGCTTTGGTTTCACGTTCCTATCGGCATCTGAAAGTGAGAAAAAGAAAAAGAAGATTAGAAAACAATGATATTACTTTGGAATGAACCATCAAGAAGAAACAAGTATTGTTCGAATGCCACCCCCGCTGCTGTTAGACACTTTTCGGTGGGACCAAATGTTAAGTAATTAGAAAGACATAAGACTATTCAGGAGGGAAACATCTTCATCTGCACCCAGAGTCTCGCGAGGTTAAGATATGCTTCCACGTGAATATTTTAAGTTTAATTCAGAGGTAAACGAAACACGCAACGATAAATTTGCGGCAAAGAAGCAGGGGAGCCTGAATTTATGACACCGAGACTTTTCCACCTTGCTGGGCATACGTAGAGGTGTAATTGTATAATCATATGCAAAGCAATCGCATAGAAGTTGGAGTATTCACTCATTCTGTCGCGAATTAAATCCAATCGTCGTGGAGCGGGAATTTACTTGGTGGTGTAATAATTTTATGCGAATTAGTTTTGTTAGATTTACAAACGTTGAAAATATGTATGCTGCCAAAAGTGTGGGGAAGATTGGTATTGCTTAAACAAAGAAAGTGCATATTTGAGCACTCTAAACAAGGATTGAATTGCGGCACAAGTTTTAGTTAATTGTCTAAGGAAGTTTTTGTGGAGATGGTTGAGTGGTTCCAGTTTGGTTTAATTGGCTTTAATAATAAACGAGCAATTGGGCTGAAGCGCATAAATCTCTGAAACAGTTTGCCCTAAAATCGAAATTTCTGTAACGCCTTCATTGAAACTTGAAATCAGCAGACACCTTTCTGAATCCAAGGAGAGTCACTATCGCCGTCAGTGAAAAAATTGAATTTCAGAAAATAATATTTCGCATGAGTTACGTTTTCAATTTACAATTTATTTTACTTTCCTACTACACTCCAATCCATACCAATTTGGAGCTAGGATGGTTGTCGCTGCTGCTGCTGCTGTTGCTTCCGTGCTCTTAGCTTCTCATGCGAAGTGAATTTTTATTTTTATCCTAGATCACGTTCGACGGGATCTCGGTGTTCCTATACGCTTATGCGTGAATGCGACGAGGATTAGGCGTGCTTGCGGTATGTGAATGCCATCCACCAGCAGCAGCCGCCACCACCAGGCCGTGCCGCCACGGGAAAAAAAAACGATTTTGCATTTGGAAGATTGCTTTTCTTTCGCGATTTTCCTTTGCCCCGAATTTCGCTTTGTTTGAAACCATCGCACAGAGGAGTGGTGTGGGACGAAAAATCGGTCAAAATTGGAAAACATGAACTCAAGCAGGGTTTAGATCGCTATGATAAAATGCCCAGTACTATATCGAACAGCAATTTTGTTTTTATTCGTGCTGATTGGAAGCAGCAGCGGTTATCATATGCTTACTACCAATGGATCTGTCGTCATCGTTTAAAGAACGTAGTCTTGCAAGAAAAAATTGGGAAACTTTAACTATTTTACAGCTGGTAACATCTAAATAACCGACCACTGATCACAAATGTGAGTGACATTTAAAAAAGTTTATTTCAATCGATCGGATATATTTCTAAGCGTTGATTTCAATATTGAAAACAATTGATTCTCAACATTAAACTATTGAAAACAACGCATATATAAAGTCACGTCTTTTAATTTCGTTTTGCAGAGTAAATTTACTAAATGTCAAGTATTTTCCTATCCCAGACTTCGAATGTAAGTAAGGGATATCTCATCCCAAGTAACAATTTTAGTTTTATTCCAGTCGTATAGCACTCCTCCCGGCTTTGTTGGTATAATTATACTCTAAACTGTCTACCAACCAAAAATGTTCTAGTGAAAGATGTTATGACCACTTGAGAACCTTCATAAAACCTATTGGCAGCTATCAAAACCAGCCGAATGACCACAGCTGTCAAACTTCACTGTGATATCGTGGTTGGTTTTTGTTATTCCGCTTTGTTCGATTTTCTGCTCTTCTGATTCATTCAACAGTAAATAATATCTAAGAAAAAAGTTCTAGTGTTGCGGGTAATTTTGTTTGATGGTGAAATATCCATAAAAAATTGAGTTTATGCTGCGTATCATGCTCCAAATCATATGCGCATTTATTTTTGTTGTGAATATTGGCACGATAAAAGCTGAAAATTGATGCGCCTTGGAAATTATGCGAGTTTACAACAACAAAAACAAAATTGAAACAAATATATTCGATAAATTCATCAGTAACATTGCTAAAACCATCCAGCTTTATTAAGTTTTATGAAAGTTTTGAAAAAGCCATTAGTAATAAATTTGGTTTTATCGTGGCACCAAGAGATGCCAATAGGTTTAACATTTTAGTCAGGTTTATGAGAACCTATACAGCTTGCTTACAACGATCTTAAGACCTTGTTCTCTCAAACTCTTTTTACTCAATATCAAAGGTTTTATTTCGACTTTATGAATTCATAAAATGCTGTTTTGAAATGCCGTTTGAGGACTCATTCATATTATCTTATGATCAGTTGAAAAAAAACATTTTAAACCCATTTTGCCTGCAGTAACAGCATTAAACGGTGAATTGGTTTTATAGTAGTCATTGTGAAAATAAATTGGCTTTATGGCAAAATTGCGATTTTTTCCAATCGCCATATTGAAGTATGAAAAATAATTTTAAATGTAATGCAAATAAACTGTAGATCGTAGATCAACTTCTGCATTCTTTTAGATAACCTTATTGAATTCCATCAAGTTTCAGGAAATGCATGATTAATTTATTGAATATATGTGTTTCCATTTGGTTTTGTTGTTGTTGACTCGCATAATTTCCGAGGCGCATTAAAAAAATCAATTTATTTTGGATATTTTGCAATCAAACAAAATTTCCCGCAACACTGGGATTTTTTTCTTGAATATTATTCACTGCTAAATGAATCAGAAGAGCAGAGATTCGAACAAAGCAGAACAACAAAAACCAACCAGGATACCACAGTGAAGTTCGATAGCTGTGACCATTTGGCCGTATGCTGGTTTTCATGGCAGCCAATAGGTTTCATGAAGCTTCGCAAGTGGTCATAACGTCTTTCACTAGAACATTTTCAGTATCATTATGGTCTTCTAAAGGTTTTATTAACTTGTTTTCACAGCCGTCTATAGAGTGCCACTTTGTGCAATTTTTGGCTTTAAAACAGCATAGAGGAGGTGTTGGTAGACAAAACAGTTTTATCACCAAAGCCGGGAGTGCTATACGGTTGGGGTAAAACTAAAATGGGTACTTGCGATTCAACAGGTAGCTGAAGGCTCTATCGCCTTTGGCTAGGCAACCGTTGCTAGTCAGTCATTGGCTATGCAGTCGGTTACCCAAGCCAGTGGTTAATTTTGTAGCCAAACCACGAGTGATCTAGTATGCAGCGATCTTTCGGTAAGGCGGTTGAGCGATATGAACAGTATAAGCCAGCCATCATTACTATCGCTAATGTGTGTAGAAAATGCATTAAGCAGCAACTAGTTACAAGTAATTAGTAGACAATTGATTTCAATCATCCGCTAAGGGCATCTTCAGCGGTGGTCTATTTTTGGAACAACTTTATACCTGATTTGCATCAAATGAACTTGAATAGAACCATCTAAAACAGATCAACTTTGCGTTCCTCGCATCGGTGTTGTATTTCTTTAGGCCTATTCATTAACCACGTAGACTTGTTTTTGAAAATCTCAGATTTTACGTAGGCATTTCTCCACACATTTTTTTGAAATTTTGTATGGAGCGTAGACTTTGGTTAGACCCCCCTCCCCCAGAAAAGTCTACCTGGTTTACGAATAGCCCCTTATTGTTAAACCTACCAACACCTGTCATTCTGTCAATCATTCTACATCAGAGATCAAAAGTTTTTTTTAACAGAGATAGCAGACTTTTCACAAACTTTTTGCGATAGGTTGGTCTGGACAAATAATGTTTATTGCCAGTAATGCGTCGTTATCAGACGACAAGGCATACTGGCTCTTTCGTTTGGCTCAAGGTTTAACAACATCTTGGAAATGCTATTTATTTCACAGGAATTCCAACAACTTATTAAAAGTTTTGCAAAACGACGTAAATTATCAAAATATTTGTGATATCCTGCGTTTTATCATGAAAAATGTACACACGACAAGTCTAGATTACTTCTGGGAAACTAAATTTGCTTTTCAAAGTTTCGGTTATTTCCAGAAAGTCGTGTCTATTTCTTGGATGATCAGCAAACTTTTTGAAAGTTCACCCAAGTTTCCAGAAATGTTGAAAATTTTTCGGTAATTCAATGGACTTCTCTAAAGCTTCACCACTTCTCTTCGCAAAAGAGAGCGAGCAAACTTCATGATTTCCTTTAAACTTCCAAAAAGTTAATTCAACTTTCAAGAAACTTCTGTCAAGTTCATTATGTTTCCAGCCTTTCTTCATAGATATTCCGAAGTTCATAGTAATTCAGAAAATAATTTTAAGAGAGTTCGTTCAGTTTCTAGAAGTTTATATAAATTCTGTTCAATGCATGTAACTACCAAGAAGAGCTCAGTATTGTCTTAAAGCTGTAGAATATGCAATTGAATAATATAATATTTATAAACGGTTCCTGAAAAAATAAAAGAATAAAAAAAATTTCGTCCAAGAAATACGAATTGAATCTATCTTCCAAATATCATCGATTTCCCCCAGAAAGCTTATAAGCT
This sequence comes from Aedes japonicus, assembly GCA_034211315.2. Classification (NCBI taxonomy): domain Eukaryota; kingdom Metazoa; phylum Arthropoda; class Insecta; order Diptera; family Culicidae; genus Aedes; species Aedes japonicus. The sequence goes on from JASCZW010001446.1 coordinate 166,206, forward strand.
TATATTTGGATTGGAATGTGTCTCTCATACCGTTCCAAATTCTTGTCAGTATAAAGCCAACGGTGGCCAAAAAAGTTTCAGCTTTCCCTTCGCCGCATACCTTAAATCTTTTGTACAATTTCCTAAGTTTAAACAGTCCCTATATATTTCCGAAGCGCAAATTTAAGGTAAGCTTATGCCAAGAGCAGCATGCCGTATATACATTTTACAAATGGCGATCGTCACGAAATATTGATTTTTTTTCTCGTTCTAACTGATTCACTTTCACAAATTTTATTCTCAAAACACGTGGTCGTCTATTATCAAAAGCTGCCAAAGAAAAACTGAATTCCACCGCAAATTCCAACAGTCACAGGAGTTTACTGACAGTTTCATGTTGGCAGGAGCAGTGTGGCCATTTCAGTTAAGATGGGGGATATTAAAAAAAGTCACGGATTTACTGACCCACTCTCGTACAGGGTGCGGCAGAAAATAATGCGAAATTTGTTCTTTTTCTTTCAAATCCCATTTTCAACTAATTCAAGCAATAATATCAACATTTTTGAGTGCAGTTATCTTTATTGTGTCCTTTTAAACAAATTTATTCAATGTGTCCACCATTTTTATTAACAACATCGTCGAGCCGACGCCGGAAGCCAGAGCAAACGTTTCGGACGTAGTCCTCCGACATTGACTGCCTTGTGTGTCTTATGGTTGACTTCAGGGTTTTCACACTGGGGTGTGATGTTTTGCAGGGTCGTGCTTCAACATATACCCAAATCGAATAATCCAACGGATTAAGATCTGGACTGCTAGGGGGGCACAAATCCTTCGGCCAAAACATCATGTTATCGTTCAACCATTGTTGGGTTCGATTGGACGTGCGACACGGCGCTCCATCCTGCTGTAGGACAACATTTTGGTCCTCGGAGAAGTTGGCCTTCACCCAGGGAAGCACTTGGTCCTTTAAAATATCGATATACACTTCGGTATTGATTTTAACTCCAGCGTCAATGAAAACAGGTGGCATTTTCAAACCGTTGGACGCCACCAAGTCAAACATCATGACACCAGCCGGATGTTTGATTTGAAATTTGAATTTCACTTTTTCCGGAACGTTCTTCATTTTCTGCGCTAAAATGAACCGGTCCGTACGGCTGTTGGCCACAGCATCGATGCTGAAAAGCTTTTCGTCGGAGGACAGGTTTATCATTTTTTCCTCTTCTACAAAGAAAGCAACGAATCACTTGTAGTTCCTTGACCCGGTACGTAATCAAGTGGCGTTTCACTCTGGTTCTGGAAGATGCATGCAAGTCTTCTTTGATGATTTTTATGGAAGTTTTCTTATGGAACGCACCGGGTTGCGAGCAATTTTTGCACGGACCGATTTGATCACGTTCGGCGTGCGTGCAAAGCGCGGACGTGCGCTTCCCGGCTTCTGCTGCTTTGGGCCATCCAGCAGGAATTTTTTTATGCGGTAAATTGTTGCCAAAAGGCACCCTACCACCTTGGCAATCTCTTTCGGCTACTTCTGGGCGAGCAACAAACTGGTGATCACTATATTAGCGAACATTTTGACAAATTTTCAATAAAACAAAATAGAATGTTTGGATGCAGCACTTGAAAGTAAACATAAACAATTACATATTCCACAGAAATTAGTCACTAGCTACACGAATTAACCCAGTACTCAAGTTTGAACATTTTCGCATTGTTTTCTGCCGCACCCTGTAGAACACATCTTTTCAAAAGTCCACAATCACAAGCCATCAGCAATTGGACCTGTACGGTAACCCTTCCCACCAAACTATGGGTGAACTAACCCAGCCGCTCCAATTTTGGCCGATTTTCGACACCAATCACGCCCATGTTCATCGCCCTGGAAGTTCGCGCCAGAATGTATTCCCAATTATTTGGCGGATGTGAGGTGCCAAGGATAGCGCCCAGGATGAGGGAAAACATTACGAATTCGCTACTGTCTTGGTAAATAGACAAACATGTCACAGGAAAAGGACCTTCCACCTGACGCCTTAGCAGCCCAGGCGGATGGCTTCCGAGAAGTCGTCAGACAGGAGACTTTTCACTTCCCGAGTTTCTTTTTTAATCCCAGTCATGAAAAGCAAATATTTTCCCCCGAAAGCCGCAATCTTTGCTAGAGATGGATAGAGAGTGAGAAAAAGAAGTGGCGAATCTAAAACATCCACCTTCACATAGAGCAGAAGGCGCGGAGAGGTCTTAGGCGACACGAAGCAATCACACGCGGTGAGGGCGTTCGATACATCATCAAATTCAGGTGAACTCATCCATGAATATTAAAAATATTGCCGAAAACGGGATGACACGTGAGAACGGCGGCACCGCGTGGATGGAAGATGGCGACGGTGGCGGCGGCGGCGGCGAAAGTTATTCGAGGCACGTTCGGATTCGGAGCCTTCCGCTGACGGGAACGATAACTCCTGGAGCTGTATTGGAAAATGCTCTTGATAGACACATTTTCAGCGTCGCGTCGATGTCGTTGTCGTTCTCATTGAATTTTCATATCGGGTGGTATGTTTATATCGGCTGCCGGGCACAGCTTGGGGAATCGAATCACCTGGCTTGGAAGGAAATGTTGACTTTTTTTTCTGTACTGGTGATATGAGAAGATGTAAAATGCGTTAGAGTTGCGTCAATTTATCCCACGTCCTCCGCTGGAGTTGAACCGTGATTGAATGTTAAATTCAATATATTTCGGCGAATCTTTCACGAAGTGCAGAAGCTTGGTGGTTGAGTTTTTTTTCGACCATAAAGACAGTAAATAGCGTTTAGTTGATTGCATTATATGAGCTGAATAGTTTTGAACTTTTCTGTTGTAAATAAATGATGATCAAATCTGTCTTCGAAAAGACTGCACAAACAGAGAAACCTTCAAAGAAAAGTAGAAATAATTTACAAAATATTGAAAACTGGAAGTTAAAGTTTGAAGGAAATTCTCGATTAAATGCACCCAGAAAAGTATGAAAGAATATCTTTGTTATTATGATATCTGACACAACATCAACGATAAACGATGCACACTCGTGTGCTTTTCAGAAATCGCAAACGTAATTTGTGATCGACCCTCGGTCCCTTTCATTTCATGTACCGTAATTTTTTAACACATCTTGAATTGTCAAGATTGACAAAGCGAAACGTCAGTGTGATGTCTGCTTCCAACGTTTCTAAAGTACAATGTATTATATTTGCTACAATGTTTATGTAGTGGTACGAAAAAAACAAAAGCAAAAACAGTTATAAAATGTCTTCAGAAATGCAAAAAAAATAAGTAATTTCGATTCAAAAGTCGTCCAAACGCTAGTTTTTTGCTTGAGATTTTGCATGTAGGTATTAAATAACACTTGTACGTTATATAAGTATATAAATTGATTGAAAGAGTACGTTATTACTGAATATTTTTGAGTCAATAAGCGCTGATATTTGAGGTGTTCGAAAACGCGATGATGACTGTTTCCCAATTTCGAGTTTCACACTTATTCTGGCATTTTTTCTGATTACTTTTATCATTTTAATGAAATCTGCATGGGCACGCAAAAAAAAATTATGATTATGATTACCGTTACAACATATTGTTCAATTTCATTTTAAGCCTGGCCGAAATCGCTGTTCCACAACGATTGATACTCGAAAATTTGATCAAATTTATACAACTAGAAGGAACTGTACGAATTCACATAACAAACATGGATGTTTGTTTGCCATCCGGTTTGACTTATATTCGAGTAACTTTAACATAAAAACGTTAAAAACGCAAAACTCGAAAAAAAAAAGTTTGAAAATTAATGAACAAAAAAATTTTTTTTTCAAAATTTTTCATTATTCACAGAATTTTTTTTCCGGCTTACTACCAGTATGCAGCTCAAAAGCAATGTTAATTAGGATAGGACAAGAAATGGCCAAGAAATGCTTTCGCTGTCGGAATTACTTACCTTGTTTGCAGTTGAAAAAGAGGGCAAACTTCATAACGTTAGTAACGCCTGCCCATGTATTCCTAGTGGAATAATATTCCATTCGATTATTTCGCAAGGAAAACTCACATTTCACCCATACTGCAGCAGTTGTCAAATTAACTTCCGTAAAAATGAAAAAATTACTTCAGGTCTTTACTTGTCATCTGCCTATTAGGCTTTATAGCCAGTATGCAGCTGGCAAGTACAGACCAGAGGCAATTTTTGCTATTTTTATGAAAGTAATTTTGACAACTGCTTCAGTATGGGTGAAATGTCAATCTTCCTTGCTAAATAATAGAACGGAATATTATTCCACGAGAAAAAGATACAGCCCCATTTAGTTTACATGAGCAGGCGTTACTGACGTTATGAAACCGTCTTCAGTTTTTCCTATTTTTTACCTGCATACAAAGCAAAAAATCCCGACAGTAAAAGCAGCGGCTGGATAGTCATAAAGAAAATGAACATATTTTTTGGCTCAGAGAGTATTAGCACACCGGTCCCAAGCTCAGTCCCAAGCTTAATAATTCGCCCCCTAATAACGTAACTCAAACCAATACACCCTCAAATATTCTGTCAAAATAACATACACGCTCGTTTGTAGTTACTCAAAACTGAGTAGAAAATGAGAAAAGTGGAACTATCCTAATTAGAGTATTTGAACGGGTAATCATTTTTGATTAACTAGGTCACCTGTCAAAATTAGAGTAAACATTACTCGGTCACATTCGGACTCATTTCTGATCAACTAGGTCACTGCCTCATTTGGCCGACCAAGGCGTTCAGCATCATCGGTGTCCGTACGACCACGTTTGAAATTGGCAAACCATCGATTGGTGGTTGTTTTCGATGGGGCAGAGTCTAGATAACATTTTTCAAACCAAGCTTGGGCTTGAACGGTGTTTTTTTCCCTTCAAAACGCAATGATATATCAGCACACGAAATTGCTTTGAATCCATCGTTTTTAGGAATCACAAAAGTAGCGTCCCTTAAACCACTGCACTATGGTCCAGATCACGAATTTACGAGGAAACATGCTCCCAGCGCCTAAACTTGAAACTTTACAGCAAAGTAATGTTCTACAATATGGTTTGTATCATCAAGGCCCATTTTTTATGCTGATTAAAATTAGGGTGGTCCCCATTTTCACGGAAATACATAAACTAACATTTTTATTTGCAGAAATAGACGTTTACATTCTGTGACAAAATTGTAGCGCAAAAAATTTCATGGAATTTTTATCAAGAAATTTTTTTTGTACCTTAAAAATTGACCGATTTAGAGCAATTTTTCTCATCAACAGGTGTACATAAAAATTAATTTTTGCCCTTACTTTTTTTTAGAACTTTAAGACGCGTACTTTGGTATACAAATTTGCCACTAGCTCAATAAATCAATAGTTAGTTTTCTTAAAAATAGCCCTTTAAATGTTGATTTTCATATTGGGCAAATACAAAAAAATTAAGACGTCATTTGAAAGCATTTATATTGTTCACATATGGTAAAAAATACGTTATTTCGTATCTGAGAAAATTACATTTGAATCTGGAATGGTTTAAGAAGAAAAACTTCAATAACTATTGACTGGTTAAAGTTAGTGGCAAAACTAATATATCAAAATACGCGCCTTTAAAAGTTGAAATAAAAAAGTTAGGACAGAAATAAAAAAGAGCAACTTTTCTCTCGTCAACTTAGGGTGAGAAATAAAAAAAAGTTTTTCTGTCCCAACTTTTTTATTTCAATTTTCATCGTTAAGTTGTTTTCGGACGAGTTGTAGAACTTTTAAAGGCGCGTATTTTGATATATTAGCTTTGCCACTAACTTTAACCAATCAATAGTTATTGAAGTTTTTCTTCTTAAACCATCCCAGATTCAAATGTAATTTTCTCAAGATACAGAAATAACATATCTCTAGTTTTCCCATATGTTAAACAATATAAATTGGCCTTTCAAATGACGTCTTTAATTTTTTTTTGTATTTGCCCCAATCATGAAAGTCAACATTTAAAAAGGGCGTATTTTTTTAAGAAAAACTTCAATAACTATTGATTTATTGAAGCTAGTGGCAAAATTTGTATACCAAAGTACGCGTCTTAAAAAGTTCTAAGAAATAAAAAAGTAAGGGCAAAAAAATCAATTTTTTATGGTACACCCTAAGTTGATGAGAAAAAATTGCTCTAAATCGGTCAATTTTTAAGGTACAAAAAAAATTTCTTGATAAAAATTCCATGAAATTTTTTGCGCTACAATTTTGTCAAAGAATGTAAACGTCTATTTCTGCAAATAAAAAAGTTAGTTTTTCTATTTCCGTGAAAATGGGGACCACCCTAATTTTAATCAACATCAACAAATGGGCCTTGATGATACAAACCATATTGTAGAACATTACTTTGCTGTAAAGTTTCAAGTTTAGGCGCTGGGAGCATGTTTCCTCGTAAATTCGTGATCTGGACCATAGTGCACTGTAACTCGATAAATAATAGACCAAACGTCATGACAATTTTGACAGGAATCTTTTCAAGGTAGGTACTTTCGAAAAATCTACTAAATATTTCATTAGTGGCGCCATCCGGTAGGCCTAGGACTTATTTGTATTATTACTATTAGCTGTCGCCTGCTATGACTGGATACTCTGGTCGCGCAATCTATATTCGCTGCCAAGCTTCTTTTATCTGAATATGATGTTCCTGAGTTGCTGTCGAGAATCAGTCTATATGTTCCTGCCCGAACCCTTCGACCATGAGCGTTGCTTCACAAAGAATTACAAGCAACTAATCATGCTGCAAATAGTTCCATTGTCGCCATGATCCGTCGATTCAACGTAGAATCCGACGAATTTGATTTCAACATGTCCACCTCAAGATTTCGTCACCGCTTGCTGAACCGTTTTTAATGTTGACTTTTATTAGATTTAAGTACTTCATGTAGACCACAAAGTTCGATGAAGCAAAGACAAATACAAATACAAATACAAATACAAATTAACTTCCAAAGCGCAAATAGACAAAGACGTTATGCGACCCATTTTATATTATTGAAATAAAAAAAAATGTTGAGTCAAATTTGAGTTTTACGCAGTTTTCTTGCGGTTTTAAATAACAATAAAACAAATTCATAAATAACTATTACTCAGCTTTTGACGTTTTAGATATATTTAAAAAATTGAGAAAAAGTTACTCAACATTGAGTAAGCTCGAATGAGCGTGTATGTGAGAATAATATGACAGCTGGTAATATACCTTACCTTGATTTCAAGGTACTTTGGTCTTTGTTTGCACAACGAGAGAACGGCATGCAATGACGTCTATATAAGGTCTGGGGCAACGCACTGCTTGTTTGTATTGGAAGCAAAAATAATGTAAACATTGCTGAGCTGACGAGTGATGACGTAACACTATTGAACTTTCTATTGGCGGGCATAGGTTTAGATAAAAAAAATCGGTTGAAACGTTTATTATGAATGCTGAATTGTGGAAATAATCATGATACATATGCTATTTATTGAGCAGAAGCATTTTCTCCCAATAACATGGATTATTTATAGTGAATTTAACTGAGGTAATTGAATTTTTGCCACAAAAACTTTCAAACGCTGAGACTTGACAATCGAGTAGTGATATAGAGCCAATTTTCCATCATCGGTAGACTGGAATCGATTGAAAAATTAGATTTTAGAGCGCATACAATAAACAATCACGGAGCGAACGAATCAAAATAAATAGTATGACGTAGCACTTTGCGAGCTCTTGTGTAGCGTGCGCAAGGAGTGTAGTGGTATTAGTGTCATGAGCGAGTTTCACTTATATTGTTGTGGCTTCTACGCCAGACCTTATTTAGACGTCATTGAACGGCATGAGCATAAAAAGCAGGGATGCCAATATTCCAACTTAAACAGGATTCTTCCAGTTTTTTTACCTGATCCAGTCAAACAGTTAGATCTACAAATCGTCCAGTTTTTCTAACTTTTGTCCAGTTTGTTCCATTTTTTTTACACAACCCTGTTTGCGAGATTGCTTTTCACCTTTTCATTGTTGAACGTCTTTTTAGAATGTGGAAAGACTCCTTTTCCCTTAAAAAACTGCTCTTTGCAGTTTTTTGTTTTGTTTTCTCTCCTTTTAATTGGCCAGACCTGTTGATTCATATTAGCCAGGTGTCAAGTGAAGTTGAAAATTAAATCGACGGTTACACGAAGAAAACAATTTGATTAGCTTTATCATGCAGACCAACAACTATCTACACAGGTGCAAGCTCGAAAATAAGTGATTAATAGCGCAAACTGGACTCAAACATTTATTCCTGCCTCACTGATAAATTTCGCGATTTGTAGATATTCATATTGTTTTTTTTATTTTTGAGAGCTATTTGAAAGTTTTCTTTTCAGAGAGCACGGAGAACTTTCGTCTTATCCCAGCGTTACATTTGTTACAGTCAAAAAGTAAGTGAATAAGATTTTTTTGCACATTTTGCACAAGTATCTGATCTGATCAAGTTCCATTTTGCTAAAGTGTTCTTCGTAGCCGTGTGAAAGGTTCTAATTCTACCTGATAGCTTTAGTGAACAAATTTAATTCATAGTACCAAGGTTCCAATTTATGTTGATTCATTATTTCGAAATTCGGTTTTTCTTTGTCTTAAGATAATTCAAAATATTTTGTATTCCATTCTGGCATTAAATCAGTTTTAAAGGAAGGATCGCAGCAAGCCGTGCTTTGAAACTGACGTGTTTTGTTTTTGCTCCGTCATTTTCGCGAAAGAAAATCAAACAATAATTCGGAATTTAACTTAAATTAACAGTTAAATCATACAATCTCCACGAGCTTTGTGTAAGAAATAGTGAATACAATCAATCCTCTCCCGAAACGTCGGATTGTCGGTAGTATTTCCCCGTTTTTTTGTGTGCTTCGCCCGCGCACCCGGTAGATCACATCAGCTTAGTTTTGTTAATTAGTGGTAATATTTTGACACCCAGACATAAATTATTAGGTTAGAGTGTTTTCCGATTTGTCGCGAATGAATCGATGAGATTAGCAGGAGGAGGAGTCGAAAAAAAGCTGACGTCTAGGATCACGATTCTCGGTGGCACTAAAATGAAGTGCAATTTTTACGCAGAAAAACGGCGAAAATTTAGTTTAAAAGATTGAAAGTATAAAGTAACGGTCGTTCGGAGTATAATAGCAGTGGAAAAAGTGAATTGTAAAAAGTGTCCAATCGTGGGTCTGCTGTTTGGTCGTTCAAACCGAACAGCATGATAGCTGCTGCTGCTTGCATCGAACCTGAAATGGCGATTGCTACGTTTGAGGAAGAATATTGACGACGGAAAATCTAAGCAGAAATAAAGGGCCAATATCTAGAACTAGATTTTAGAACAAAATACCAAAACCGTGCCAAAGTGAATTTTGATTCGGTGTGCAGGCTTAGTCTTTAAATAAATCGGCGTAAGATGAGTGCATTAGACGCGGATATCATGCTTCGGAAGGTTCCCGAAACGTCGGCGACGGTCGAGTTGATGTGGACGAGAGCCGTCTGCAGCAGGATTTGGCCGAGGTTTAGGACATCGCGGAGGGCTGGTTTGCAAAGCAACAAATAATTTATTTCTACCAAATTTTGAAGACAATATCCAATATCCTATTTTATATTATTTCAGAGTTAACATTGGATTAGGGCGAGTCTGCTTTTGTAAACAATGGGTTTCGTAGTCATTTTCTCTTGAACAAAAGGTCACAAATACAAATTAAGCACTCTTTAAGGAAAAGAAAGCTTTATCTCTATCCGCTGATATATTCAATTTGAAGTAATTGTATTCAACTTTCGATAAATCAGCAGACAAAAAGTTTGTTTACAGAAGCAGATTCGCCCTAATCAAATGTTGGCGCTGATTTTGTCTATTTTGTTTTGTTTTGTTTTTCGTTGTGCTTGTCTCTTGTAAGTCAGATTGGAGCGGTCCATTGCTTTTGGCGGAAAGTGCTACATACTTTCAGCGTATCGTTAACCAAAACGAACCCTGCTGCTAACCCTTCCCCAGCTATACAACATCCCAGTGATTTCTCGTGGACGTGCAGAGGATTTCTCGGCTTCCTCCAAAGCGACTATCATGTCAACACATTCATCCTAATTTCCTACTTGACCAGAATTTGGGCACGGCCGGCGCCGGTATAGCTTTATAATGGTTCACCAGTTTTTTACACATTGAAGATGTATGTTAGTCCCAAGCATCATCGGTTGGTTCTTTGTGTAAATACAGCTGATCTGGAAGTAACGGAATTGCATCCGTGGGCGGTCAATCATGCTCATGCTCATTATACAGTCACCTACCGTAAGAGGGTTGTTTTCCTGTGTTGGTCTTGCAATACCTAATTTGACTGCAGCATCAGCTCTATCATTACCTGATAGATTGATGTGACCTGGAATCCATTGTATGACTAACTCTTGGGAGTTTTTAAAATATAACAAACAAAAAAGTTTTCCTATAATTCAGTAATTTGAGGCAGCAACTCTGAGAATCAGTAAAGGTGACTAATTTTAATTGGTTGATCCTAATGGCATATTCGATAGCTTATATTATCGCGACTAATTAAGCGTTCATAACAGAAAAAACAGGATTTAGTTAATAACTAAATGATGTTTAATTTTTACTATTGTAGAATTCAAATCTTACGCCTTCATTCGATTTAGACCCATCTGAGTAGATTTGAAAATTATAGAAGTAGTTATTTTGTATAAGATTTAGTTTTATAAGTTTTTGAATTGAAATGGGAGTTTTTTCATTGACGATTCGCATATTATTGATAATTATACTCCATTGACTTTTCGCATTTTCATTGACGATTCGCATATTATTGATAATTATACTCCATATTGTTCTGACAATAACTTTTATAGTTGATAACTATACATTAACAGTATCCCATACAGTTTCAACCATATGTCAGATGGTAAAAGCCCAAATTACATTATGCTGAATAGGAGGTCAAATTCACTTTATTTTCGTTCTATTTTGTGTCAAAATGTTTGTAAACAATCTAGACTAAAAGAAATCTAATAATGACAATGTGGTATACAATAACCATCTGTGTTATTGTAAAGAATTTTATAATTAAAACAATATATTTTACATACAACATAAAGATTGGAATATGCAGCAAATGGTTTTTCACTATGCGCGTTTTTTCTTTATTGATTTAAGGTACAAGTTTCTCCAGTTTTTTTTTTGCATTCCTCCAGTTTATTCAAAAAAAAAAATATTGGCGACGCTGATAATATGATCTGTCAACCCGTTTACTGGGGAGTGCTCATTCGAAAAGAACCGTTGATAATTTATGAAGAGGACACTGAAAAGAAAAGAATATTTGAACCAACTGTTCCACCTTAGCATTCTTCTTTGATAACACCGTGTTTAGTGTGTATTCAAGTTTAAGTCTTTCTAACACTTAAACCGAGATTTTAGCTATATAGCTTTCCGTAAAAAACAATTTCCGCGTCCATACGCATTCCTAATCTACCTTGAACAAAATCGTTCCGTTCATACGAACTCTTACAGAATATGGCTTTCATCAGTTCGTTCCACGCTCCTGTCTCGCATCCGTCAACCCGCCTCCCCATCCACGATAGTCGTAAATGATGGCGAACCGATTATCCTGAAAAGATAGCCTTCCTCCACCCAACGGGTAGACTCAAGAATAGGAAAATCAAGCAAACACTCACGCACTCAGCCGCCCTCCACCCACCCAAATGCTAGATAGGAGCTACAAACCACGTGCTTCCGTCACTGTGTTCGGTAGGCAGCCAGCCCAGCGGTCGGTTCGATCGGTTACTTTTTTTTTTTAGGTTATGTGTATGAGCAACTTGTTTCCTGTATTCCTTTGTTCGCTTCGCGTGGCTCTGCCCGTCGTCGGTCGGTTCCTTTCACGTGATTGCCGAACGTAAATTCGTCGTCGTCGTCGCTCAAAACAATAAAAACACATGAATAGGGAATCACCACGAGCTCCCCCGAAGGAAGGCTCCGAGCAAAACAAAGCGCGCGCGAATTTCGGAACAGGAAGAGAATAAAATATCAATTAATCTAAATAGCCCTTTGACGTACATATTTATGTTTATGTTTTTATCAGCACAATTTCGGATTATATTTTCCGTCGAACTTGCTCTCTCACAAAGGAAAACTTTGATCCAAGCTGCGGGCTGAAAAAGTTGTTTTCCTTCGTGAAGCATTCATTCAAAGTTTGCGAACCGGCAGTTGGAGCCTTACAATGAAAACTACCGCAAAATGATACATCTGCCCGTGCTGTTGATTCGGTTTGTTGTTTCCACCATTCGTCATCGCAGGAAGTTTTTGCGTAATCAATTTCACGATCCTGGACGGTAATTTGTGAGTGCACTTTCCCGAACGGTAAACGATGCCGTCATAATTACTGGCAGGAGCTGCAAGGACGAACATTCCGCAGTAAGTGGACGGCCGTATGAGCAGTGACTAATTACTAGACGCGCCATTGACGCCATCTTTAATTTATTCATTGTACAACCAACTGGGGCGGAATGCGGTAGGAAGTGCGCGCTCGTCCGTTGCGTTTCATGTTTGTAAAATTTAAATGATTTTTTTTTCTCTAGCTTGTGTTGTTTCGAAAAGTCATTTATTAATGCTTTACTAAGCAGTTTCTTGCTGTACGATTTTTTCCTCTCTAACAGTCGAGCAAAAAAAAGCAAGAAGCGAGAATGAATGAGCAAGTAAAAAATAATTTGAATAAAAGCACGAACGTAATGAAAAAGTGACCCAATTGAAAAGAAATTTATGCTCTTTGTGTACCACGTGGTGGTCCAGCCGGGAACACTCCAGCCCAGGGGACGGAGGAGGAAGAGTATTTGAAACTTTTCTTGCAAGAATCATTCCATCGTAGCTTTTTATCCTTCAGTGAGTTCTTTTTAGCGCGAGTGGCGTCGTCCGTTTTTTCTCACTGGCTGTAACCTCCTCTCTCGGTTTTTTTTTTGCTAGGCTTAAATAGGACAAAGTAGGAAACAGCCGAGCTCCAAACTTGGCTGCTAAAAGTTTTATAATTTATTTCAAAACTTTACACGGAGCTTTTTCCGCTCACAAACGTCAGACGAAGTATGATGCTACTACCTACTAGTGGAAAAGTAGTATTTGGAATAATTTCGCGCGTCACAAAGTATCTCGAGGAGAAATGGCACTTTCTTGCTGATTCCCATTGCGAATGAATTGGCAATTCTTTGGAGTTTTTCTTTTGATTGGAAAAAGAGCGTAGGAAAACGCTGTTTCGCAGTCGTCGTCGTCGTCAAAGAAATGCCCAAATCAATTTTGCTAATGAGTGTTTTCGTAACCTAGGATGGGGAGGGGGTGGAGGTTGTGGAGGATTTTCGCTTTCTTCGGGGTGGACTTGGAGGGAAAAAATAATATCCTCGGTGGTTGCAGAATGGAGGCAGGGGGCAGGAGTGAACCGCAAACGCATAATTTAATTATATTAATTAGTTTTCAATTGTTTGACAGTACGTTTCTTGAGTTGAATTTGCAAGATCAGGATCTCGTTGAAGTTCGTCGAACAGTATGATACTGAAGAAGATTTATTTTGACACGACATATAAGGAAGCCATTGATCATCCACCTCAATGCCTGGGACGTCGACTGGCGCAAACAGCCGTGCGTTCCATGCAGTGAGTTCTCACACGCACCATTTCGGAAGCGATTCCAATTACATCCGTCCGTCGCCATGCACCCCCCTTTCCAAACCCCGAACATATAAAAAAAATAACATCAACATGGAACTAGATCAGGACAATTTCGGCTACAACGACGTCGACATCGCCGATGACGCCGCCGACGCCGCCACCACTATCCATCGATAATACCATATCGTTACCATCGTCGTCATCGCTGTCGCCGTCGTCGCCACCCGACGTCGTTGTCGTGAAAATAAAAATACACCCAAAAACCATAACAAAAACAACGCCAATACCAGGACACGAACCGTACCTCGAACCGTCTCAACCCACCCACACACACACAGCAAAATCACCCTCGCGTTCAAGTCGCTCGGTTTCCAAGAACAAGGAAAAACCCAAATAAAACGTTTTCTCCATCATGTGTACCCATCGGGAGATGCGAAAAAGGCATCATCGTCGTCATCGTCGTCGTCATCGCAATGGCCATCATCCCGTCCAACAATGATAGTGGTAGTATAGTTAGTTCAGTGGTAGTAGTACCAGTAGTAGTAGTTTCTGATTCCCCCTAAAAATCCTTCGGTCGGCGGTGTCAGTCAGCAGTTTCTCCCTACCGCCATTCCTGCCTTCGAGCAAGATCCACCGTTCCGAGAAACGGAAATATTTCGGAGGAAAAACAGAACCACTGAACTTGAACTTTTCCGCCACCACCGTCGCCATACTAGCCTAACTGCCTACATGTGTGTATGTGTGAGCGTGAGTGTGCTGGAGTTCGTCTTACTATTCCGTCGTCGGCCGTCCTGCTCGGCGACTGGGAAAAGCAAAAGGACGCTACTTTTGCCTTCTATTTTGTTCGTCCATTCGCTTACTTCCGAATGGATTGCTTTGGTATTTGCATGTGTGTGGGTGTGTGGGTGAAGTACGCGCGAGGAAAACACGTTGTTTTTCGTTGTTTTTGCTATTCAACCGTGTCTTGCCGATGCACAAACCGGAAAAACCGTCGAAGAGCTGGCTCTTTTTCATCTTGCTGTGAGCATTTTCCTCGGAGTCTGTTGTGCGGTGAGAATGATGGCATGGACAGCTGACGATTCTGCTTCTGAGTCATTATGATTATGGTTTGATTACGTGATGCTTAAAATTCTTTTTATGAAGCAAAATATATGATTAGATATTTTTAAATAACCGATGATACATTCAGGCACTTCAACCTAAATTTTCTGTCCTAATATTTCTGCCACTGTCAAAGAAAACGACAAGAGCAGACACACACACAGCAAGAAATAAAATAAAATAACTAATTTCAACAACCGCGAGAAATTTCCCTCGCTTAAATCCAAGCCAAAACAGGCGTAAACAAAGAAATTGTTTGCAATCTTTCATGCGCCATACAAGGATGTTTGCAATGTTTCATACAACAGGCTAGATTCAGGCGTTATCTGCCTAAACATTTACATGAAATATCCCATTATTTTCTGCCAAATCTAGCACTCCCTTTACGTGCATTAGATAACGCAGAAAGTTCAATGTTTCATTTTACCTGTGTATGTTAGCTGTTAAGAGGTATCCGTTGAAACATATGTATTTATTAACAGAAATGTTAGACTAGAATGCAGACACTTTTTTAACCTTCCATGTGCATTGGCCTCGTTTTTGACAAATCAACATCCCAAGAAAGCTCTAACGTCAAAACGGAATAAACTAGGGATCTGAAATTTTCTAACTTTTCCTAACTTTTATGAACAAACGTATTTTGGGTAGTTACAGCTTCTTGAAGTGACACTACAAAAAAAGTTACACATAGTGCATTCAGGGTCAAAAATGACCCAAGCCTTTGACACTGTATTTTTAAATCGATTTTTTAAATCTTTGCCTCAAATGAAAGGTATGGGTTCTTCAAACGACATGCTGGCCGGTTTTTTTTTATAAATTGACCATTCTGGGCACATAGGATCCCAGAAACAGTTCCGGTATGCATCCGAAGAGGACAATCTTGGAAGCTCATATATTTGTACCGTTCGCCGGCTCAACATTCACGATTTCGAATACTGATCGTTAAAAACATCATGCCAGAGACCATACAGAGGCTTTGGTCAAATTCGGATACTCTGGAACCGGTTCTTGTAGGGCCCAAAAAGGACAATTCTGAGACCTCAACTATTTGTACCGTTCGACGGCTAACAATTCATGCTTTTGAATACGGATATCCTAAAACATTATGTCATAGATCAACCAGGAAATCAGACCTCATCTGAAAATCCTGGAATTGGTACCGGTAGGGTCCAAAGAGGACAACTTGTTTATTTGCAGAAATGAAGGTATACATTGTTCGGGAAAATAGTAGAATAAATAAACAACTTTTATGGTATAATTATTTATGTACCTTTTGATATGACCGAATAAGAGCACTACGTAGAAAAAAGTGTCTCTATAAAAAATCTGTTATTTTGCTGTAACTTTTTTTTCTCAAATTTTTCAGCGAAGTTGTCTTCTCATTGATTCTTGAAAAATAAAAGTTACAAAAGGTGTGCTGAAATTATTTCTATTGTATATCAAACAGAAGTTATTATGCTTTTTTTAAACAAAATAGGCCTTTTTCAAATGCTGGTTTTCCAAGTTGGGGAAAACCTAAACATTATTTTTCAACATTTGAGCATATGAAAGGATTTTTATTGTTGCATATCATGTCTGAAAACTGGAGATAGGTTATTTTTTCAAATTGAGTAAAACACATTTGAAAAGGGCGTAATTTTAGAAGAAAATCGTTAATTTCTCGCTATCTATAGGAGACATCGGCAAGATTTATACGTCAAATCTTTCAGCTTCTGGAGACAACATTGTTGGAAAATTTGAAATAAAAAAATGTTAGAGCAAAGAACTGTTTTTTTTCAGAAGGGGCACTCTAAGTTATCTAAAAAAACTGTCCTGACGAAAGTTCCGATATTAATAATGAGTAATATCGCTATAGGATTCTGCTGTTTGGTCATAGTAGCTCAACCGTTTTCAGTTAGTTACGCTAGTTAGAACTTGTCGATGAGATCATAGTGGTCATAGTGGTCCAGAAAGCAAATTTAGCTGGAAAGATATATTTTCTGCCGAAGTTAGAAATTGTGGAACAATATTGTCGTCTACAAAGTTGTTTTTTGTTGCTGTATTTTTATCGCTGTTAGTTTTTTTGAAAATTGGAAAATGACGGGTCATTGGGTCATCGGAAAACAACTCAGAATCGTGCAGTCAACGATGATTCGTGTGATTAAACGTTACAACGACACTCCGAGCATCGAACGGAAGAAAGAATGCGGCCAAAATGGATGTTCTTTTAGTGATCAGGAGCACAGGCGTGCCGTGAAAGCGTTCAAGCGGAATCCCAATGCTTCGGTCAGGGATGTTGCCAGTTGAATCTGTCCAAGTCTTTCGTTCGGAGAGCCAAGGACCGGGAGGGACTGCATACGTACAAGTGCAGAAGGCTCCAAATTCTGAAGAACGGCAAAATACGGTGGGAAAGTCACGGGCCCGGAAATTGTACACCCAGATGCTGACGAATCCTCATTGTCTCATCATGGATGATGAGGTTTACGTCAAGACGGACAACTTCCGGAGCTACTGCTATTCACCGCCCAACACAAGTTTGATGTTCCGGAGGAATTGAGGAAGCACAAACTTTCAAAGTTTGCCACGAAATACATGATTTGGCAAGCGATCTGCCCATGTGGCAAACGGAGTGCGTCGTTTGTGACAACCGGGCCTGTAAACGGTGAGATCTACCTCAAGATGTGTCTACACACAAGCGTCTGCTTCCTCTGTTGAAGCAACACGGGGGCCCTACGATCTTCTGCCGATCTAGCTTCGTGCCATTATTCAAATATTGTCCTGGAGTGGTACGAAGCCAACGAGGTCACTTTCGTACTAAGGCCCCTAAAAAATACTGAACTATTACGAAGCTGGCACTACGGAAGCATCCCAAGGAGGTCAAATCTGAGAAAGACATAAGGAAAAAGTGGGTTTCCTTACAGAATAAGCTGCAGCCATATGTTGTACCTGGTGAGCCTAATGAGTGGAGTTAAGCTTAAATTGCGAGCATACAGTTATGGTATTGGAGATGACTAAAATTAAAGCTTACTATTGGGTTGTATTTTATTGTCTGAAAGTTTGAAAAGGATCAGTCAACTAGGCAATTTTCAACAGCGTTTTTGCCGTGATGCAATTTGATGTGAGACACCCTTAATGTTCGTTGAAGACCAACCGCCGTTGGTTTCTACAAACGGAACGTGCTGCGTGCGATCTTTGATGCAGTACAGCACAGATGGAAGACGGAACGTGGAGAAGATGGGTGAAACACGCCAGTTGCTGTGAGATGACTTCTCTGTACAGAAGAGGAAATCGCTTTGTCGTGAGTGAATCCATGATTATTAGCTGTTTTGAAGTTCGACATAGAGTCAACTCATAGCAGGGATTTTGATTATTGGCAGAGTGAGGAATTCAAACAAAAAGACGACCAGTGCAATGTAGAAATCGGCCATTTGCTGGTCAGAAGCAACAAACGAAGACAATGTGAATACACGCGTGAAAGGCTGGCACATAATTTCAGATGCATTAACCACGTGGTGTATAGGGTTTTGTTATGCAGGTTGCATATCTAACGGGCGGTTAAGAAACGTTAATTTTTGCGCTTATTTTGTCGCGAGTGCATGGAATTGATTACGAATCAACGTTAAACATAGTCATTTTTACAAATGAACAAGATAGTGCCGTTGCAGAGACGGCCATGAGAGAGATCTATCTTCTAATAAATATTTCACAATAATTTTATGTTCAAATAATACTAAATACGTGCCTGGTTTAGAAATTTAACATTTTGCAGTGCCCTTATCCAAATGATATCGGTAATGTTTACATGTGGGGTTTATTGTATGCGAAACTAACCTCGCAATAGGTGTGACCCTCCAGACATTCTGTAATGGATTGCTGGATCTGCAGTAGACCTATCACTTTCTAGCTCCTGGATTAAAGCTGCTTCTGATGGTCACTTGAAGGATTGTTGTAAGCCGATTTCTTCCATAATACCATTGCTAGCCAGTGGGTGTTAGATTGCCCACACACAACCCCCAACTAGACTCTACACATTTCAGTAGGCCTATAAAGTTTATGTTTGCTAAAGAGGATTTATTTTTAATGGCCAGTGGACTCGCATATCAGCGAACTAGTCCCATTTGAAACATACTGAAATTTTAAAGTTACTTTTCAAAATGCAACTTAAAAAATTTTTAGTCGAACACGATTGATTCACACTAGGAAATTGTCAAGAATTAAAACAAACGAAAACTCAATGAGATCGTTGCTCTTGAATTCAGATCCTTATGCATCTTTCAATCGAAAAAAGACAGTTTCGTACTACTTATAAAACCAAGAAGCAAAAGATGGATTTATGGATGTCTTGGAAGAAGCAAACATGTACGCCGAAGAGATTTTCGTTAAAAATGAAGTTTACTAAGAAAATTTTAAAAATATTTTTTTTCTAAATTGCAACAGATTTGAATGGCTTTCTTTTGAAGTATGAATGAACGATTTTTAAATGAAATGGTGGATATTGATTTACAGAAAAGTGCGTGCGCGAAAAAGTTTTGCACAAGTACTTTGAGAATAAGGATCTATCACATCGAGTCAGCGGAAAAAAACGTAGGGTATCCTGAATTCCACGGTGTCTGGTATCATAACACGGATTTAGGAAAGTCTGACGGAAGCGAAGATCCGGAGAAAAAATCTTTCAGGTCAGCGAGAACGATTACAAACGCGTGGTTGGGGCATTTAAACGAAAACCGAAAGCCTCAGTTCGTGATGTGGCTAAAAAGTTGCATGTGAGCAACAAAAGGTGTGTGTACAAACACCCGGCCATAACAGGCAATTGGTAGTACGTGAGCACGATCAGGCGCGCATTTTTTGCCTGTTGAGGTGGCGGATTCATCCGTGCCTTGACCTACCCCGCAGTGGGATGTTAGGCAAATAATGCGTGCTTGGTTCGAGTACTGCTATACCCAGGCCCTTCATTCAATTTTCAATACTTTTATTCAATTTTCAGAACCTGCCGTACACTAACGCAACTATCAACACTTTCTCTTCATATCTTTCATTTCTAGGAAACATTACTGTCTACTCTTGGGGCCTCATGGTGATGAGTGAACATCTCCTTCTTCATCATAATTGTTACTCCACGTACGGAGAATACAAACATAACAATAATAGTAAGACTTTCGTGCTGGACTACGTACGTTTACGGTTTAGACGTCCTCAAACCGTGACAAGAAACAGAATACCGTCGCAAAAAGCCGTGCTCGGAAGTTCTACGACCAGAAGTTAACGAAACCACACTGCTGCGTAATGGATGACGAGACATATATGAAGGCGGACTTCAACCAGGTTCCAGGAAACCTGTATGTGACTGCCAAGGAAAAGTGTGGTGTTCCAGAGAACTTCCGGACACAGAAGATGTCGAAGTTCACCAAGAAGTTCTTATATTGACAAGCGATTTGTACTTGCGGAAAGCAGAGTCCACCTTTCGTTACCGCAAGCACCATTAATGGACATGTGTGTTTGGAAGAGTATCTCCAAAAGCGGCTCCTTCCTTTCCTGAAGGCTCACGACGCGACGGTCCGACGATCTTCTGGTCAGATTTGGCATCATGATACTACACGAAGAACGTGCTAGAAGGGTATAAGGCGAAAGATGTCGGTTTCGTTCTAAAAGATCTGAACCTCTCAAACACTCCAGAACTGCTCCCAATAGAAAACTAGTTTGCCATTATGAGAGAAACACCTTCTTTAACGACCTAAATGATGAAGAATGCAGAAGAAATGAAGAAAGCATGAAACTGTCAATTCTGATGTAACAAACAACTTGGTTAATTTAAAGACACAAAAAAATCGCTACAAACCCACTGAATCATAGTTCAACTCTGAGACAGGTCAGACACAGAAACCTGGATATGCATTTGTAATAATTGAAATAACCTTCTCAAAATAAACCGATAAATAACATTCTATGATACTGTCTTGGGTAGTTATTGTTTAACAGTTCCACGTTTTTCAAAACCAAACATGTATATTGCGGAGTATACTGTCATTGTTTCTTATACCGTGACTTGACGTACATTGATGTGACCCTGAAACTGTTAAGAGGACTGTACTTCAGAACTATGCAACATAGGTCTGACCAGTTATATTTAACAGGCATTTAGGACTAGTGGTTTGACTTCTAGCAAGTTTCCTAGTCTCCTGAGACTCACATATCATGGCAACAAGCTTTCAGTCGAAATGGAAAAATTTCCCTTGATACTTTTCCCCACTATATATAGCTTCCATAGGATTCCACTAAGTCTTAGTTTTTCCTTGATAGTTATGCGTTTTTAAGCAAACGCCTCCAGTGCCTTGTTCAAATACTCCACTGGCACTGAACGTGAAACTTTTACCACATCATTTTTCTCTATAAGAAACCCATCGACACATTTGACAACAGCCCAAAACCAATCTTAAGTCAAAAAGCTAGTCCTGCCAACTTTGAATCCTATTGGTCCTGTTCCAATCGAGGCACCCATTAATCATCCGGGTATCATTTCTGATACTCGCACTCCACGAAATCTTCATCCGCTCGATTCAATGTCACAAAAGCCCATCGAATACGCTTACCTATCTGAGCCGTACCTGGCTGCCATGCCAACGCCGATAGAGCGGATCTCCAGCGTGACGAAAAATCCTCATTACCTCTCCAGACAAGTCACCCAGTCAGTAAATCTTAACGTCCGTCCACCCGGGAAAGAGATTACCAAGTCCTTGATAGCGAAAGCTCTTCCCGACAGAGATGCCAAAGACAGCAAGAAAAAAAAATCGAGAACGAACACCTTTTCCCATCCCATTTAACTCCCCTCGGACCTCTTTCTTCTTTTCTCATCATCGTCATTATCATCATCGGAAGAAGCCCGCCAGACGGTTTCTACCTAAAATGTTCGTAAACTGAGACACCTGGACTGGCTTGCCGCATAAAAACCATGAGAAAATTGTTGGACGGAGAGGCAGAAACCGAAACCGACGAAAATTGAGAAGGACCCAAACAGAAAAAAAAAATAAAACCTGGAAGAAGGACCCAAATCGTGTGGTATTATAAATGACCTGATGGAAGTGAATGAACCCTGCGTTTCCCGTTGCTTCGTCGTCCGATTCTTCTTCTTCTTCTTTCGGGACCTAATCCTTGCGAGTAAGTTAAAGTGTGTGCGTATGTGCCCGAGTTCGATTCTCGATTGATTTGTTGCCATTCCTTATTATTGATGACCGAACGACGAAACTTGAAGCTCTGCGTATCGAGGAACCATGCGAGAGGAGTGAACCCCCGGGGAGTCATTGACAGCTGCCTGCTTTGGTGGTGCTTTGGAATTGGAATCCCTATCACCTTTTAGGCGAACCGGAGAGCAGAATGAATGGACGGGACGCGGAGAAGGAATTTGTGAAAAGGGTTGTGAAATGGTTTCAACACCTTTTTATCACGATATCATCAGCGTTAATCAGATTGAACGTTGAGAGTGTGTGTTCTTGTGTGAGAGAACGCTGAATGAAAGTGAAATGGGAGGAGATCTTTGGGGAAACCTGATTCCGAACTGACGGACTTTGATGTATACAGTGTTGCTTTTGTTGTGATCCCATATCAATCAAGAGAGGGCGAGGACGGGGACGGGCGGTACTTTTGGACGGTCACGTAATGGGCGAATCGAATGTTGAGATCGTTGAAGCGGTTTGGATCGGAATGGATTGTGATTGAGCGATTTGATTGGATTACATATACTTATAGTAACTACTTGTGTTTAGGTGAATGGAATTGTTAATGCAGTTAAGATTCTCGTACGGCAGCTGTCTCTCTAAGTTTATTGTTAAGTTTTCCGAACACTACACACTTTTGAAGAAATTGTCATCAAAGAGTGTTTGAACGGATTTCTGAGGCGAATCGGGAGTTTCTGTTTGATATATATATTGAGGGTTTGGTTTTGCCCAGTGAAATACCAGAGGAAGTGTTGTAAAAGCACTAATTTGAGCGGCAGACGAAGCGCGGTAGGGCGTATAATGCCAAGTAGAAGAAGATGTTTAGTAAAATATATTTATCTCGAAAAGTTAAGATATTCTTGGCAAAATTTACTCACTTTATTGTTTAGTGCACAGTACACATGTTCAACGAGTTTCATTTCTGAAAAAACTAGGTTTTATAAAACCTTATAATGATCCACAAAATCATTAGAAGAATACTCAAAAATGCATATTATAGTGAAATGTGATCTATATTATTCCTTCGCCATACACACCGGGACGCCATATCTTGGAACAGGTAAACCACTATCCCATTGTGTGATTGACTCCAAAAGCATCCTTACTGTTTGTTTAAATCGGTGCAAATCGGCTTTCCAGTATTTTTCAAAATAACCTTAGTTTTACAATGAAAAACCACCATCGCACTTTGTGAGTGGCCTCAAAAGCATCCTTACTGTTGGTATAAATCGGTTGAAATCGGACATCGGTATTAATATTTTTTATGATTTACTAAACAGCCTATCGTTTACCAAAGCGAACCTTTTTGCCACCCAGTCCTGCTATCCAACATCCCAGCGAATTTTCATGGAAGTGCAGAGGTGTTCTCAGCTTCCAATAAAGCGAGTATCCCGTCGACATATTCGTACCCTTTCCTCATTTGACCGGCATTCGGGCGGGGACGGCGCTGGTATTGCCTTAGTTCTGGCAGCTGATCAGGCAATACCGGAGTAGCAACCTCGGGCGATCAATCATGCTCATGCGCATGCGAATGCCGTAAGGTCGAACGCCATTTGGTCGGATGCCGTTGGGCTGAATGGTTCTGTTTTTGAGTGGGCACTTGGGCTTCCGGCACTGTCGATCCCGACTTCCGTTTCTTCATGAGGATTTCCATACTGGCTGAATACTTACTGACCGGCTGGCTAGTCTCACTGACCTCCAGGCTCAAGGCGCGGAAAGATTTTATCACCTTGCCTTACACCTGCAGCTTCAGCGCTTGCTGCACCTTCCGGTCACGCAAAAACGTCGGACGGAAATAAAAACTCACAGCACATTCTCTGTCATCTTAATTACCCGATTAGCTCAACTTCTTGAGCTGCCCCTTATCAAAAAAGTTCCAGTCAGAAGCTCCGAAATTGCTGAACATGTGCAATCAGCTTAAGTGCTTATAGTTCTTCTCGGAGATACTTCCGAGAGTGATTGCCTAAAACACCTGATAGATTTCGGAGTTTTTGATTTCGAGAAACATGTTCGTAAGAAGTCTATACTGAGTTGATTAAACAGATCATAAAGCGCTATGATCTGAACGATCCAGTACTTACGCGTTGATAAAGACTCAGTAAGAGCGTGCACACTTTGAACGAGTTCAACTCGATTATTAAACTATATTCGAACTTCTTTGAAAGCGGTGAGGAATAGGCCATCGAAAATGATTTTCGTAAGCTGAGAACGACAATCTTCGCAAAGACATCGAGATGGAAGAATCAGATGACTTGGAAACTTGTTGGAGAAAACTACTGTGTTTAAATAGATGGGAAGCTGATTTTTCTCTTGTTAAGAAAGTTATTTGGGAACATTCTAATAATTCCACATTCTTCGGCGGCGGTAAGAAAGTATTCTCGCAATACAATCTGAATGGAACTGAAATCCGGAATCGCCTGAGTACGGACCATATGGATACCATTCTAGTGTTACATGAAAGATCAGCTAACATTAACATCACAACTAAAATATAAATTCAACAAATCTATCTACACACATCATAATTATTGATTCCGTACCGATTTTATTCCCCAATTCATGAACTTTTAGTAATCAATGCAAACACCTCATAATTCCTTATCGCTGGCCTGTCAGAAGAACTAAAGTGCAATGATCGATTTCCCTCGAGAACATGAATGCCTCGTATACTGATCCGTTTTCCTGTAGTGTGATGTAGGGATACCGATAATTGCACTTAGGCCCTGTTAAAAAGACCATTTTATTTTGCATTCAACTCAATAGCAATTATGAAAATAAGTTGCATTAGCATTCAGGCACCTGAAAAGTTTCCACTCTACTTTTACAACACAAAGTTTGAAGAAAAGATTATGGCCAAAATTTTCTGCACTTAAACACAGATAAATAAACCTTTTTTCGCAAAAAATAGAGATAGGAACGAAAAAAAATATGGGAGCCCAGGCTGTATCCAACCGATATAAAGGTTCACCACCAGGTGGCAGTATAATCGCATGAGCAATTGGTGAGTTTTGTCTTTTTTTTTATGCAAGCGTCATTAATTTCAATCTACTACTTTCCATTCGGCCTGTTGACTTTGACGTTCTGGACGCCCAGGTCTCTACATCCAAAACAATTGCAAAAATTCATGATATGGTGTCGGTCGATTGGGGATTGAAAGCAAGAGAGATTGTAAAAGTCGTGAGCCTCTCACATGGGTCAGTTATACAGTGCTAGACATTCGTTTAGCAGCACCTATTATATTCCAATAGTATTCGGTAAATCTAATACATATAGTTTTTGATCGGGGTATATTTTTGTTTTATAGGTAAAACTAAAGCACTTTCTTGGGAGGAAGCAAACAAATAAACATCATTTCTACCCAAGACATACGTTTAGCCGTAGTGCAAAAAAGAGAGTTTTACTTGTTGTTACAGTGTTATTTTGAGAATTTTTGGAAATATTGTCTCGTGGTTTTCATTTAGGAAGGTAAGTTGAAGATGTGTGTTGGTAAATGTTGATTTAATATGAGATTTGTGAACGCTTTATATAAATGGTATAAGGCACTCGATTAACGGAGGAGGAACGACGAATCATAACGTTGTTTAAGGCAGAGGGCTACTCGAATCGGTCAATCTCTAAAAAAAACAATCGATCCAAAAAAGTAATTCGGATTTTTTTCAGCAGAGGTGCACAAACCTGTGTGAAACCTCATACAAAAGGACGAATTCCAAAAGACACGAAGCTACTACAAATCGGTTATCCTGCTCGCAAATAAAAGAAATATTGGATGTTCTGGCAACGACCAGACATATCGCGCGTATTTTGAATGAATCCCTGAACATCAAATGGACGAAACTTCAAAGTAAACCGAAACTCATATGTTCTCATATGTTCATATGTTACATCTTTCAAGTTTCATAATTATTCACAAAGAAGTTCCAGTCATGTCGACACAAGCTTGGAATTGCAAACACAAATGTGCCTCGTGTGATAAGAACATTCAAGGAGCGTCTGAATGCCCGAAAGAAGAAAGGGAGTGGTCGTAAGTGGTCCCATGGACAGTAAATTAGCCAGGAAAGTGGTGCAACTGTTCAAGAACCACGCAAACATGTAAATTAGAAATGTCGCTAAAAAGTCCAAGGGACTGTCAGTTTTGTTCAGGAAGCCCAAAAGCTCAGGTTCCTGTCACTATGCTCAAAATTAAAGTCACTAGATTCATAGTCTGGCGGATACAACGATGGGAGCCAATTTGAACTGTCACTTGGCGGAGCCAATCGAGCATGTCTCAAGTAATTCATGTTAAGGGCCTAAAAGCCATTTGTAAACAATGACTTTTAATATCGATTTCTCTTGAATCTTAAATCACTCTCGTGAAATGAAAGCAGCCTTTGGTAGAAGAATGTTAGTTCAACCATATGGAGTAGGAGGATATAGTGGGATTCTTGTAATTCCTTAAAAAACAACGTTTTTTACAAATGGCTTATAGGCGCTTAACATGAATTACTCGAGATATGCTCGATTGGCTCCGCCAACTAACAGTTCAAATTGGCTTCCGTCGTTGTATCCGCCAGACTATGAATCTAGTGACTATACTCAAAACGTGCTGGAGTGGTACCGAGTCAATTGTATGCCAAAAGATATGAACCCACCAAATACACCGGAACTCCGCCCAATTAAAAAATACTGGGCTATTATGAAGACGGAACTTCGCAAACACCCAAATTTAGAAAATGAGATGAAAGATTAGTAATTTCCATTCAATTCCAACTGCCATTATTGCTTATCCTGTCAGATACGCGTATTTCGTCTACAATGTGCAGACTTCTCCGGTGTCGTGTACACTGGAAATTTATTTTCATAGATTAGCTTGCACTCGCTGCGTAAACATGGCGTTTGTACATATAAAACAATGTCTCATATATATTGTATAAAAAATTCATATTGCTTTTTATCTAATGAAATGTACACCTTTTTAAATCATGCACGAAATGGATTTCTTGAAGAACAGCCAATCACTGCTTCCCTTTTATCGTACTCATGCATAATCGTGTTAGTGCTGGGTTGAGCGGGAATAATATATCTATCCCAAAATAAAAATTAAAGCGCTGTCGAGATTGATAACTTCATACTCAGTAATCAAAAATCTTCACACGAGTCACCCTGCGTCTCTCTGATGGATGCATGAATGACTGACAGATCTACTTTATGGACTCGAAATGTAAATGTTTCTGACACGGAATTCGATCCTGTGTTTTTGGAAAGAGCTGTTTGAATCCGAGACTAATTTCTGTAAGTCACGGTAACTCTTGAGAAGATGCTACGATAAAAGTGAAGCTTCTTCACGAAAAAAATTTCGTACAATGTACAAAAAAGGTAAAATGTGAGCATTACACCAGATAAAAAATAATATGTATGTTTCATACAATATATGAACCATTTGTTCTATTTATAAAATGCCTTTTTACAAACGAGCATGGACTTTTTTACGAAAATAAACTTTCAGTGGGGTACCTCATAGCAAGATGCTTAGAGGCGGACCGGAAGATTCGGTAAGCTACCGCTTCCTCCTCCCCCTTTCCAACCCCTTCGTGTTTTGAACAAGAAAATATGTTTTGCGAAAAAAACACATCGCTTAGAGCAGCGCTTTCTGCCGTAAAGCTCGATTCAAAGTAAATCTGGACGCACGGTTTAATTCACGAGCACGTCGATGGTGGTTGGAACAAAAAAAACGTTTGGCAGGCATTTGTTGATGTTTCATTGACGAAAAACTGTTTAATAGTTTTTCTCGATTGATCGACGTATCTCAAAATTACAGATCATGGAACATGGAAAAGAAAATTAATTGTTCTAAAACATCTAGAGAATCCTTCGTAGACTGCCTCAAAAATAGCAAAAGTGTTAAAATTCCCAAAGTCAACGGTGTGGCTTGTAATCAAACGTTACAAGGATACTCTGGGTGTGGATAAAGCTCAGCGCATCTATCATAAAATTGGCACTAGAGCAAGGAATCTGCAGAAGTGGCCTTAAAACCAAGGTTTTCATCACATCTCACACAATGACGTCGAAGGTTTACATTAAAGAGTGTCTGAAAAAGCGGATATTACCCTTCATTCAACTACACATGACAAACGTTATGTTTTGGCCGGATCTAGCCAGCCACTACTCTAAGGAGGTACTAGAATGGTATGCTGCAAGCAATGTTAATTTCGTCGCCAAAGAGATTAAACCTCCGTATTGCCCTGAGTTCAGACCGATCGAAAAATATTAGGTAATTGTCAAGCAAAAATTTCGAGGATGCGGTAAAAAAGTGACATATGCACAACAAATGCGTTTAAAGTGGAACAAGTTCGCCGGTACAGTGTCACCAGCGACTGTGCAGATCATGATGGCATCGATCACAAGTAAAATGCGACAGTTCGTTCGAAACGGTGAAATGTAATAACTTGTTATACATCATTGGAAAGCTAAATAAATACCCGTTTGTTTGACGTTTTGATCAACCGTGTATGCTGTTTACTTCTTGAGTAATGATCACGATGTATTTTCCACCAAACTGTCCAGAACTTCGCCCAATAGAGAAGTACTGGGCTCTAGTTACGCGAAAACTTTTCGAAACTTAGAAGAAAGCAAAGGGTACCGATGATTTCAAGAGAAGATGGAGAATCGTCACGACGGGCGTATCTGAGGATACCGTACGGAACCTGATGACGGACGTACCACAGAAAGTTCGAGATTTTTACAAAAAGAAGGATTAACATATTAATCAACTGTTTCTAATGTAGCGCAACTAGGGTTCAATGTTCTGTTGCTTGAAGGAGCGGTGTCATGATTTTGGGGATAGTGCTAATCACATACTTTCAGCTTATCGTTAACCAAAACTAACCCTGCTGCTAACCTTCTCCCAACTACCCAACATCCCAGTGATTTCTAGTGGAAGTGCAGAGGATTTCTCGGCTTTCTTCAAAGCGAGTATCACGTCTCCATTCCCTACTTGACCATCACTCAGGCCGGCGCTGGACCATGGCCGGCGCTGGAATTGCTTCATAATGGTTAACGGGGTTATCATCCGTGGGCGGTCAATCATGCTCATGCTCACTAAATTATTACTTCCTTGACTTTAAACTACTTAAACATGTAGATCAAAGGATACTTAATGGAATTACGCAAATACTTCGTAATGTAATTTGGATATACTAAAAATGGTCAGCCGCTTAAGGTGCCCAGTATGTCCCTAATACCCCTACAAGGTATTCGCCTTGAAGTCTACCACTAAAACGTCCTTTTTTACCCCTCAGAGCTTGGAAATATGCACTTAAGGTAAGATTAATTCGTTCTGTGGAGGTTTACCACAGGGTGTTCATGTTTGTCAGCTCTTGACACGATTTCCTTTTACGGAAAAAAAAAACACAGAAACCAAAACACAGAATGAACCAACATACTGAAGTGTTTACAGAAAATCACGAGTACTACTTGTGCGACTCGGTTCGGCAATTCAAGTTCCAATCCTTCCCCAACCAAGAGGCATTTTGCCACCCCAAACGTTGTGAGAAAATAGGTCAAAATTTTTAATCTCGAATCGTTCATCTTTGCTCGGTACGTACAATGGCTCGTAAATGGTAAATGCTATGGGAATGAAGGAACCACTCGTAAAGTTTCGTGGACTTTTGACAGGAACCAACGGTACAGTTGCAATTAGAACAAAGTGGAACTATTCCGTCCTGTGGTGTGGTGTATTTGAATCTGGCACCATGAAGTATATCGACTCAAGGCTTAAACGAGTTGACGTGTTGAACTTTTCCTTTTCCAATTGTCCACACGACTTTATGAATACAAATTGTGATTTTAAATGACCAAGACACAGTGCATGATAAAAAAAACCCTCTGTATCTTCCAAGGAAATCATTTTATCAACACTAAAATAGAGCTAACTTTTCTCGCGAATCCACATCAACAGCAAAACGGACATCATCAACAGATTCCGTTTGCTGACCAATCGCTTTTCGTTTCAGTCACGATTTGCGCTGTCTCAACCCCCTCACCTCTACAAGAAGCGAGCAATCCACAGCGAATTGTATTATTACCGGTAGGGAAAAAAAGAATGCCAAATGTCAGAACTAGATAGAACAAACACCACGCTGCTGCATGATGATGAAGAAGAAGAAGAGAAAGAAGAAAAAACTCCTTCGCTCGAACGCAGCAACGACCAGAAAAAAATGGCAATGCTCTCGAAGCACAACCGAGAAACGGGAAAATCGAAACGAGGAAAAACAAAGACTCTTTTCCCTCGTCGGTCGGTGGAAAGGGGTAACACAGTTGGACAGTTCGTCCGGAGAGGGTGTTTATGGGAGAACAAGTTTAAAATTTATTTCAAAAGTTTTCATTTAATTTTTTTTTTCGCTTCGCTCAGTGCTAGGATCTCTGCTTTCAGGATCTTTTTTTTTCGCTCACCGCCATCCTCCTCTCCCATTGAAGCGGCTGACGCTGCTGTCTTCGACTTTTCCGGTTCTGTGCTACTGGCTGCGCTGTTGTGCTGGCTGGGACTATGTTATATAGGAAAAGAGCCAAGGAAAAGCTGGCGCGTCTTTGTCTTGATTTCCTCTTTTTTTCGTTTTCCCGCCACTGACTGACTGCCACGAACGTTGGTCCTCTCGAAATGGGAATTGAAGTTTAGGTTGAGGTTAGACGTTGCTGCTACTGCTGCTACTGTCGGCGAGGGGGGGAGGAGGAGAAGGAAAGTGGGGGGAATTTTTTGACAATCTTTATCTTTTGCTATCTCGAACGTGACTGTTTTCTTCTGTGGCGAGAGGAGATCTCCCGGTACGAGTCAGGACGAGGATCGTATGGCATCGGTGCGGGTGGACCGGATGTGTTGAAATGGAGTAAGATGGAGAACATGATGCTCGAACTCGTTGAGAAAAAGTCTTTCCGACGACCAAGAAATGAACGAACGCTGCTAACAGTAGTAGATGAATAGTGGGTTTTATTGCTTCCTCGAGGTTGGTCCTTTGGTGCTTTGGATGTTCAGAAAGATGGACCACAAACGCTGGATTGGAGGGCGGCTGAGGGCCAAGACGAATGATTTATACTTTTTTTGCAATTTTGTACCGACAGTTTCTTGAATAAAACTGGGAGAGCGTGTAATTTAGAAGGAGTTCAATACGTTTGACGTTTTTCACAGAAAAAAAATCAATGATTTTGGGTAAAAGATTTATGGAATGGGGCAAGTTTAAGGAAGTGTCAGGTGAGCGACAGATTTATTCTTTTTGAAATGCATATAAACTGGGATGGGTTTTGAATTATTGGAAATCGGTAAGGAAATAACGCCTACAAGCCATGAACATGGAACGTCGTCCAAAACTGTCTCCTTTTCAAACTATACAAAAAACAACCAATTTTTTTTTTTTGAACATGTGGCAAAAGAAGCGAAAACAGGAGTCATCTAGGGAAAGATCCCATCCTAGCTTGAAAGGAAAATGTTCAATTATGGAACTAAAAACAAGGCAAGGAAGTTCTCTAGATTCCTGCTCCGAGGGGAAGAAATAGATACAATCAATACAACAATACATAAATGAAACACAAACCTGACGAAGGCTCAAGCATCTGCATGTAGTAATAGCGAGAGTAGATTAGATTAACACGAGAATCGTAGAAATAGAAATTGCGACCAAAAGAAAAATAGTCACAAGTATTCATATATATTTGTACAAACACAAGACTAGGAAAGTGGATACCATAAAATCAACAAGCTTACCGGTTACAACAAAATGTAGAATATTCAATTAAAATAGACAACCTGGAGCCTACAGGGTGGGGCAGGAAAAAATGCGAAAATGTTAAAAATTTTATATTGGGTTAATTTGTGTAACTGATTACTTATTTCTGTTGACAGTGTATTTGTTCATGTTTAATTTCAAGTGACGCATCAGAACATCGGAATTATTTTATTGCAAATGTGAAAATGTTCGCCAAAGAAGTGATTACAATTTTGCTGCTCGCCCAGAAGATTTCGAAAAAATCTGTCTAGGATGATCCGCAATTTCCCGCCCACTTTACCTCAGCAATCTCCGTTTGACTGCCGATCACTGGGACGCAATGAAGTTGGTAGCAAGGAAACCCTCGAGCCCCCCACCTCAGTCGTGCCATTCCTGCCAGTGGTCGTCAGTCGTCCCAGCCCTGTGTGCGGGTGTGGTGACAGGGTCTTCCAACCCACTATTAATGGCAGGTACGCTTTCTCTCCGAACAATTCAACCGCTGATGTAATTACCGCTTCCAGGTCTTCGTTCGCTGGTCGGAATCGAAAAAATGATATGAGGTCGATGAGATCTGCATCTTTTACCAATAAGGGGAAGTGGGGTAAAATCAGCAATATCATCGTTCACAGAGCCGTGCGGTAGATGAAATGACTTCTATTCGATTTTCCACAAAGTTGTATATGGGATCTTATGTGTTTTGGTTAATATTGAGCCACTCAGAGTAAAGATATCTATAAACTAATCAAAATTACAAGGGGAAGTGGGGTAAAACCAGCCATATCTTCGTTCACAGAGCCGTGCGGTAGTTGAAACAGCTTCCATTCGATTTTGCAGGAAATTTCACATGGGACTTGCAATATTTTGTTGATCTTGAGCCTCTCCGTGCAAAGATATTTTTAAATTATTCATAAATATAAGGGAAAGTGGGGTAAAACCAGCCATATCTTCGTTCACAGAGCCGTGCGGTGCTTGAAAAAACCTCTATTCAATTTTTCAGGAAATTTTACATAGCATTAGCTTTATTTGGTTGATCTTGAGCCACTCCGAACAAAGATATCTATAAACTAATCAAATTTACAAGGGGAAGTGGGGTAAAACCAGCCATATCTTCGTTCACAGAGCCGTGCGGTAGTTGAAACAGCTTTTATTCGATATGCTAGGAAATTTCCCATGGGACTATGACTATTTTGTTGGTCTTGAGCCTTTCCGTGCAAAGATATCTATAAATTAATCAAGAATACTAGGGGAAGTGGGATAAAATATGCTCTTTAACCCCACAACCACATCCGTACAGCGATTGAAACCAGTTCCATTCGATTTCGCAGACAATTTTCAAGCGGAAATGGCCTTGTTTACAAGCCACGCTTAAATGCGACAAAAGTTACAGATTTTTCCTTAGTTTTCATTAGTTCTTGCCCACTGTGCAATGATTTGGGTTTGGTTTGTGGAGATTACACCCAACCACGACTATCTTGGACGAGAGGAAATGATAGGCTTCGTTATGTCAACTCTTCTCCACTGGCCACCGCAGCTGCTAGCCTGGATTCGACTTTCTAAACATGTCTCAAGCTAATCAAAATCACAACTATCTGAATAGAGTGCTTGACCTGGTGTGAAGTTTTTCTTCTGCGAATGTTATCAACGTACCAACAGCTGTTGTCCCTTTTCTGGCCTTTGATCCTTACCATCCTCCATTGGATATTTCCATGCCTATTGCTCGTATGCAAGCTACTGTTCCTACACGATGTGAAACAAGACTTTTGAACTACCGCCGCTTTTGATTTTGATTCACTAACTAAATTTCTGTCCAATATGGACTAGACAGAACTGCTCAATATACAGGATGTTGACGATATGACAGAGCGCTTCTGTGACATCTTGCGCAGATGGTTCAATGTAAACTTCCCAAGGTTTCGGTCACCTGTTAAGCCACCATGGAGCAACCCAGAACTACGTAGGTTGAAACAGAGGTTACTTCGGAAGCAACGTTCCTTCACTAATCAGCTTTCAAACTTACAAGTAAGTCATACCGCCTAGTGAATGCTAGTCTGTATAAATCACATGTTTTGCGTGTATATTTTGGCTTGCGTAGAGATTCTGGAGTTTTGTGAATTTTTAAAAGGAAATGCTCTTCCATCCCGTCAAATGTATTTCTAAACGAATCAGAATAATATTCAGCTGAGGAATTATGCGAACTGTTTGCCAAGCTTTTCACGTCTGTGTTCTCCGCTGGCCTCACATCTCAACAAGAAGCTGAAGTGGCAACTTCTAGTTTACCTGCTAATGTTTTTACATGGACACCTTTTCCATCACTTCGGGCATGACCATTGCTGCTTCTAGGAAAATAAAAAGCTCGTATTCGCCCGGGCTGTTATCTTTTGTCGCTATGCTGCTTCCTTAGCGACTCCTCTTGGCCACATCTTCAACAAATCTTTTGCGCAGCAGAAGTTCCCCGCTCTGT
Source organism: Aedes japonicus (assembly GCA_034211315.2). NCBI lineage: Eukaryota > Metazoa > Arthropoda > Insecta > Diptera > Culicidae > Aedes > Aedes japonicus. The sequence goes on from JASCZW010001446.1 coordinate 200,325, forward strand.
GGAAACAATCTTTTATGTTCCCCGTATGCAAGAAAGGAGATAAAAGAAATGTAAAGAGCTACAGAGGAATAACCAGTCTATCTGCGGAATCGAAGCTTTACGAAGTAGTCGTTAGTAATGTCATTCTTGGCTATATCAAACAATACATTTCAGACAATCAACATGGATTCATGCCAGGTCGCTCCGTAACAACGAACCATTTGGACTTCGCTAGTACCTGTATTACGCAGATTGAAGCTAAAAGTCATTGATCACAGAATACTTCTGTGCAAACTCTCCCGTCTAGGCGCAACAAAGCGACTTGTGGTTTGGCTGGAAAGCTACTTGCCGGATCGTGTTCAGAGCGTAGAACTTGATTCAGCTGTTTCCAGTACGTTTAATAATAATTCAGGCGTCACACAAGCCAGTAACCTGGGACCCTTGCTATTTGCGCTGTTCTTTAACGATGCTGCTTTGTTGCCAGTATCGAACGACGTACTCATATACGAAGACGATTTGAAAATCTAGATGGTGGTGAGGTCTATTGACTACTGCTACCGGCTTCAGGAGCTTGTTTGCGACCTGGTGTAAGATGAATAAACTCGTGAAAAGCATTACTAAATGTGTTGCTTTGCTATCATGTTCCACCGATCAATGCGTCCCATAACAAATTGATGGGAATGTCCTCAAGCGCGTTGACCAGATCAGTGATTTGGGTGTGACACTGGACGAAAAATTTACATTTAATCAGCATATCAGCACCATCAGCAAGAAAGCTTCACAACAGTTGGGATTCATCACTAAAACCTCCCGTTATTTCACCGATCCTCACTGCCACAAAGCACTCTACTGTGCACTTGTACGACCGGTTCATAAACATGCTGCGTAGATTTGAATTCCGTATCAATTGTCAAGTGACCTCAGAATTGAACGTGTTCAACGTAGATTCATACGCATTGCACTCAGAAGCCTAATACCCTGGCGTAATCCTTTTCGTATCCCGAACGATGCCGGCATCTAGGACTCGACACACTGCACCTTCGCAGAAATATTCAACAAGCTACCCTTTTCGCAAGGATAGTGAAAGGTGAAATTGACGCACCTGCACTTCTGTCTTGCATTAACTTTCAAGTGGGAAGACAACTTAGATCCTAATCTCTACTGCTGACAAGATTCCATCGGACTTCTTGCGGCTTTAATGAGCCACTGACATCATGTGTTCGTACCTTTTTTTTGGTTGACGACCTCTTCTACTTCGGAGAATCCTCTAGATCATTTAAAAATAGAAGAACTGCGTCAAGACTGCTACAATCTAGGTTACAGTAGTTTTAATACATTCATGTAGACTACGGTCACATGAATTAAACAAAATAAAATAAAATAAAACAAGTAGCAGAAGCCGGAAAATCCGCGGTTTTAACGAACGCCAAACGTGATCAAATCGGGCTGTTTGCTTTCTTTGTTGAAGAAGTAAAAATCGATAATCCTATTCTTTGACGACCAACAGCCACTTAGACCGGTTCACTCTAGCGAAGCAATAATAAAATGAAGTTTAAGTTCCAAACCAAACATCCGGCCACCTTTTTTCATTGTTGCTGGTGTTAAAATCAACACCAAAGTGTATATCGGTATTTTGAAGGACCAACTTCTCTGAAGATCAATACGATGGACAACAGATGGAGCCTAATGTCAAACGTCAAATCGGGTCCAACGATAGCTGTGGGATATCGTCTACGAGCTTCACAAGCAACTGCGGTCAAAGAGATTTAGCTCCCGTGCGAAGTTATTCTGTGTAAATTTCTTATAAGACCGGTTGTTCTCTAGAAGGACTTGCGAGCACTCGGAGTTTTTGAGCGTTGTTAAGAACCATCTTTGACGGAGTGCAGGAGAACGGAGTCTGGAAGCGGAGAATTAACCCAGCATTCGTAAGATGGACTAATTTTGGCAAACACGCTGGGCAGGACATGTTGCGAGAATGCCGGACAACTATTCAGCGAAAATGGTGTTCGATGGGAATTCGTTTGGCACAATACGACGAGGCCTGGTAGATTTTTCGATTTGGGAGTATGTTGAAGCACAAGCCTGCCAAACATCTCACCCTAGTGTGAAGATCCTGAGGTCTGTCATAACGTGCTCATGGCAGTCGATGTCGGATGACTGCGTTCGAATTAGAGGTGGACAAAATGACTCACTATAGGGAGCCGCTTCGAACAGTTCCGCTCATTGAAGTGAGATAGTTCTTCAGAATTGTTCATTTGCTCTTTTCCTTGCACTTAGCTAATTCGGATCAGCGTATTGAGATTTATGAAAAAAAATTGTATATATCGTTGAAATATTCAATTAAAATTCGATTTTAAACATTAATTACAATTTACGAAATATGTTTCGCGGTTACCTACTACGATTCTCACCAACCAGTTGTTCAGCTTTGGAGAGGATCTGTTCACAAGGTACAGCGTTGCGTTGGAATGCACAGCCTTTTCATCATTATCAACTTGTTTGGTGATAATTTAGCTTGCTGATTTTCATACGAAGTATCAATATTCTTCCGCATTTTGTACACGAGAACTTGGTTCGTCGCGTTGTAAATCTCCACATCTCCAAAACTTTGCTTCTTAAACCGCGGATCGAGAAAGATGGCTTGAGCGATCAGTTCATTCGATTCTCTTTCCCCGAACTGCTTGATGAGACCATCTTCCAGTTCATCTACCAACTTTTCGATATTTGGAGGAAGAGAATCGTTTGAATGCAGTTTGATCCGTTCCCTCATAATGTGGGCAAGTACTGAGCTTTAGGTAAGGAAACAGATTTTTCTGACGAAATTTCAATCGAAACCTCATTGAAAAGGCCGAGAAGCGGGTCGAATCCAATAAGGCCAAAGTAGAACTTACAGCATCTTTGTTCAATAGCAATCGTTCTAACATTTCGAACGTGGAGTTCTATCTCGTCAAAACATTCTGCTTTAGCTTAGGTTTTTTTTCTAATTTAATCATACACAGAGAATCATTGAAAACCAATGAAAAACACCCATCTGCTTGCGAGTTCCAATTCCACTCTCGCTCTTTTCATGGCAGTTTCGAACGTTCCTCTGGTTTAGGAGAAAATTTAATCAGATGATGGACCTTTCCCGCTCTCGCTCACTCAGTACAACTAGCTTTAGCAGTCGATCAGTAGCTCGGGAGTCACATATCAATAGGCGCTCTCGCTCAGTTAAATAGCTCTAGCTCCCCTATCACATGGTACAGTTCGTGAGCTATATTGGATAGGTGCTGCCGTTCGCGCTCTCGCTCGCTTGTCATATTGCAAACAGAAATAGCTCCCGTTCACGCTCCCGCTCACATATTAGTTTTTTTGTGAGGTGAGCGGGTGAGCTACCGCTCAATTAAAAAAGAGCGTTGGGTCACTCGTTCATCTTGGTGAACTAGTTCTTTAGCTCAGTTCATGAGCGCATTGCCCACCTCTAGTTTGAATGGCTTGTTACAGCTTCGTCTTGAGGATGTTATTGATAAAAATTGATAAAGATATCGGAACTTGAAAATGTTATTAATGATATTATAGCTTAAACTAATTGAAACTAGGATTTGGAAAAAAATACCAAAAAGTTAGTTTTTTTTCCTATCGCACGCAATTTTTCTTCTAATTTCCAATTATACTTTCCTTGATAGAAATCGTCAAACCGAGATCAGCGTAGGGCTAAATGTCTTCCAACAGTCTACAGTACCCTATTTTCAACAAACGACCAGACGGAAGTACTAATGTGTATTGCTTACTGTACACAGAAAAAAAATGAATTTTAGCAGACGCGTAAAATTTCCTCTCGTTTAATTTGAATCCAAAGGAAGCGTAAACAACGAAATTTTTTGCAAGATTCAGGCGTAATTTACATGAAATATCGCATTATTTTCTGCCAAATCTAGCCTTCCATTTATGTGCATTAGATAACACAGAAAATTAAATGTTTCTTTCTATCTGTGTACATGTCCTGCACTAAGAGCGATTCATTGGAAGGAGATTCTCTATCCGTTCCGTGGGTTTCGTGTAGGTGCTTATTCTTATGGGTCCACATATCCATTTTTGACTCTTCATATAACGGAATAGTGAAGATTACAGTTTGATCTTGCCCTTGGGAGGAATTGTACATCATGACAAGTCCTGCACTGGTGGCGGCATCCTATTACATCACATCACAGTAAAAATTGGAAGCACAATAGATCAGACCTGTAAATCTTCAATAAACTCTTGATCAAAATTTGGGATAATATGCCTCAATGAATGTGTACGCCTGTTGCGGAACCTTTAAAGAAACGTCTACGGCTGGACATAAAAGAATAAGGTGAGAATTGTAAATTTAAATGCAATAAATCCTTTTGTTGATTTTAAGCCATTCAATGTGTTTTGATGAACATTTATTGTGCTTACAAGCAGCCGTTGCCACCTTGTAAATACAGAAATTTCAGACCCACCTGATTTTTCTTCGACTTTTTGTGTTTTTTTTAATGAGATACATTAATGTGTAATTTAATTGTTTTCAAGTTTAATTGTGTATTCTCTTCTCTCCATGAAAGCTTCATTTGAAAAGAATTAAGCTTTGCAGTCCTCAAGACATAGGAGTGTATAACCGACATTTCTTCTCATGTTCATCTTTCCGTCGATACCAGAAAATTAAATAAACTACGAATCCTAGACCGAACCAGCTTCTCCCATAGATCGTAGCCTGTACGCCATTCCAATCTACTTCTGATATAAAATTCCATTCAAAGGAAACAAGATGAACACCAATCATCAAGCACCACACTACATCACATAAAAAGTGGAATCCCTGTGTCATTGTCTGCACTGTGGTAACTTAATACGAATTTTCCGTACTGCACTCTCGGTCCCATCGTCCCCCGTCTCATCCTGTGGAAGATGTTTCCTTCCGAAAAAAATAACACACATACCGAAATCAAATACTCGACCCGGCTACTACAAATCGACAGTAGCTGCTCCTTCGATCCCGTTACTAAAATAGATCCCGATGATGCTCTTTCGGAAGGAGCAGCGGAAAAGCTTTTAAAACTCTACAAACCGACAGCGCTGCCGTGGTTGTTGTGTCCCACGAGAAGAGGAGCAGCTGGAACTGCTCAAACAGGCGAAGAAGGTGGCATTCTAGTAAATACTTATTCCTTTTAGGTTCCGATCGCTGCTCGTTGCTGCGGCGCGATGAGGGTTGCAGCTGTCGTCGTTGAGCGGACTGGCTGCTGCTGCTGCTGACGGTTTTTTGGCTAGGAATGGTAATGGAGACGCGTGGTGTTCCGTGAAATCCAATCAAAATCCCATTGCTTGCACAATGTGCCATGATCGCACTGCAAATTACACTAAATTCGTTTCAATCACGCAGCAACCTCAACAACGGTGGATTCTTCTCTTCCTAAATGTCGAGTGTACGGCTTTTATCATCATCAAAATGCATTCTCGCACAAACATGGGCACTCTTTTTCTCTTCACTGATGGCGCGCGTTTTGATTAGGCACAATTGGTTTGATTTAATATAGGCAACTTCCTTTCGTAGCGTTTCCATTACTTTTTTTTCTATGTACATGCAATTGAGAACACACATTGGATTTTATTTTCGCGCACTCTGTTTCATCACTCCGCTATCACCACACTGTTGCTGTGGCCTATGAGGCGCTCTTTCCTCTCCCGTATCTGTTTGTTTTCGTTGGCTCATCACCTTTTTTTTTATCACACACGTTTATTGGTACGAGATACGCGCAATTCTATCGTTGCTCTGTTTTGTTTCAATCATTTAGCTTCCTCTTATCACTAAACAATCACGAACTGATTACACTCGAATTGGGCCCCGTATGGTCTAGTTATTTTTGTCCCGTAGCTCATTTCACTCGAAACGTTATTCTTGCTCTTGGATATCAAATTGAATTTTGAAAACAAAAAAACCTGTTCAACGGATGATCCTAAAACTGATCACGGCCCGGTGCGCAAATTAAAAACATTGCAATTCTATCAAAACAAAAAGGACGAAACACCGATTATTGCGCGAAACCCACCAACGCTAAACCACCGAAAACAACATAACCTTCCAAAGAAACAAAGCAACCCTAAAAAAAAAAGGCTTTACCTTTTGACGGAGTACGCAACACCGATACTGTCACTCTACGAAAGATACACAACAACTGAGCACGATAAACATTGAGGGAAGCGGTACGACTCCTGCTGCTGAATTCTGTTGTCCCTACGAACACGATGCCGCAAAAAGTAAAAAATAATACGCCGCCTTCCACAATACAAGCATAATGCCAGCAAGGTATGCGTGCACTGCACATCAGGGAAACCCTCAACCGCTTATGCTCAACTAGCCGCGTACCGTTGTCATATCGGACGACGCGAACGAGTAGGTACAGTTGAATTGTACAAGTTGCACATTACCAACATCGTCATCGGCGTCGTCGTCGTCGTCGTCGCCATCATCAGCCAACCAATACCAGTGAGAGTCCTTTCACATGCATGCTGATTGCTCCATCCTTCCTTCCTTTGCTCGTTCGTTCGTTGGGCGATTCTGTGCCTGATGATGATGATGATGATGACGAATTGACGACGGTGTGTGACAACAGTGTGAGTTGGAAAAGCGTCAGCATAATTGAATGCGTACCAATACAGAAACGCGCCCGAACGCATTTGAGGACAGATGGTACACTTCGGGAGGATCGTCCGGCGTTTGGTCCTGCAATAGGTGTATGCGAATAAACGACGACCGGCGGGTGAATGTGTTGTAAGCCCGAATGATCCTTGTGCCTGTTTCTGATACTGAGGGGTAGGGTGGCTCTTGGATGTTGAGTAGTAAATTGCACTTCGATGTGTGGAAGCACGGTTGATTTCACCTTCGTCTGCACGGGTTGGAAGAAAAATATCAGATGGCTATAGAAAAGGGGGACAACTAAGAGAATAATTTGTAGTAACTCCACTGTAACTGTTGTGCGTATTTCTGCATCTCAAATTTGCAACAAAAATCCGAAACTGTCACCGAGCTTTTTTTTTTCAAGTTGCTGTACTTGGATACCGCTGATAATTTCGAACAATAAACACATTTAGTTTGACGTTTCACGCATGACAACTCGATATAGGGTAACGGGATGTAATCCCAAGTAACCACGAGGCTATAATAGCATGCATATATTATATAAGGCATATGCATTACGTCTAGTGCATCATTGAAGTTGGATTAGAGCTAAAAAGGGCCCCACTAAAATCAAACTAAAGCTATATTATTTGTAATGCCATAAGACATTCCTAAAGTAGCATTATTGCATTAGTAATGCATCACTACTTGTTCAAGCTTACATAACGCTTCATTACTTGACAACTGTTGAATTGATGCGATCCTGCATTACCGATGTTGATTTTGGGTTTAATAAGTGCAATAATATAATGCTTGTGGTTACTTGGGATGTTATAGCGATTTCGTTTTTGATTCAGGTCTAAACTGGATCGGGTGTATACGTGTATACGGTTTTATTTGTAACTCTTATCGGGTTGAGCTTTGCGCTGCCAATAAGTTATGTGCATTAGATAACACAGAAAATTAAATGTTTCATTCTATCTGTGTACATGTCCTGCACTAAGAGCGATTCATTGGAAGAAGATTCTCTATCCGTTCCGTGGGTTTCGTGTAGGTGCTTCTTCTTATGGGTCCACATATCCATTTTTGACTCTTCATATAACGGAATAGTGAAGATTACAGTTTGATCTTGCCCTTGGGAGGAATTGTACATCATGACAAGTCCTGCACTGGTGGCGGCATCCTATTACATCACATCACAGTAAAAATTGGAAGCACAATAGATCAGACCTGTAAATCTTCAATAAACTCTTGATCAAAATTTGGGATAATATGCCTCAATAAATGTGTACGCCTGTTGCGGAACCTTTAAAGAAACGTCTACGGCTGGACATAAAAGAATAAGGTGAGAATTGTAAATTTAAATGAAATAAATCCTTTTGTTGATTTTAAGCCATTCAATGTGTTTTGATGAACATTTATTGTGCTTACAAGCAGCCGTTGCCACCTTGTAAATACAGAAATTTCAGACCCACCTGATTTTTCTTCGATTTTTTGTGTTTTTTTTAATGAGATACATTAATGTGTAATTTAATTGTTTTCAAGTTTAATTGTGTATTCTCTTCTCTCCATGAAAGCTTCATTTGAAAAGAATTAAGCTTTGCAGTCCTCAAGACATAGGAGTGTATAACCGACATTTCTTCTCATGTTCATCTTTCCGTCGATACCAGAAAATTAAATAAACTACGAATCCTAGACCGAACCAGCTTCTCCCATAGATCGTAGCCTGTACGCCATTCCAATCTACTTCTGATATAAAATTCCATTCAAAGGAAACAAGATGAACACCAATCATCAAGCACCACACTACATCACATAAAAAGTGGAATCCCTGTGTCATTGTCTGCACTGTGGTAACTTAATACGAATTTTCCGTACTGCACTCTCGGTCCCACGTCCCCCCGTCTCATCCTGTGGAAGATGTTTCCTTCCGAAAAAAAAATAACACACATACCGAAATCAAATACTCGACCCGGCTACTACAAATCGACAGTAGCTGCTCCTTCGATCCCGTTACTAAAATAGATCCCGATGATGCTCTTTCGGAAGGAGCAGCGGAAAAGCTTTTAAAACTCTACAAACCGACAGCGCTGCCGTGGTTGTTGTGTCCCACGAGAAGAGGAGCAGCTGGAACTGCTCAAACAGGCGAAGAAGGTGGCATTCTAGTAAATACTTATTCCTTTTAGGTTCCGATCGCTGCTCGTTGCTGCGGCGCGATGAGGGTTGCAGCTGTCGTCGTTGAGCGGACTGGCTGCTGCTGCTGCTGACGGTTTTTTGGCTAGGAATGGTAATGGAGACGCGTGGTGTTCCGTGAAATCCAATCAAAATCCCATTGCTTGCACAATGTGCCATGATCGCACTGCAAATTACACTAAATTCGTTTCAATTCGTTTATTTGTAACTCTTATCGGGTTGAGCTTTGCGCTGCCAATAAGTTCGGGAATCGTACGTTCAAAAACGAATTCGATATTAGCCTAGCTGCTTCAAGCAATTGAGACACATTATGAATCAATTTATAGTTGTTCATTTCCGTGTAATTCTCAATCTCCTTATCTTTTGGGGCATCATGATTTCACTGCTTAAGCTGAACAGACTTTCTCAGACTGTAAATTGAACCGATAGACCAATTAATGCAGCCAAGATGTCAGACGTTATAAACTAACTGTTCGCACAGATAAAGTAAAAATGATTGATGGATCTAGCGCACAATAGTCGAATCTTTAATCGTATTTATTTAAAATTCGCTGTTATTGAAACATGCTTTTCTATAGGAAAAAAAATCAAGTAATCCATCCTGTGCAGGGCACATTTTGCCCTTTTTCAACTCACATTAGTGTTTTTTTCAAGTTTTATCATTATAACTAAAATCTCCGCTGCATATTTTGCTTAAAAATGGGCGGATCTTACGTAAAAATATCTGAAAAATCAAATGGGGCTCGTTTCATTCTATGCTGAGGTCCAAAAATAGTTCATTTTGCCCCATTTTACACTTTATGTGAGTTTGCTTTAATGCTTACCCCTAGAACTACGATCACCGCTGTTATTTTTTGCATGTCAAGCCGCAATCGGTGCGCCAGGGAACTGTTTCACCCACCGCGTACAACATCATCTACGACACATCCGGTCTGAAGATCGATCACTTGGAGATGTTGACCTACAAGCAGTGCCATATATTACAACTGGCCGGAACGACCGGAACTATTACGACGACTAACACTTGGCCTTGGCTGGTAAGGTGTCGGTCTGACCGGTTTATAATTTTTCCTTCAATTTTTGTTCAATCACGGGTTCCTCAGAGGTTCTTAAATCAATAATGAAAAAAATGCAATGATTCGCATTGGCGCTCCGGGACTGACGTGTTTGTGCTTCGCTGCTTGTTTTATCTGCAAATTTTCGAGAAAATTAGATATTTAGTGGAAATTATTGTGTAGTGTTGAACTTTTCATCTTGATAATGATTCGGTCACTAAAGAGTTGATTGCGGTCCAACACGAGGCATTCGACTGGTGTAAAAACAAAGTGTCCCCGGTGCAGACAGAACCCCGAACATACAGCCTTGCGGCAACAGGAGGAGCTCGAGTTCACCCGCGTCACTCGGAGATGTTTGGTTAATGGTCGTGGAGCGTTCATGGTCGACCATCTCCTTAAGAACAGAATGTTATCTGGAGGGTACGCGGACCTGCTCTGGTTGCTCGATGTTACAACCACAGCAATGGAATGTTCTGGAAACCCGGGTGAGCTCTTTCCATTTTCTCCTTTTGTGTCCCATTCCAATATTTTTTGTTTCGATATGTATGTATATGTATGTCTATGTACACTCAGTGGCATGGGAGAGGCCGAGCGGGGTTTTGTTGGCGGAAGACTCCATGTTCAGCCTCCTGTAACTTGTCAATTGTCAGTGTTTTTGGATGAAGGTTTGACAACATTATACAAAATGTGTGAATCTGGTGTGATCAGGGTTTCATGTTGATAGGGTTTATAGATTTGAGGTTGTCGTGGCATGCGTGAGAGGAGTCATTTTTGGATGTGGAGATTTCAGGGGTCCGTGTTTCTGTGAAGGGTTTGGGTGGCATATTCTTCGGGGCTTGTAGGGGTACGGAGGATTGTGTGGGCGGGATTTGAACTGTTTCCATAGGGGGGTTTGGGCTGCAGCTGCGTCAGGGTTGACGTACCAACGTGGGCATTTCCCTTTTTCACCCGATGCTGACCTTGCTGAGGTATCGGTGCGGGGAGGAAGCCGAGGTGAATTTTATTAATAATACTGTATAACACTGTATACGTAGTTTTCACAAACCAATTCATACTGAATGCCATATTTTCAAAGTTCTTCGTGTATTACACTAGTTGTTTGGGATATTTCACGCGTAGCAAATCATGTGTATTAATAAGATGAATTCACCTCGGCTTTTTTTTTTGCACCGATGTTTCGGGGGGGTCAGTATCGGGTAATGGGGGGAGGTGCTCGTGTTGGTGTGTCAACTTTGACGCCAGCTGTGGTCCAGACCACTTTGTGGAGGTAGTTCAAGTTTTGTCCACATTGTTTTCTGTATTTTTGTAGGCTGTGGAGAGGTTTTTAGTGTGCTACCTGGGTCCTTCACAGAGGTGCGGTTTTTTGGGGTTGCTGTATTCAGGGATGGCTTTTTTCACATATGTTATGATAGTTTCGGGTCTGTAAGTTTTGTCGGCATGAGGTTTTGATCGCATAGGGTCTATACATTAGTTATTAAATTGTCAGATTTTCATTTGGAAGTATTGATGGTTGACGGAGAGATAGGAGGTTGAACAGCGTGGTTTTTGGGAGCAGGGTTTTGCTCGGCTTTTTTTTTGCTACTGAGTGTATGTGTATGTTTGTGTATGTATACATGTGTATGTATGTGTGAATGTTCATTTAATTTTATAATGCATAATATATATATATATATATATATATATATATATATATATATATATATATATATATATATATATATATATATATATATATATATATATATATAATCACATCACTTATCAAGGTGAATCCGGATCCATCGAGCCCTACCCTACTAACATAGAAAAACCTCCTTCCTGTGACCTTTGTGGGGATGCAGAGGTAAACACGGTCCCTAATCAGCAAAGGTCACACTAACTTACCTTCCCTATTCCCAACTGATTGCAAGGACGTGGCCGGCGCCGTTATTGATTATTAAAGAAATTGAGTCACTGAAACGTGTACAGTGAGAATGGTCGGTTACTCCCAGCCCCATTCAGTTGATTCATTGTGCAACTTCACTGATTCTGATCAATCACGGAGTAGCAACCATCGATACGTGCAGTCAGTCAAGCTAAGCTAAGCTAAGCTAATACAAAATGCAATGATTCGCATCTTCTAAAATAATTCATTTGATTTTTAATTCGATCTTTTACTCTTTCAGATTATATTTTGAATGTTCACGATTTTTCTCCATAAGAATTCCAGCATTCCCATCCTTTATCGTGCTGATTCGATCTCTCGGTATTAAGCTGCGAAGTTGCCTCGTTGACCACAAGAACTGCAAAGAGCTATGCATTCATTACACCAATTACGACGACTCACACTTGGCCTTTTCTGGTAAGGTTTCCTGTCCGGTTTATATTTTTTGTTTCTGATAAAAAATTGGGTCATGCTTGTGCTGACCTTCAGTGACCCAAAACCTGCTACTGCTTACCACAAGGGCAATCGACTTATGGAGTACAGTTATTTATAGTTGCAATGGTTCGACACACGTTCGTGTTTAAATCGTGGTCATATATTTGTGCCGTTTTTTTTTTTTTTCAAATTACGGACTACTAAGACCTCTCAAATGTTGGGCTCAGACAAATCGATGTTGATCCACCGGACTATAAGCACACTGGAGTACATCTCTAATTGTTATGTTTTTGTATTTTCCGTGCGTGGAGTAACGATTATGATGTAACATATAACTATTTGTATTATAATGTTTATATACATAAATTTATATATCACTTACCCGTGTACTTACCAGATTCGAACTCTGTACCTTCACCATAAGATCGGTGACTGTATCCTCAGATCAATATCAGCTGTGAGGAATTCCGGTACCCGTATTCAAAGTGTTCAAACCATATTTTAGTTCTAATAATGCTGTACAACAATGATTGCTGAAGCTCGTTACGAACAGGTTCATACTGTTTTGAAAATCAGTGTTATCAGTGAGATTATTATAGTCTAAACATGATCACCGTCCAATTTTCATTGCCATCTGTGCCGCGCTCGGACTCATTTGTTATAATTTTTTAAACGACATTAATATCAATTTCAACGACATTAATATCAATTTAAAACGGTTGTTATAGCAATCTATTAATTATTGCTATATTATAAATTTCCTGTTATTAAAAAAATCCACTATGACCGGGGATTGAACACCAGATCTTCCACTCAGTGGCCCGATAGGATAACCACTAAGACACCGAGACATGTTTATCAATCTGTTCACTTATTGTGTATAAGAAGTAAATCTTATTTTGAATTTATGTGAAATAATATTATCAAAACAATTAAATACATTAAACTTCAACAGAAACTGTTCGTTTAAATGCAACAAGATTCTATTTAATCCTATACACACAAAATTGTATCCGTGTTTAATTCAGCCGTTTTACAGTGTAAAAAACCCTCACCATTTGAAACCCTGACATTGTATCGAGCATGTGTGCAATATTGTTTTTAGCAAAGCAGCAAGCTTTATTTACTCGAGAGCAAATATTCTAAAATAAATCGTCTGTTTGTCTATGGTACAATGATGCATAGAATGACAGTACTTGCCTATAAAAAATATGCTGCTGGTTATAGACCATTTTATGAGACGTTTCTGATCAGCTGATGCTCATTTTCATGAATGAACAATGACCGGAGCTATCTACCTACCTTCTGTGAGGAGCAAAATAGCTCCTGCCATTCGGTAAAATAGTCTACAAACATAATATCTTGTATACCTTTAACAAACGCTCGTGCAAGCGAGTCACAGATAAAGCACCTGATCCACAGCGTATTTATTTGGACGTTAAAAATTAATCCGTTTAAAAGTAGAGGAACCAGTTGATCGACGAATGGTTGCAAAAAATTGTTGACTGTAAGGGGCTTAGATTTGCCGTGAAATATTTCAATTATCGTTGGTTTGATATGTGACATACGATGTATGTTGCACAAAATAGGCCATAGATGGTACTTGGAAGTTTAGACACTTGCTTTGTGGTTCATAGTTCCGATCGTACGGATAATTTCCTGATTGTAGTTTAGACTTTAAAGCTCATTCCATAAGAGATCGTATGAAATGATTATTGCACAGCTCGAAAGCATGCCTCTTATACACTTTCAATTGATGTCGTATAGTCTTGTGGGATTGTGGCTCGGTTCTGGATGCCGAGGTTTACGGTTCGAATCCCGATTGCAACTTTTTTTTTCATGTGAGGAAAATATTCATACGATCGTCATATGAACTTCTTTCCATTAGGGAATCGTATAAAATTTGCAATTATATCTTCTGGCCAGATTTCATAAGATATTCGAATGAATTACTCTCTATTTGTTTGCTCAGTGTACTTATACAACATTCTATACAGCTATAATCACTAAGCTGTATAGCGGCTAAGGTATTTTTAATATAAAGGCTTTTGAAAAGCTATAACAAAGCTAACAGATAAAACTGTGTAAGAGAACACAGAATGATAATTCAAAAGCTTAACTGAATAATTTCTTAGCTACATAAACAAGCTGTGTAAATGCAGACAAACATTGTTCGCATAAGGGCTTTTTTTTGTAAGGTATGCAACCTAGAGCTAAATGTTGTGTTAAAGCTGTGTTACATTACGCATAAGTACTGTATCGATTTTTTAATTCTGCTTATAGCTTATTCAACTTAACTTGCTTTTATGCAATTATAAAACAGCTTATAAGTTCTTAACTTTGGCTTAGGCAACTAAAAATGTTAGTTGGGTTTTGAATGACCAGCTTCAAAATATGGACCAGGTCACTAAGAAGTGATTTGCTTCAAGCCCTTTGTAAATGAACCTGAACTTCAACTTTGAAATAAATTGCCCAGAGTTTTGCGTTAAATTGAGCTAGTGTTAAAACAACCGAAGACGGTTCTTATTTACAAAAGTGTACTATCCGGTTTGATTGAGCCTCGAATTGTTAAATTCATGTCCTTCACACATTAACCCAAACCTCCAAGAACCACCCAAGCGACCCATCAACTCACACATCCTTCTGCCACAACCAAAAAAACAACAAAGCCCGAACGACTCGCCCGAACTCGTGTCCAGTGGTATTGGTGTCGTCGTTTTTCCAATTTCCCACCTTCCACCGATCCGTCATTGTCGAATCCTTGTTGCTTCCTTCTACCTTGCTCGTGCCGGAGCGGTAAACACAGGACTCAACCATTCCGAACAAAAACATAGGGAAAAGGCATACCCACTGCAGAATCCACCTCCCAAAGCCAATGGATGAGAGATGCAACCAACAAGAGCACACACGAGAACGATGAACTTGGCTTTCACTCAACCCATCGCCGAAAACCGGGGAAAAATGGTCGGTATGTAGGTAAGCAACAAAGCAGCATCACTCTAAATTTGTACCAAGGGGGAAAAACTGTGTGCACGCGAACAAGTAGCTGAAAGGATGACTCTCTTCTTTTTAAAATTAAGGGTACTCTTGGTGCCGTTTCATTCTCCGGTGAAAGTGGAATGGAAAGTTCAGTATCACCACTACAATGCGCTCCAGATTGGGGTAGTATCTTGCTGCGCTGGCCAGTGGATCCTGTCGTAATACTTAGGGGGGATGTACGATGATTCACCCAGATGGGGAATTGATTCGATGTTAGTAGGATTGTGTGTTGAAGTCGGTCATGTACGTGCATAACCGTTGTTCTAATGATGTTGTCAAGTTGGTCTCTTAAATTATTGTATTCCAATTTTTTTGCATGTTCGCACCAACCCAGCAGGAAAGAGACGCGCAAAACTGAACATATGTGCAACTTTATCTTACTACCGTAATCGCCTCATTAAGTTGGTAATGTAAGCTCGGCAAAATTCGCTGCTCCAATACAGAATGCAAAAGTCATATAGAGTACGTACACAAAAAATACCTCACCCAACATACAAAAGATCCGCCATCACCGTCATTAAATACGGACGAAAGTACGTTGCAACATTGTGTTCTCTTGTTATCCTGAACCACAATCTGCGCGCGTCCAAATATGTGCTCGGACTATAAAACTGCACATGAATACGTAGACAGCACATATAGACGTATTCGAGATCCTGGAACGGTTTCTTTTGTATCCTGACAGTAGCTGGGTTTAATAACAAAAAATACGAGAATAGCCACACACACACACACACAGCACACACCGAACGCTGCAAGCAATGCGCGGACTGGCCACTGCCGGTCAGCAGTCTGAAATAATGCAAAAATTTAGCAAAAATCAACCACCGTGTTAAAAATTATTACCGTCCACTTTTCCACCAACCGGACCATGTGTGATTACCGGGTGTGCTGGTGCTGGGTTATTTTCGGAGAGCTCCTTTTTTTTGTCCGGTCAAGACACTGTGAGTTTTGTTTTCGCATTTTTTCCTCTTAAATCTATCCTATTGAAACTCCATTTTTTCCCGCCGTGCTAATGGGCAGTTGTGCAACGGTTTGCATTGTTGGGGTGTTGCAGATGATGTTTCTCGCTTGCTGGCCACATCAACGCTCCTGATGTGGAGAGCAAAAAAAAAGGATCTCCTATCTCCATACGTGTAGAGATATGTAATGCGCTTTACGTTCTGGACGCTTGTTTGCATAGGGATTTCGTACACACTCATTATTGGTATCATAAATATTGGGAAGCGCATCGTACTTTCGTACGGCCGGTGGGTGTGAGATGTTTTTTGTTTTTTAAATCTGGGGTGTGAAATGAAGAAGGGGGTTAAGGCAATGGACGGCACTGACTGTTCAGGATTTGTCAGGGATTTGAAACAGACAACTATCGGTTCGAGAAGAAAGTTTTTAAGCAGGTATAAAAGCTCATAATTTTATTTTAGCTTCCAATGGATACAAATTCTCAAGTATGAGAAGCTGCTGGTTTTTTAACCAAACCAATAAACCAAGCTAATAAATCGATTGGCACAGGTTTGGTGTTGCCTAGAGCATAGGAAGTGGCTCGTTTTGCCCCAATTCAACCTAAATTGACGTGCTCATATAGTTAAAATCTCCGCAATATATTTTGAGTTCAAATGCATATATTTTACACATATCACAATTAGAAACTGAACAGGGATAATTTCCATTTGTGTCTGGTTAGTTTTCTCCAATTTATCCTTATTCTCTGATTTTTCTTGTTCCCAAGCCCCGAAGCCACACAATCAGCCTTTTTCAAGGCTAGAGTTGAAGGATTTCTCCACCGTAAAACCGAACCAGTGACCTACCCCAAATCATTCCATCCGCCGTTGCCAGGCGTGAGAGCTACCGAGGAGGATTCCCGTGCGTGGACACACTCTAAATTGATTGTTTTTCTTCATTATGCTCATATAGTTGGAATCTCCGTATTTTACACATGTTATTTTACAGTATGTAAAAAAAGTTTATCCACCCCTTCTCACTTGGCACATTTGCTTCAAATAATCCACCAAACATTGAAAAACGATTTTTAATATTAAGTTTATTTCTCAAGGGATGATAAGAAAGTCAAATAACGATAATTTGATGTTAAAGCACGAGCTTTTCGTGTCTGAGACCAAATATATAAGAAAATGATAAAAAATAATGCAAAAAATGTATATCCACCATAATCCTGAAAATCATTCAATATTTCGTGTGACCTCCCTTGGCTTCAAGGACAGCTTGACATCGTCGTGGCATTGACTGGACAAGCTTAGCAGCCGTTTCTGGTGCGATTTTGTCCCATTCAGTTACAACAACTTGTCGTAATTTCTAAATGCTTGATGGTTTGTGTTCCTGAACCTTAATTTTCAAAATAGACCAGAGATGTTCTATTGGATTAAGGTCAGAGACTGTGCTGGCCACTCCAAAACATTGATTTTCTTCTCCTTAAACCATTGGGATACCAGCTTCGATGTGTGCTTTGGATCCCCATCTTGCTGGAACGTGTATCGCCGGCCAAGCTTCAGTTTTTGTGCACTTGCTGAATGTTTTCGTTTCAGTATGTCCTGATAAACCTCCTTTGTCATTATTCCGTCAATGAATTCGAGTTCTTCAACGCCAGACGAAGCAATCGAGCCCCAAACCATGACTCTAGCTGCACAGAAAGCGATAAAAGCTAGTTAAGTTAGTTGAAAATTAATGATGTTGCAATAACTCACCTCCACCATGTTTGACTGTAGGCTTTAAACACTGGGTTTTCAGACTTTCACCGGTTCTGCGCCATTTTCGTGTCATACCCAAATAGCATTATTTTTGTCTCGTCTGACCAAATGACCTTTCTCCAATCATCGACTGTCCATGTAATATCAATCGTTTTTTAATGTTTTTCGCTGAAAGCCATGGTTTCTTAATTGCCACTCCACCCTTCAGACCTTGTAGATGCAATCTATTTCGGATTGTTTGAGGTGTCACATGGATAGAAAATTCACTCTCAACTTGCTTTGCAATTTTTGGAGCTGACAAACCTCGATCTTGTTCCGCCTCTCTGACGATAGCCCTGTCAATCCGGGAACTTGTCTTCGCCGGTCGCCCTGATCGCTTTTCTGGTGTGAAAGAACCACTCTTTTTGTACTTCTGAACAATTTTGGCAACCGTTTCTGTACGTATCTGAATGATATTAGCAATTTGACGGTAGCTTTTACCGCACTTGTGATGCTCTATGATAAGTTTTCGGATACTCAGCGAAATTTGTGCGTTTTTGGGCATTTCGAAACACGAGAACTCAAATTTGAATCACGAAAGCTTCTACACTACGAAAGGATAACTGTATGCAATGTTTACATTCGAAAAAGTGACAGGAACCGCTCAATACACGGCAAAATGGTACTAAGCATGTTTGGGTGGATAAACTTTTTTTGCATGTTTTACTTCCCTTTTCTGTTGATCTTGGTATAGATTTTCAAGAGCAAAATTAATTCAAGTATATTAAATGGTATAATGATAGGTACTATATAATGGACCAAACGCATAACAACACTTATTTTATCAACTAATATTTGAATCGATAACAGGAAAATCGAAATTTGAAGCTGGGGTGGATATACTTATTTTACATTCTGTAGAAACTTAATAGAGATAATTTCATTTGTGTCTGGTCCGTTTTACTCCAATTCATCCCTTTTCTTTGATTTTTCTTGTTGGTTAAATAAATTTATTTATTAATTTATTTCGCCAACCGACGTAGACTAGTACGTTTGCATATACATTTTTTACATATACGTTTTTTCTTATGAAATTAAAAAAAAATAGATTTAGTAGAAGGTGCTTTTATAATATTTATTAGTAGATGTTGTTTTGTTTGGCATTAAATATTTTTTGTATGTTTTGTCGTAACATGGTTAAGGCTATAGTTTCACAATGCTGGTTTAAGTGTCCATACTTTGTTTTAGAGGGCCATGTTTTTCATAGTTTGTTCGATAATTATCAAGGATGAATAGATTCCGGTTCCGTAGTTGGCGTGAAGGTATATAGAAGTTTAATTTTGATAAAATTTCAGCTGAATCTATTCGCTGTGAAACTATGTCGTTAACAAATGAAACCTTTGCAAATTCGCGACGCTGCACAGTGGGGATGAGGGACAAAAATCAAAACTGTATAATATAGTCACTTTAGCACATTGATGATAAAGTGAAAGTTGCATGTGATTATGAGAGCTACAATTTGCATAAATGGCATACGACATACACATAATCGCAAAACTGTCTCAAGCGACAATTTATTTGTTAAATAATAAAAAAAAACGTACTTTTTTCAGATAATTGCTTATGACATATTCGCTATCGCAAAAGTGACGCAAAAGTGTTGAAAACTCATAAAAAAATTAAATTGTTCTTTTTTCTCTTCCATTAGAAAAATTGAATTAAATATCAACCATCGCATTTAAAACTTATTTATTCATACTTAAACAAAGAACAATACAAATCAGTTGAAATTTTAAAAAATATCATGGAAATTTTCTTTTCAATTCTACTCCGATTGCTCCTCAGCGCTTCCAACATCATCTTCGGTAAATGTCTCTTCAGCGTACGAGCTTCATGTACCATTTTTAGATACACACGTCTTTCGATTGAGAGATACAAAAGGATCTGAATTCAAGAGCAACGATCTCATTAAGTCTTCATTGGTATTAATTCTTGACAATTTTCTTGTGTGATTCCGATTGGTTTTCCTTAAGGTTTTATGAGTTGCTTCCAGGGCTTCTTCAGAGCGTTCGCCAACGGGTAACTCAAACATTGAAATAAAGTTGGCGCTATGAACCAGCAGTTTATGCTCGGTCAAGGGCAGCCTTGGTAAAAATACCCGACCGTTCTGCACGAGAGCAGAACTTGACTGCAAACACACCACTCAGTGGCTGAAATTCGCCACGTTAGTTTCGTGCTTACAGATGAACCCGCAACGCAATGCACGCGACGCGAGTGTACACGCTCGTGTATTGCTTTTGACACCGGGTTTGATTTTTGGAAAAATACACGAGCCGAGTGGCTACGATCACAAGAAAGCTCTCAACATACATCCAGTATGACACTGTTCGCCACAGATAGAGCACTGCTAGTTGGATGATTCTGAAAATTTGATAATTGGTTTGTTTTCTTGGCTGTTGAGTGACGGGCGCATAAGTTGATTGAATTTAACAAGCACGGCTCGGTTAGAAAAAAAAAATAAACCACGCGTGTATTCTGCAATCGGACACAATCGGAAACACTCGGCTGTGGTGATGGCCGAAGCATCAGTCACGGTGTCCAAAGCCAAACCACGAGCACTGACATTGCTGTTGTACCCACCTGTGTTGGGTGTTAGTCTGGAAGCACGGAGTCAAAGTGGAGAATATAATGCACGCGCTAGCGTGGTAAAAAGTAGCTCGGCGTGCAGTGTAGTGTTTGGACATGGCTGGTCAAGGGCATGTAGTACCAGCTATAAAGAGACAAATATTGTTTCCTGCAACATTGTTCCGTATTCCGGAATGTCAATCTCTTTTCCGCTGGCAACTACCCTTAATATTGAAGCAAATTTTATTGTTAGACTTCCATCAATCCGCGCACTTATTTAAGGTTCAGAAAAAAACAATAACTCGCTGTGTTACCGTCGTTAGACGTACCGTGTCCTGGCTTTGGCTTATCGACGATTAATCCCAGTTTTTCCTGTTTCTGCATTTATTAGTTTGATAGGAATAATAGCAATTAGGGACAAGAATTCGTCGTTTGCATCCGCACTTGAAAATGTTTGTTTATAAATGCAATGACCAGAGCTACCACCCGAGCAGGAGAAAATAACAAATGAATACCTAATTCTGGTCTTGATAACTGGCCCTGGTATTAAAGAGCTCAGATTAAGAGGTAAAATACCTAAGCAAAATACCTAAGAATTGCAAGCAAAATATCTCCCGAATAACAAAATTTGTTATTTTGGATACCTGGGAATACCTGAGAGGTACTATTTTGGTATTGTCTTACCTCAATTTGGTATTTGCATAACATTGTGGGAACAATGTTGTGGTATTATCCTCAGGTATTTTACCTCTTGATCTGAGCTCCTTAATACTAAACCCAGTTATCGAGTTATTCGGTTCTGCTCGGGCATCCATGCCGCATTTGCTAATCAATCTTGCCTTTGTGGGATGAGTTATCTGCACGACTTCAGCAATTCCGTTTACTGTTAGATTAAGAAGCTCTTGAAGATCTACCGTGGCTGATGTTTCTGTAACCGGAAGTTGTTTTGGGATGATTTTATTCTTGGCTTGTTTTAATGCGTAAAGACTTGGAAAACAACCTTTATGCAAATGCAACGTCTCGAAGAACAATATACCTCCGTTCTGACAAATCTAAATCAACAAATAGGGCTAGAGCTTGAACAGGACTCAATCCTCCACTGGAATGGAAGAATTTGCTGCACCGTTGCCGCAAAAGCTAGCTCTTCTTGGGCATTTTTTGAAACTAGTTCTGCAACTTGTAGGTTTTGGTTTGAGTAGAAAAACTTTCAAATTCTTTCGGAGGACGTCCACGAGCTGGGGTTTTATTGGAATTATCACCATCATTCTCATCATGTCGAGGGAACACAACTAATGACTGCAATCAACCATCATACTTTTTCATAAAAAAAATTCCTTACTCGATGACATTCGACCCACTTTGTGTTGAATTTTGAGCAAAACACGACACAAAATTTGTACAATTTTTCGTAAACCTGCTCTGGTGTGTCTTCATCACAAGTCTTCATCATAATCAAAAATCTTTTATAGTTGCAAAAAGTTGCAGCTATTTCATATACGATCATTTAAAGGACACTCTTAGGAACAGTTCTGTGCCGGATTTTGGGTGGAACTCGATGGAACTTTTTTGGAATCAATGATAAAAGTTTGAATTTGGTTTTTCTGCGGATTTATTTCTTTACGAATTCAACATGCAGATTTCTCAAAACTGAGATCAAAATTTATACACTTGATGCGCAAGATATATTTTTTTCTAACCTGGACTAGTGTTCTCCATTTGATTTAGATCGATTCATTTAACTTTTTCACGTTCGATGAAAAATGTTCGAAACACGCGGCGAAATTTGAATTTATTTACGGCATCTGTCACTTTCCACACTTGTTATAGTAGTTGTTATGCTTTTTCAAGCTCATCAATACTTGTTTACATAGCAGATGGCATCTATAAAGACTTCTGCGTACTTATTTTACCCAAATAAAAATACATGAAACTAGATTTTTGTCGATGGGGTAGCACACTGTTCGCTGTTGCAATGTTTGAATACTGAGCCATCTCTTCAGGTTTGGGAACAAATAGAAGTCACTGGGGTCCAAGTCTGGTGAATACGGTGGATGGGGAACCAATTGATACCGAATTTCATTCAATTTTGCTTGAGCAATTGAGGATGAATGAGCAGGCGCATTGTCGTGATGATATAGCACACTTTTTCTCTGCAAATGCGGCCGTTTTATCTTGACTTCATCTTTCAAACGATCCAACAACGCTGCATAGTATGCGCCTGTTATGGTTTTACATTTTTCAAGATAGTCGATGAATATTACACCTTGCGCATCCCAAAACACGGAGGCTATGACCTTTGCCGCCAATAGTTGCGTTTTCGGGCGCTTTGGAGCACTTTCGCCCGGTAAAACCAACTGTTTTGCCTGCTGCGATGACTCCGGTGTGTAGCAATGGATCCGAGTTTCATCCATGGTTATGAATCGGTGCACAAACTCCTTCGGATTGCGTGTAAACTTGCTCAAATTCTCCTGAGAGGTTGTAACACGAATGCGTTTGTGGTCCATTGTAAGCAAAAGCATTGTTTTTATTGTATAGGTATCCTCAAACTTGAAGCCAAGGCGTTTTATGAAACCAAGCATATTGTTTGCTTTATGAATAATGGTATTATAATAATCATTGAAATTAAGTTTAGAATCCAAGATTACACCTAAATCCCTTACTCTTTCACATATTTGACGTATTTCGTTTTCTGCTGGATGATTTTAAATTACATTTTTTGATATCTGGTTGCAGTGAACGTTTCGAACACAGTGTATGAAATATGTGTAGTTCATTCTGGAATATATTAATATCCTCCTGGTTTCTTATTTCTAGAAATAGTTTCATGTCGTCGGCATAAATAATTTCTTTTGTTTTCAGAATGAAAGAAATGTCGTTTACGTATAGTATGAAAAAGATAGGGCCTTGTGGAACTCCTGAAGTGACTTGAACGAGATGGGACTTCTTTCCATTGAATTTTATTATTTGCTGGCAGTTTGTGAGATAGGATTCAAGCTAGTTAAGCAGTCCATGCTCTATGCCAGTTTCAGAAATTTGAAGAGTAGCATGAACGCGATCAAATGCTTTGCTAAAGTCTTTGTAAAGAGCTTCTACGTGGTTGCCATTTTCCATTGCAATCAATGAATAGTTACTGAACTCTAATAAGTTTGTGGCAGCTAAGCGACCTTTATAGAACCCGTATTGCATATTTGGAATTCGATTCAACCAAATTGAATGCAACCTTTTGCAAACGATCACAAGTTTGTCATTGTTTTTGATACAGTATCGGGGATTCCCAAATTCAACGTAGTTCTGGATATATTTAAGGCAATTGTGGGTTAAGTACACATCCCGAAACACTGACCAGCATCTAAACGGTACCAAAACATGGCTTGCGACACCTCAAACTTCATGATTTTTCGAAACAAGACCATTGATGGTCATTTTGGAAATATTCGGCCATTGTGGCTGCGCCTGGTAGCCTTCCGGGAACCGTATTCCACCGTGAAAGTGCTCACATTTTGAACGGTAACAGAAAATGGCTTGTGATACCTCAAACTTTATGGCTGTTTTGGTTCTGTGATTTAAAGTGACCTAGATTACTAAAACTGTTTATTAAGCTTTGGATTTCCGTGTTTTTTGTCATGGAAATGTATTGAAAGAAGTATGAGTGACTAAATTCAATTACTGAAGAATACATTACAGAAGTTGTTTCCACTTTGTAAATACAAGTCGTGTTGCTTGGGATGTCAACTCGCCGTTGCCAATAGTTTGTGGATAAAAGGCTGACTCTTCTCTCTATCCGGCCCTTCGGTTCAGAAAGGGGTATGGGGGCTTTCTGCCGAGTTGATCGCGGAAGATTTCATGTGTGAATCGGCTGCCTCATCAACGTTCAAAAGAGCCTGAACCATATGGGCAGCTTGAAATGATCACTTGAAGATGCGACGGGGGATCATTGCCCTGATATTTCCAAATGTAGCCCGTTGTAAAAGGTTTCTTGTCTTCTATATCCAAACATGATAGAATTGAGAAAATTAGTGGAAATTCATCGGAAATGATCTCTCATATGTATCCCCCGAACCAATCTGAACGGCCGTTGTGAGAATAGCACCATGGAAATCTCACATGCACATAGCATGTTACCAATTACTAATGATTTCTCTTCTTTCTCCTGTTCTCTTCCCTATGCTATGATCGCGAGCAATACCATATGACATCGTGCATAGGCCATAGACCAGCATAGGCTTTTGCCTAAAGTCAGTTCTTCAAAACCAGAAACACCGAGACGACACAGAGCCATAAGTTAAGAACGGTATCTAACCCTAACCAATTTTGCTTTCAGTCACACCAGGTAAGTAATCAAATGACCACTGCAAAATACACTAAATATCCATGACATAATATAACGGGGAAAAGAAGGGACCATCAGGGCACCCAAGTGAAATAGGGATCATGGGACTACCTCCTCTCTATTGTTAACATTTCGCAGAGCGAGGGAGGGGTGTCTGCACTTGCTTTTGGAAAGAGATTTTCTTCCCTATATTCGCGGGTTTCACGTAAGTGTCTCTGCTTACGGGCCCGCCCAAACGTGTTTAGCCCTTCATACAGAAGCTTGATGTTCACAAACAACAATAGAATCCACTCTAATTGTTATGTTTTGTATTCTCCGATTATGATGTAGAAGGAGATGTTCTCTCATCACCATGAGGCACCAAGAGTGGACAGTAATTTTTGTTAGAATGAAAGATATGAAGAGAAAGTGATGAAAGTTCCGTCAGTGTACAGTAGCTTGAAAATTGCGAATGTACACATCAAAACAGAGTGTGTGCAAACTACCGCTAGAAACTATCACAAGCTATAAGGGGTACATGAGCGCGATCGAACACGTTACTTTTGCCTGTTGAGGTGGCGGATTCGTCCGTGCCTTGACCTACCCCGCAGTGGGATGTTAGGCAAAGGTAACGTCCTTGGTTCGAGTACTCCTTTACCCATGCCCTTTCGCTCAATTTTCAATACTTCTATTCTATTTCCAACCTACCGTACACAGGCGGAACTTTCAACACTTTCTCTCCATATCTTTCATTTTAGCATTACTGTACACTAGGGTGCCAATGGCATGTATGGGAAAAAATTGATCATCGAATTTCAAAAACGGGTAGTGCTCAAAAGTTTCGTCTCCTCAAAAAAAGTCCCCATGCAAAATTTGAGCTCAATCGGACTTCGTTAAGTGTTGGACCAAAGCGGTCAAAGTTTGACATTTTTGAAACACGAAAAATTTCCCAAGGGGGGGGGTAGGTGAAAATTCCGAAATCGATTTTTTGTTTTTGATGCCAAATGTCTTAGAAATGCATGAAATGTCGAGATCTGGTGTTATCTCGAAAAAAGTTTTTTTGAAAAAAATTGACTTTTTGGGACTTAGAAATTTTTTGAGGTGGAGGAGTGAAATGAATTTGATATGGAGGATTTGAATTCAATTGCTGAGATATCCATGGCAATAGTACTGAAACATGTCTTATATCATCGTTGGCAACTGCTAGCATATTATATGTGATATTTCATTTGGGTGGTTCACTTGTTTTGCATTAGGGTGGTCCATTTTATAGAAAAATAAAAAAATAAGATAATAGTATCAAAACATCTCTTATATAATCGTAAGCCATTATCAATATTAAATATATGATATTTCATTAGGGTGGCTCAGTTATTTTCCATTAGGGTCGTTAAGAACAATAAAAATATTTCCAGCAATTTAAACGCTATTCGCATTACATGGTCTGGCGCGGGCGAGGTTCGCACGGGTAATATTTTGAAATGATTGCTTGGGTTTGTATGTGAGCATTCTCACTATGCTGGCACGGCACGCCCAGCACGGCACATCAGCGTAGTGAGAACAGTCACATACAAAATCCAAGCAATCATTTCAAAATATTACCCTGGCGGGTCTCGCCCGCGTCGAGCCCGTTGTAATGCGAATAGCGCTTTAACCAGTCAATATTTTTCGTATAGGTTAAAACCATTAAGCTTTCTCACGTCTATCATCTCTCTTCAGCAGGTAGAAAGAATAGATTGTTTACATACGAAAAAAACAAAAAACGTATGAAAACAATCCTATTCTTTCTACGTGCTTGAAAGAGAAAGATGATAGACGTCAGAAAGCTTAATGATTTCTCACAAAACTTTTCAATATTACCTATCTTACAATGAGAAATTCGCTTCTTTCGTTCTTTTTCATTAATTAGTGCATCAATATAATAATTTCAACCGATTTCTATCCACAGACTGTAAGATTAGCGTACGGACTACCAAAGAGAATTATTTACTAGAGACGCTCTCTTTGTGGTCCTTTTGGAAGACTTTTGCGAGACTTACATTCGGAATGCGACGCTTCTTTAAGGTGAAACAGATCGGTGCCCTCGTCTAATACTAATCTTAGAGATTAAGCAGTGTGCATCAGTGAGTTTCTTATTTCTGTTTTGCACCGTCGTTGCAAGCTAAGATTAAAAATTTCAGAGTTATCTATCCTACATTTACCGAATATTGTAGAGTGGGAAGTCTTCGACTGCAACCTAATTAACAATTTTGACCGAGTAAACGTTTATTCAGCTGTTTATATGAGAAAGAAGAGTTTAGTCAGCTAAAATTGTTTGTTGGACCCCTAAGATGGGGAACTATCTCATTAATACGGTATTTGCAGATATAACTAACCTTTTCAATGGTTGTGACAAAAGACACGTAACGAAAGGGAGGGAACGGTATTGTGATATTTCCAAAATTCATGTTGCTAGGTTTTTGGTACATTGCATCGCATATATTTTCTTAAATTACATCTGATTTTTTTGAACTTTTATACATTGTTCGATGTTCTTCAACTAAGTGCAAAATAAACTGTTTCTGATCTTCATCCGTTGACAATTTCGAATTATATGTTTTGATTAATGCATACTCGTTCTGCATTGTCATTACTATCAGCTTTTAATTCGTTTAATGGCATTTTCATATTCTTGTTTGCTATTCCACTGCGTAATATCAGTTTCCAACAATGATTCCGGAATCTCTAGAGCACATAACAAGTTTTTAGTATGCTGACTGCCTTGAACAAATGAGTGCAGCTGTAGTGTTGAAACGTCGTTTGATTCGACTATGGATTTAGCACACACATTTGTTTTGTTAGCTGAAAATAAAAATATTGTTAGAAATATAATGTTCTGCGTACATCGAATTGAACAAAATAATTACCTGATGTATGTAAGGCTTCAATATATTTTTTTTATCTGCGATATCCAACGTTTCATCAAATAAACACAATCCGATGAGATTGCTATCCAAATACTGCAGATGTTTCAAGAACCCTTTATATACTGCTTTGGCAACTTCTTCGTCAACAGCTTCGAAGATTTTAAGCGATTTTATCAAATTAAGGTCATTGTTTGCAGACATTGCAGCACACGTAGACAGAAACCAGTTTTTCAAATATACTTTTACAATGAATACATTAAATTGTGCTAACTGTTGTTGAGTTGCCTTAGGTAACGCAAAAGTGTGTCGGTAAAGGAACATTTTTAGTGAATAAATAATTTTTGCCATCCATCTTGCATTATGGAAAGCACCAGGAGCTCTAATTTTAAAATGTTCTTTAATTTTTCCACCCAAAAATATAAGCGTAAGCTGAATAACTTCGCGATAATCTTCGCGGTGATGTTGTTCTTTTAATTGTCGCTCAAAAAAATTCAAGAGATCCACCCTCCCGTTGGCTGTTATTGATGATTTAACGAATACATCATTAACACCAGAATGGTATGAGCTCTTTTCTAAACGGTGCCATTCCGTCTGAAACCGCTTAAAAATCTCAACATTTGGAGATTGTGCAGTTTCAAATTGTAGTGCCTTGAATGCCTTGCCAACTAACAGCTCGTGTATGTGATGTCTACAGGGAAGTCCAATCAGCTGTCTTTTAAACATTTTGTCAAGATGTTGACACGCTCCTTTCTTTCGACCAGTGTTTGACGCAGTGGTATCAAATGATGTAAACATAACCCTAAAACACGGAATAACGGTATAATTTAAAAATTATCAATAATAATATTGAAACTAATAGAAATTACCTGTCTTCAAGAACCCAATCGACAACTGCATTGTACACCGCTTCTGCTTGTTCTATTCCTGTTGAATTTTGGATGGGAGGAACAGCTAACAGCTTACGGATGCCTTCACCAGATACAACTATAGCCAATCGTTCAGTTTTGGGGGTGGCTTTAGACGACAATATACTAGGAAGCAGTTTTGAATCCCAATGAACTGTTAAGTTAACCTGTGGCTTAAATGTTGCTCTCAGCTCGTTCTGCTTTTGCACACGAATTTCTTTTCTTGAATTCCTAATGGACTCTTTGTTTAACACTAATGTTGAAACGTCGTGCCCCAATGATTTCGCTATAGATGATATTAGAAATACCGCATTTCGATCACTCACTTTGCAGCGGTCCAAAGCAGCAGCCACATCGACAGTAATGACATTTTTTAATGGTGATTTAGAAGTTGAAGACGATTTGGAAGGACCTAGAAGAAAATTTAAGAATCAATCGTTTGTTAACCACGAAAAACATTTTAAAACATATTTGAAATTAATTCAATTTACACTTATCCGGTATCTGAAAATCTTCGCCGATAGTACTGATAGAAGGAACGGACTCACTCTGGGTTTGAGATGAGGACTCGAAATCACTAGCAGTTAAATTTTTTCTTTCCTGTAGACTTGCTTCTTCCTGCTCACTTGTTCGTGGATTAGTCTCTGTTGTCGCCTCTGCTGTTTCTTCCTCCTCAAAATCACTACACGAGATAGTTGCCGTTGGAAAAGACTCACTTGTTGTTGGAAGAGTTAGTTCTCGTTGTTCTTGCAAATACCGATATGCTATTCTTTCTACTTTATTCTTCGGTTTATACCTCTTCCCGATATCGAAAAGGTTCTGCAATGAATCAGAGAAATCCTTTCTCTTCTCAATTTCTCTCGCCGACCTTCTTAGCTTGCGCTTCTGCAAGATTTTCCAAGTTTCGTAGTACCGCAAGATTTTATGTTGCACTGTCCTGTCGTCGAGCAAATGGTTCAAATGCTTTTTATTCCATGATACTTTCAAAGCTTGTATTGTTAATTGTGCACTTGGTTTAGTCTTTTGCTTCTCTGCTCGCAAATGAAACATGAATTTCCGGAAAACTTCGTTGTATGTAGGCAAATTCGAAGATTCGGGGAACAAAGGTAGGTATTTTCCAACTAGCCGAATATCCTCCATTTTGAAAAACAAAAAACTGTTGACTAGACCGCGATTCCTCGTTCAAATATAAAAATACTGAATGAGTAAATCTAAAAATAACAATTCCTTATATACCAAATGTGTGGCCATTTCATTACCTACTCAGTCTTTCAAAACTGCTCGCTTGGGACGTATTCGGTGCCTACGGGTAGCTTATATTTTGTTTGGGTAGATAACACTTCAGAACAAAAAGCATTCGAAGCAGACGTTGTCACTACCGAAGCGCGTATACCACAGCAAGCGGCAGGTAACGTACTTTTGTTTTGATCCCCTATAACGTACCTACTTGTGTTTCTCGGAAATGAAGCAGCCCAAAGCCAAGAACCTCTTTAGAAAAGATAAACAAAAACTTTTGTTGCACTTCGTAGTCGCCTATCAAGCTATTGTAATAATTTGGGTACATCAAAAATCGTTTTTTTCCTTATTTTTGTCCATATTTTGGTAACGGCACATTTTTGTTAACTATTAAAAAAAAAACATAATAAAAATATCTTAACGAAGTGTAGTTGCCAAAAAAAGAATCATGGTTTCAAACTATACAAAAAATATTGACTGGTAAATTTGCTGGAAATATTTTGTTGCTTTTAATTTCCAACTCAAAGGACCACCCTATAATGAGAACATTATGAAATACAATATATGAAATCTTATTTTTTTTATTTTTCTATAAAATGGACCACCCTAATGCAAAACAAGTGAACCAACTCTAATGAAATATCACATATAATATGCTAGCAGTTGCCAACGATGATATAAGACATGTTTCAGTACTATTGCCATTGGATATCTCAGCAATTGAATTCAAATCCTCCATATCAAATTCATTTCACTCCTCCACCTCAAAAATTTCTAAGTCCCAAAAAGTCAATTTTTTCAAATTTTTTTTTCGAGATAACACCAGATCTCGACGTTTCATGCATTTCTAAGACATTTGGCATCAAAAACAAAAAATCTATTTCGGAATTTTCACGTACCCCCCCCCCTTGGGAAATTTTTCGTGTTTCAAAAATTTCAAACTTTGACCGCTTTGGTCCAACACTTAACGAAGTCCGATTGAGCTCAAATTTTGCATGGGGACTTTTTTTGAGGAGACGAAACTTTTGAGCATTACCCGTTTTTGAAATTCGAAAAGTCGATTTTTTTTTGGCACCCTACTGTACACTCATGGTGCCTCATGGTGATGAGCGAACATCTCCTTCTACAATAGCATCCAGATCAAATCGTTTGTTAGATTGCTATGAATAGTTACCTTGCTACAATAGAGGGTAGTATTTCATCATCATCATTATTATCGTCATCGTCATCATCAAATGGCGGACTCTTCTCTCTACTCATTAGGGCATCCTCTTGTTTGATTGTTCGCTTTTTTGACTAATTGTTCAACTTTGTTGTTGCTATCGCCATGTTTGGCCCTCCTACAATGAGGGCCAATTGTGATATGCAGTTGTTACTAAGTTTTAAATATGTTGTATGAGTTACCACATACTTTTTGAAATATTTTCCTTGAAAACAAGAAGGAATTATGCATGTAAATCCTAATACTGACGTCAAAAGTCTCAAAAAATGACATTGAAATAAATAAAATCCAAATTTATAATATTTTAGTGTCCTCAGAATCCCATTTTCAATAACGTACAAATACAAGCATGTTGTATCCAGCTTTTATGTTTTATGTTAAAATAATATCAAATTAAAAAATCTTTCATGCATCGTACATTGTAAATTAACGTGTACTCAGTAAAATACGAATCATCCAATCCCCTGGTGGCTGATTCAATAAATGTGCATCTATTGAAATCAAAATGAATCGAACCAGGTTCAGGCACACGACCTGGTATCTCGTTTCTCTTCATACACTCACACCAGCACGCATCGTCTGACTGGCAGACGAAGGGACCAAAGAAGTCCGTAAACACGGCGAACAACGACGAAAATGGTGATACTGGCGTGCGATGAAGGTCCTTGCACAAAAATTCAATTCAACTCACATAGGATCTCCTGCTTGGCTCTCGTTATGCATTTGGAAAAACTTTGAATCATCGCCATCGCCTACGATGCACAGCATGGTCTGGTGTGGTGTGTTTACGTGTAAGTGTGTGCGGTTCCACAAGGATTCAGATCATTTCAGTCGATTCGCACCGAAGTAAGCCGCGCGGTGGCGAAATCTCCTTTGATGATGATGATCATCGACGACAATGACGATGCTCCGTTCCGAGCTGGTAGCATGGGGTTTATTGATGGTGTTGCTGATGTTTACTTGGCTGAAAGCGTTACTACGACGTACGACTGATGGTGGCTCACATCGTGCGGGAGTAAAAGGACCTCTTCCATATGTCCGCCGTCGTTTCATGGTGGATAGCGAGATGAGGATGACTCACCAAAGTACACGCGGATGGATGGAAGCGTGTTGATTCGATTCTCGACATCGGAGTGGTTTATTCTTCGATACCAGGATGGAAAGAAAATCAACAAATGACACGAAACTCTTGAAGACTGGTTCTGTTCGATTCGTCAGGTTTTCACATCGCAATTGAACATGACTATTTAAACTGGTAAAAGGACAGAACCAGACAATATGAAGCCCAACGTTGTAAACAAGCAAATATAATTAAAATAATTCTCTAACCCAGCTGCACACAAAATTATGATTAATGGCTTTATTCAAACATCTAATCATCTCGCAGCAGCCTTCGAGCAAAATCGAATCCCAATTTCAACAGCGAGCCTTAATCTGTCATATGCATAAAATAAATATAATGCTCATATGTTCGATTTTGTGCAGTTGCTCGCTGCACACTTTCCAACATTAACACGTATCGCACGACGGAGTAAGTAGGATATGGGATGTCGACGACCGTGGATGGGAAAAGAAAATTGAAAATTGAGCACCTAACATGCTCTTTCAGTGCGTCTGGTAGAAGCATCAGAATTGCAGCAATAAGCAACAGACCTATGGCATTAATGCTGCAGCCAAAGCAGCATAGAAACTCAATGCCCACTCTTGTAAATACGTATCGCCGTCAGTTGTAGTGATGGTACCAAAAGGATGTGGAGAAAACCGATGCAAAGAGGAAAACGAGGAAAAAACTGAAACGAGGATAAAATCGAGCAGCTGGCACGTAAAAACGCCAATCAACATTTTCAGTTGATTCACACTTTATTCCGAACGAGCGACGGCTGATGGTGACGGCAACGACGAGTAGGTTATCTGGTGGTTGTAAAAGTTTCCGATGACGATGATGACGATGATGATGGTGGTGGCACATCACGTTGATGTTTATTACAAAGTTTATGCACTGCACTGTAGTAGTGTGTCTCCTTGTTCTGTGTTCTTTGAACTATTGGGTTGGATTGAAGAGTTGCATTTTTGACAAATATCATTTGTAGAGAAACATTTAACAGATTTATGGATAAAAAATATAATGGTAGGAATGAACTCCTACCTACAAGATTGATATACTTCACTAATGGACATCATTATGGTTGCTGTGCCATTTCACATTGAGCTTCTGCTAGTACAGTTCAATAAGAAATTTAGTTCGTAAAGTTGAATAGATTTGGTTGAAAGAGGTTTGTCAATCGAGTAATTTCTGCAAATTTAACTTAATACAAAGATGTTACTACTCAATCAGAAAATATAACCCGGACTTACATGGAATGTAAGTGGACATCTTGTGCAATGGGTTGCAAGTATTCTGTTTAAGCTAGAACCAAGCTAATCCATAACTTTGTGTAAATTTTCAAATTAAAATAGCAATTACTTGCTCACTAGCTCCACGAAGTTTACGATGTGGCGAAGTTGCGGTCATGTCAAAATTCCATGCCGAGGTTCGCCACACGCCGCTCGATATTGAGTCGATGTTTTAATGAGGAATGAGATGCCACCTTCGATGGGCGCATCGTCTTATCACTGCACCACAACTGACAGATTAACTGACGTGATGACGGCCGATGAAGTGTCAGTGTTATTGAGCGGTTTCTTAAAAATTGACAGTTACGGAATTTTAAACACGCTGAGATTCAAGCTTAAAGGGCTTTGGTAGAGGTGTAGAATGCCGTCCTCTGGTTTGATATGTAGCGACAAATCCATTGATTTTTTAAATCACTCAAGTATTATGAAGCAATACCGGAACCGGCCCCGCTCGTATGCTGGTCAAGTTGGGAAAGGGGAGAAACGTGTTGACATGATACTCGCTTTGAAGGAAGCCGAGAAATCCTCTGAACTTCCACGGGAAATCACTGGGATGATGGATACTTGGAAAACGGGGGGTCAAATAAGATTTTCGGTGATTTTGGACGCAAGTTAAAGGAAATTGGTATAGAGCTCTGGGTCTGAAGACTTTTTTCGGATTTTGTCAACCAGTGAATTGATCACAGAGTTGCAATTGTCAGATTTATGGATCGGCACATTAGCCTCACGTTTCCATGCCACGGTTGAATACAAGAGTGATGCAATAGGCAACGCCAACGTGGCAAAGCAATTCTTCAAGATATTTGTTTAGACATGTTTTTTTTCGAAAATGTTCTAATGAACACAGAAAAAAATAATTAATTTTAACAAGCGCGTAAAATTTCCCCTCGTGTAATTCCAAGCCAGAGCAGCGTAAACAACGATATTGTTTGCAATCTTCCATACAACAGGCTAGATTTAGGCGTAATTTGGCTTAAATTTACATGAAATATCCCATTATTTTCTGCCAAATCTAGCATTCCCTTTATGTGCATTAGATTACGCAGAAAATTCAGTGTTTCTATTTATCTGTGAAAACTTGTAAAGTTATGATAACACAATTTAAACATAAAAAAACAATGTATTTTGTAAACCATAGTCTTAATTACCGTCTGCTCCTTTTTCCGTTAAACTGTCTTTGCCTATTATTGTAACTCGAGATAACCCCGAGTAACTCGCTCTATCCCTTTAACTTGGCTATAAGATTTTTTTTTATCCTTTTAAAATCCGAAAAATTGGCTCTGTTGAATTAATTTGATTGAAGCAGTGCAAAATAATAAGTCTACTGAAAAAAGAGCAGCAATACGTTTTACAGCCTTATCTCTAGGTTGGTTTTTATAAATGATTAACGAGGATTTGCAAAAAACATACGTTCAAAATATGACCGTAATTGATTGAAAAAACAAAAAATGGTTGTAATTTACGGGCATTTTTTACACCTTATGGAATTTATTGAATTTAGGCATTTAATTATTAACTTTTGGCAAGGTCTCATTTAATTCATTTGATTCCCAATTTCGGGTGCCTAAGGCTTGTTCGCGACCAAATCTGGGAACCCCTAAATACGTATATCTCAGGAAATACTTCATCAACGCGTAAAATTTTTCGCAGACTGATGAACGTATGTCTACGTTATCAATTTTTGGAAACACCACAAGATTTTAGATCGAAGATCACGTCGATAGAAGAGCAAGTGCGAATAGCAATTGTGTGGGGTCGCAATAAAAATCCGGATCTGTCAATAAGTACACTTGCAAAAAAGTTTGGTCTTCCTGCAAGTGCTGTCCATAACGTTGTTAAATCTTTCGAGATACGTTTGAAAACAGCCAAGAAGGCTTGGAGCGGAACAAAAACTGGATCTCATGAACCACCAGAAAGACGCGAAGGTGAAGCAAATATTGCAGAAGAGACCATATGTTTCGTTAGGTATTGTGCTTAGAAAAATAAAAATGTCCCCAACTTTGCATACTTCCAAGCCCCGGTAAGGTGTAAACTGTACCAAACCGTAATGATAAACAGAATAAGAGGGCTCACAATGAAAGCTCCATTAATTATGTCACGCAGTAAAGGGGAGGGGGTTTAGGAAAACGTGACAATCCATACAAAAAAAAAACAATGTAGGTCCATACAAAAAACGTGACAAGGATGGGGGGAGCTGGGGGGATATTTAATGTTTATGTTTAGAACTAGGTAATTCTAATAGTACTGACAAATTCTAAAACCTTTCTTCTCACTCTAATGTAACTGAAGTGCTGATATATTGTCAACACTTTAATCGTATCGCTTCGCTCATCCAAGATGCAAACAATTTACAAAAATCAAATGTGTTCCTCTTTTTCTATCATATTAGGTACAAAAACTAGTTGGCATGAGAGCATTAAAGGTGAAGAAATGTTTGGGAATGAATTTGGTGTATTCTGAGACGACCGGCACAAAGGCGGTCTGGATGTGGTGTCCTCACTCCTCATTGCTCATTTATTCTGAACATATTCCCTCTACCAAATTTAAGGAGTTTGAACATGTGTGGGTTATAGCGCAAATAGCTCGTGAAATGCATCTGTTTGTATCTGTGTATTTCTCACCTGATCATGCTAACAAGAACACATACGAAGCATTTTTTTCAAAATGCTGAAAAAATCCTCTCGGATCCTTCCCCTGAGATCAAAGTTCACGTATACGGCGATTTCAATCAACGCAATGCGGACTTCATTTTTGACATTGAAATTAAGGTATTCTTTTTCCAGTCATTGCGGACAATGTTAATTTTTGACAAGCCTTGGTTTTAACCAAATTAATCATGTAAAAAATCTCTAAAATTGTTATTTAGATTTTTTGCTGATAAACATTCATGAGTACGATGCTGATAAACACTATTAGTACGAGACACTGAAGAAGTCTGCACATTGTAGACGAAATACGCGTATCTGTCGAAGATAAGCAAAGGTAGTTGGAATTAAATGGAAGATACTAATTTTTCTACTAATTTCTAGTTATTCATTAGGGTTTTTGTGCTAATGAATGTCTGACGCCCTTATGGAAAAACGAACAATTTCATACTGCAATTGAACATTCTTTATTTGTTCGTTACAATCCACGGCCCAACGACTATGAGGAAATCTTTGAATAAAACAAAGCTAATTAAGAGAATATAAAAATTAAAATAAATTCAATCAACTGGCAATCAATGGCAATCAATCATACGAAATGAAGAAAGTGAAAGCGCCGTTGATGTCTTCTGCAGGTTTTTATTTGAAATAATTAATAAGAACGTATGTACCAAAAGAAAAAGACGCAGATATAATTCCAAATATCCAATATGGTTCAACAGGAATATCATTAACTTGAAATATCAGAAGTAAAATTCCCACAAAATTTACAAAAAAATACAACTCTTGTGTCAATCTGCAAAATTATCTGAATATCTGCGATCAGTTTAATTCAGCAATCAATTCCGAATTGGAAGAGTATAATTTCAGAACAAAGAGTGAAATCAAATCATGCCCTAAACAGTTTTTCAAGTATGTCAGAAGAAAATTAAAATCAAACAACTTTCCTTCAAAAATGCATCTTGATGATAAAACCGCTGGAGACCCTGGTAAGATTTGTGACATGTCTGCAAAGTTTTTCCAAGAAATTTACACGAAATTTTCAGATGATGATCGCGATCTAGATTATTTTTCGATCTTTCCTGCATCTTCAAATGACATTGGAGTTAGTCAGGTACATGTTCAAGACATTCCTGCTTGTTTGAAAATTCTTGATGCTGCGAAAGGTGTGGGACCTGATGGAATCCCTCCAGCATTTATGAAAAATCTTGCATTTGAACTAAGTTCGCCTTTATTTTGGCTCTTCAATTTTTCACTTGATTCCGGTCAGTTCCCAAAAATTTGGAAAAACTCATACCTAATACCCATATATAAGTCAGGAAAAAAATCCGATATTCGCAATTACCGTTGAATTGCTATTATGTCCCAAAGCTTTTTGAAGCTATCATCAATAGAAAACTGTTGAGCCAAGTACAAAATGTTATAACAAATTCGCAGCATGAATTTTTCAAAGGACGCTCAACTTCCACAAACTTGTTAGTATTCGTGAATTATTCATTAAACGCAATGGACAACGGCAACCATGTCGAAGCGCTATACACTGATTTTAGCAAGGCCTTTGACCGTATTGACATTCCTTTACAACTCTACAAGTTAGGAAAAATAGGATTTGAGAATAAATTTCTTAAATGGATACAATCTTATTCAATAAATCGGCAACAAGTAGTCAGTTTTGATGGGAAAAAGTCACACCCTGTTCATATATTATCTGGAGTTCCCCAAGGCTCGCATCTAGGCCCTTTGCTTTTTATTTTGTTTGTCAATGATATTTCTTACATTCTTAAGCAGGTCAGAGTCTATGCAGACGACATGAAACTATTTATGGAAATTAAGAATGATCGAGATAATGTAGCTTATATAAACGAAATATTATTATATGACATATGGTGCAAACAAAACTTACTAGAAATAGACGTTAAGAAATGTAACATATTTACTCTCAGTAGAAAACGAAATACACCACAAATTACTGTTTCTTTAGGAACTGAAATTGTAGAAAAATGCGAGAGAGTCAGAGATTTAGGTGTTATTGTAGATTCTAAGCTTAATTTTATCA
Organism: Aedes japonicus; assembly: GCA_034211315.2. Classification (NCBI taxonomy): domain Eukaryota; kingdom Metazoa; phylum Arthropoda; class Insecta; order Diptera; family Culicidae; genus Aedes; species Aedes japonicus. The sequence continues at coordinate 238,545 of JASCZW010001446.1, forward strand.
ACCATTACAACACGATTATCCATAAAGCAACCAATATGCTAGGTTTTATTAAACGTTTTGGTCAAACCTTGCATGACCCATATACGATCAAAACTTACAATTACATGATGTCTTACGAAGAACGATGTATGCTTATTGACATTCAAACTCTAGAACGAAGAACGAAGAGAATTTGCCATGATCTCCTCTGTTAACGGTATTGTATCACATTGCATTTCCTCACCTAACTTATTATGTAGTCTAAACTTTTACAACCCCTCGCAGCATTTGAGGAATCGAAACTTGTTTGCGTTAAGATTCAAGTATTAACCGAATGATGTCTCTCGATAATCTGCATTGTGAATCAATTGACTTAACAATGTCACGTAGTAACCTAAGACAGTATTTTATTTTTAGGCGATCTTTAAGAACATAAAACTAAGTGTTAATATGGTGTCAACGATCGGTTGACGAAATAAATAAATAAATAAATATAAAACGTCACTTTTTGTGTGACATAAATAATAGACGTTCCCCAAGGTGTACTGCGAATATTTGACGAAGTTTCCCTGCGTGAAAATTGACAATGAAACTTATGTGCTGCAAAACTTTAAGTAGCTTCCCGGAATGTCTTGTTATACTGCCATGCAACGGAACGGTGTAGAGGAGCATTTTAAGATGAAGAAAAAGGTCAAGTTTCCCAAAAAATATTTGGATTGGCAGCCAACATGCAGCTGTGATCGAGCAGGCCAAAGCATCATCACTACCGGGACGATAAACAAGGAAATATACCGTGAAGAATGCCTGATGAAGCGATTGTTACCATTTCTATGCAGCCATGACGCTCCCTCGCTATTCTGATCTGATTTGGCATCTTGTCGCTTCGTCAAAGATGGATTGGAATAGTATAAAGCGAATGGAGTCCATGTTGTACCGAAAAAGGCAAATCCACCTAACTGCCCGGAGTTGCGACCTATCGAGCGATATTGGGCTCTCGAATAGAGAGCACTCTCTCAATTTAAACAACAAGCTACAACTACAGAAAAATTTCGAAAATCTTGGACATAAGCAGTTAATTCGGTTGCAGAGAAGTCTACACAGACCCTAATAGATAGAGTAAACTCAAAAGTTCGTAGTTTCTTCATAGCATAGCATAGCATAGCATTTTCCGACCATACATACTCCTGGGTTGGATTTTGTAGAGACGATGGAAGCGCCAGAAGAGCTGCCTTGGGTATGACAGGCTCTTTATCCATCGATCTCTTTACACAACACCTGGTCAGGTACTTATGATCAGCGAGGGATGGAAGGGAAGTGTTGAATAGATGTCTACTTAAGAAAATGCTGAGAACTCATGCGATTTTCATAAACATCTGGATTTGGAAGTTGGATAGGATTGTGAGGGAGGCATTCCTTGACGAGAAAGCTTATGTATAATTATATGTATATAGAAGCTAAGAAAGATAATGCACTCCTTTGTTGTCCGCTTTACTGGGCTGGAACACAGACGTTTCCTTGTAGTCAGGCTCCAAATCCAAGGGTGTAGTGTCTTTTCTTGCGTGAGAGCTTATCTGCCCGTTGGGACATGAGCACTAACTCTTGCCCTTGCCTTATGGCTTATGGTTATAGCGCCATTACTCGCTTTCTGAAAAGAGAATAAGAACGCGCCGACACAAAGTCAAACAACAATCTCACAGAAGAGTAATAAATCAGGCAAGCGCTTGATTCGAGAATATGACGCGCCCACACACCATCTTTTCATCGATTTTAAATCAGCTTATGATACAATCGATCGAGACCAGCTATGGTAAATTTTGCACGAGTATGGATTTTCGGCAAAACTGGCGCCGGTGGTCAAAGCAACGATGGATCGAGTGATGTGTGTCGTCTGAATATAAGGAACACTCTCGAGTCCCTTCGAATCTCTGAGAAGGTTACTGCAAGGTGATGAATTGTCGTGTTTGTTGTTTAACATTTCCTTGGAGGGTGTGATTCGAAGAGCTGGGATAAACACGAGTGGCGTGATCTTCAGGAAGTCTGTCAAACTATATGGCTTCGCCGCGACGTTGACATCGTCACACGTAACTTTGAGACGAGGGCGGAAACGTACATCAGACTCAAGGCTGAAAGTAGTTTGATTGGGCTCGTGATTAATGCAACAAAGACAAAATACATGAAGGGAAGAGGCTCACGAGAAGACCATAGCCTTCTACCACGAGTCCGCATCGACGATGATGAAATCGAGGTAGTAGACGAATTCGTGTATCTGGCCTCATTGATGACCGCCGATAACGACACCAACAGAAAAATACTAAGGCAAATTATGGCTGGCAGTCGTGCCTACTTTGGACTCCGAAGGACGCTAAGGTCCAACAAAGTACGCCGAACTACAAAGTTGACCATCTACAAGACATTAATTAGATCGGTAGTTCTCTACGGCCACGAAACATGGACATTGCTAGTGGAGGACCAACACGCCCTTGGTGTCTTTGAACGGAAGGTGCTGCGTTCGATTTACGGTGGAGTGTAGATGGAAGACGGAACGTGGAGGAGACGAATGAACCACGAATTGCATCAGTTGCCGGAAGAACCTCCCATCGTACACATCGCTAAAATCGGTCAACTACAATAGGCTAGGCATGTCGTAAGAATTTCGGACGACAGCCCTGTTAAAAAGGTTCTCGAAAACGAATCGACCAGTACAAGAAGACGAAGAGCGCAACCATCAAGGTGGATAGATCAAATAGAAGGCGACCTGCGGATTCTCCGCATACAGCGAGGCTGGCGAGGGACAGCCATGGATCGATTACAATGAAGACAATTTCTTTGTACAGCAGAGGCCACACCAGCCATGGTCTGATTGGTAGGGTAAGGTAAGCGCTTGATTCAGAAGTTTGCTCTCGGATTCAGGAGTATGTTTCGTCATAAAAGGCCCATGTGCAAAGAATAAAAAAAGTATCTTTCGAAAGAACCACATATTTTCTAAAGATTATTAAAAATAATACATTTTTCTACCTAAAATCAGGAGTTTAAGTTTTTTTCAAAACATATTCGTTCTTATCATGTAAATGGCCTAAAACAAAAATTTCGGTTTTTAGTGAATCGATATTTTTGAAATTTAATCAGAATGTTTATTACTGCAAATGCGCACACATGATGATGTATGGTGTATGATATGTACTACCACCCATTGTAGCACGGAAACTACGTCCGACAGCAATGGGCTCTCCTCTCTGTTAGACTTGATCAAGCTTTAATAACCCCTGATTATCCTAATCATGTCATTGTATGAAGGGCCAAAAAGGGGTTGGGTGGATCGATACGCAACACCACTTATACGTATCTACAGGGATATAGAGAATCTCCTTCCAACAACAAGATTGAACAATTGGTCAAAAGAGCAAGCCATCTAACATGAGGATGCCCAAATGGGTGGGGAGAAGAGCCCGCCCTCTATTCACAAACTGTTAGCAATGGAGAGTTGGCATTTCCACTCTCCCCATCCAGAGTGCTTCAATCGGGTGCCCTGATGGTCCCACCCATTTCCATGAAATATTTATATAAAAATGTATATATTTATGTAAATGAAAAATACTACAATCATTCGTATCTATTATATACGATCTCCATTCGGTTGATCCTGAAATACAAGAAATGTAGTAAAGTGTTATGGTGTAGAGTTCCGTGGTTCACGCTTGAGCATGTTTTCGTTCGTTTTCACCGATAGCAGCATTCCACCAAAATCTTGATTTGTGGTATCCTGAAAAAGTTTGTTAAATATTACAAAACTAACATTTACACATTTTAATTTACTATTGTCGGATTGCTCCTGTGTTGGGAAAGCAGGGAAGATTTAATTGACAGGGAGTTTAAGACAAGTGGACATAAAAAACAATAAGCAATGGTAAAATCATCTATGAAGTAAAATCAATAAAACAATATCATCAAATATAATAATATTGTGAGTTATGATACAGTAATGACAAAAATTGAACTGTAACATCAGACACTAGCCAAATGGCAAACAGCGCTGCACGAATCAAATCAGCACAGATTTGGAAAAAGGTCTATTACATTAGGTAATAAGTGGGTATTATTAGGTAATAATTACATTAGGTAATAAGTGGTCAAGGGAAAACGCTTGTAAATCGGTGAAATCGTTTATTTAAAAAATCAAATTAAATTTCTTTTTCAAGTTCAATTAGTATAAAATTCAGGAAAAATATTCAGTTAGGCTTCCGCTTTTCCAAATCCGAATTGCCGGGCCTTACGCTTGACCCCTGCCATCAGATTTTGTACAGCCACCTTGTCCACCTTCTTCGCCGCAGAAAGCCAGTTTGCCTTGAACTGCTGCTCGTCCTTAGCAGTTTTTTTTGTCTTCTTTAGGTTCCGCTTGACAATAGCCCAGTATTTCTCAATTGGGCGGAGCTCTGGCGTGTTGGGAGGGTTCTTGTCCTTGGGAACCACCTGCACGTTGTTGGCGGCGTACCACTCCATGGCCTTTTTACCGTAATGGCAAGATGCCAAATCCGGCCAAAACAGTACGGAACAACCGTGTTTCTTCAGGAAAGGCAGCAGACGTTTATTCAAACACTCTTTCACGTAAATTTCTTGGTTGACAGTCCCGGAAGCTATGAAAATGATGCTTTTCAAGCCACAGGTACAGATGGCTTGCCAAACCAGATATTTCTTTGCGAACTTTGACAGTTTCGTGTGCTTGAAAATATCTGCTACCTTTCCCTTCCTTTTGCCGTATAAAACTCCTGTCCCGGAAGCTGCTTGTAGTCGGCTTTGACGTAGGTTTCGTCGTCCATTACCACGTAGTCAAACTTCGTCAGCATCGTCGTGTACAGCCTCCGGGATCGCGCTTTGGCCGTCGTATTTTGTTTATCATCGCGATTTGGAGTCACTACCTTCTTGTAAGTCGATAGTCCGGCTCGTTTTTTGGCTCGATGCACGGTTGTAGACGATACACCCAGCTTATTTGCGGCATCTCGGAGAGATAGGTTAGGGTTTCGCTTGAAACTACCGGCAACTCTCTTTGTCGTCTCAGCGGCTTCCGGTTTTCGATTTCCCCCCGATCCAGACTTCCTGGCTGTCGACAAACGTTCCCCAAACACTTTAATTACATTTGTAACGGTTGATTTGGCAACTTTTAGCGATTTTGCCAACTTTGCGTGCGAGTAGCTCGGATTTTCGCGATGCGCGAGCAAAATTTTGATACGCTGCTCTTCTTGCTTGGACGGCATTTTGACAACTGAAGAATGAATTCCAATATCAAAATAGGAACAACATTCTACACACACACCTTCAAAATGAGGGTTGTTCAGGTTTTTTAAATGCAAAATTGAAAGAAATACGTCAAGTTGATATTGACCAAATTTTGACCGTATCGCCCTTTAGACGTTCATCCAAACGTCCATTCGGTCAAACATCCATATGCCAAACGTCCCTATGCCAAACGTCCCTATGCCAAAAGTCCCACCGCCGTATGTTGGTAACAGTTCTCCGTGGCCGACTTACTGTACTTCCTCATATGTTCTAAGAAAATCTAACCACGTTTACATCTAGCAAACTTCTTCTAATGGATCGTCAGCCAGATTCATCTCATTGTAGTTGAACATGTTGGAAGAATGTTCTGACTGTTCTATGGTGCCATAAAATGTTGACGACTGCAGTTTGCGATTGCTAAATTCTAAAAAGTTTAAAAACCCAACCACCATCTGATCTCATTTTGAGCATGGTTTTTTTTTCAAATTATGAACGTTTCAAGGCATAGTAAATGAGTATGTTTTAGAACGGAAGAAAATTAACAAAAACTAGATTTCCGAAAGCTGAAGTTTAAATGAAACCCTTGATTACATCATGGCATAAATCACACCTCAACTAGTGACTCGAATCATAACCGAATATCTTTTCCGGACTAAGTGTAGCTTCAATGCTTTCCCCACGCCTCCAACGGGAAACGTTCCCTGTCTTTTCCATTCCCTTCCATTCATTGGCAAAGAACGTATTTTTTTTTTCATCTCGCCAGGAAATAAAAAAGTAAAATTTATTAGAAATGAAAGTACACCATCGAATGCTTCTGGCCTGGCGAAATCATCTCAGCTCTTCCTTGACACGTACCTAATACCGACGACCTAAGACGACGCTATCCTTCTGCAGCAACTTTTGTAAATCACGCACAATTGTGAGCAGGGCGCAAACGGTGAGGGAAGGAAGGTAGGAGGCAGCAGCAGCAGCAGCATAGTCGTCTTCCTATTTTTCAAGATGATTTCGTCTGTGACTGCGCGGTGCCGGGTTCTCCTATCTAGCAGTGGCGGACAGGAAGTCGAAAAGCCGTAGACGAAAAAAAGCAAAAATTAAAATGTAGGTTCGGTATGGCACGGTGGCATAGCAAATAAGAGGACCTGAGGAGAAAAAAAATGTGAATCTTTGGATGAAACCTGTACAGGGTGCGAGTTGCGGGAGACGCTGGAAAGAGATGATCAAAACTTAGTTGCCGCGACGCGCGAAATGGCAACGAGGTCGTTCCAATGTCAAATTTTGTCCACACTTGGAGCAGCGTAAGGCGAGCAACGTTGTTGGCGGGAAAACAGAAGATTTTCCCTGTGATTGGTGGTCCTTTGTTCCTGCCAGGGTGGCTGCCGCAGTTTGCGGCACTCTGGATGGAACAAGTGGAGTACCGACGGTAAGTACGTGCGTGTTGCTTCGATATTGTGTAGGTTTTGTTTTTTTTTTGTTCTATGCGGGAGTGGAACTTTGAACCAATCTGGGAAGACGCGGCTCAAGACGGAAATGATTTTGTAACGAACGAACCGCGACAAGGATCTTCGATATTAGGCGCTCACGCGTGAAGTTGTACGTGGGTACAAGTAATGAGGAGATTTTGACTTTGCGATAAATTGGGAAAATTATTGCAGCTGGAATCGAATTTTCACGCTGAGACTTTAAGGGTTGCTGAGACTTAAAAGTGGTATTTTACACATGATTCAATTAAGCATGCCGGTATATTTGGAAGCTATAAGCAAATGGCATGTATAATGAGTCACCCCAAGCCTTCTACAAACCCATAAAAGTGTAATTATAATTCATGCTTGAGTCATGCTTTCTTACTGCCACACTGCACGAAGAAAGTCGTCTTTCATTCGTTGTTCACGCCATGAGGCAAAAGAACCATCTCCTAATCAGCATTCCCCCTGTGTTGAAATTCATGCATGCAGAAAATATACCACAAAAAGGTCCAACCGTAAATTGGGGCACGTGACCAACACTCGAACGAAGGACCCACTCAGGAGAAAATTGCAACTTTTCTGTCCCATCCAATCGAAATGCAATTTGTTTTAATTAAAGTTCACATCCCTTCCTCGTGGACTCGACGAAATCACAACATGTGGCAGACGAGCCCACCAAACCAGCCTTCGAAGACTACGACGATGAAGGAAACCCAAATCATGTGTAAAGTGGTGCAGCGGAATAGCTAAAGAGTTTGATGACCTGGCGAGCTCTGTGCCCGAAACACCACACAAGACAATGCAATAAGAATAATAAGAAAAAACCAAAACGAAGAACGTTGCACCGGGCTTCCTCGACAGAGCGTCTGCTGCTGATGCTGATGCTAAGACAGATCCAAATGTTGTGTCTGGTTAACCAATACATTTACGAAAGAACACAAATAACGTAAAAAATGAGAATCCTTATATAGATGATCCTTGCGCTGGAAGAAGATCCGCAATACTCACACTTCAGTCGGAAAAGCCACTGGAAAGATGTAAACCGAGACCATCTGAGCTGCCGATGGGGGATTTCTGTTTGCTTTGAAATGTACAGTGAATTACAAAATCCAGCAGACTTCTTCTATTCTTTCTTCTATCAGTTCTGGTTCTGGTTCTTGTTTTCTTTCGTTTTAATAAACTTTATTGCTCCTGCCAGGAGGATGGTAAACTTCATTACTGCCATTTCAGGTATTCTGGTTTGCAAACAGGGATGCAAGTTTAGGTTGATTTTGTATTCCTAGAAATCTATTTTGCTACTTTGGAACGAAAGTAAATCACACACGAGTTTTGTCACATGAGGTTCATTACATGTTTATTAACACATTTACTATTATAACGATGCAAATAAACGTAAAAGAAACTAGTATGTTCTTTTCTTTTCTCTTACGACCCTCAAGAAGCTTTTTTTGCACAACATCGGAAACGACTAGGTTTTGTACAGGGTGTCTCACAATAGGTGTCACTAAAACAAAATACAACAGAACCAATCAACCAAATCATAGCATTTATTTTTCATTTGAAAGATATATGCTATAGACCTAATCCAAATAAATTCAATTCGAATCTCTCGCCCTTTTCCTTGATAACTTTGCGCAAACACTTTGTAGACCCATCGCAGCTGGCACTTACGATTTCCTGAGGAATTTGGTCCAAAATATCAACCAAATGTTTCTTGAATCGATCTTAAGTAAGCCCTTTCACAGGGACTATATGTTGAGGCCTTTTTTGCCTTGTGATCTGGAGCTGAGTCCTGTTCGAAACAATATAAGGTATTCCCATACAGCGTTGAAGCATGATGAAGCAGATGGTTCTTCAAAACCTGCTCGATGTAATTTTCAGTGTTGATTTTTACGTTAGGTTCAATGAAAATAAGAGGGAGTTATCCTTTTCATGAAACGGCGTCCCATGCCATGATTTTCTGCAGCTGGTTTATCTCTTAGAATATTGGCAAGACACACGAACATTTTGTTGATTATGACTGTCCTGAGGAGGAAGAGCTTTTCATCCGAAAATAAAATCTCGCAGTCACCATGCCAAACCAAAAGATTTCTGCTTCTTTGGACCCTGGCAACCCGTGAACCCGTTGTTTCTTGTTCAGTTTGCATTCCAGATCATGTCTGAGGAGCCTGTTCATTGAAGCAGTGGACATATTGTTTGCTCATGTTACGGCCAGATACGGACGGATTACGTCTTATTAGCTCCATTAAAATCTGGTTTAAACACCAGTTACTGATCGCAGTTCAGCTCAGGTGAATAATTTAAGTTTGCAGTGCAAACTTTGTACAACATAAATTGACTCATTATTTTGATTTGGTGCCAACGTAAGAACTGCAGTACACTTATGGAAACGCGACGCGAGATTGGACACAACACTTATGATTCTTACAAACGAAAAAGGAACATAAAATTTACCTTTTACTGTCGACCGGTTTCGGGCTCGATGCTGCCCATCTACAGGACGATGTCCAACCAGTTGGACATCGTCCTGTACACGGAAAAAAATCCGTGCCCGGATCCGTGAACTGCAGTCATGAATTCGAGAACAAGCAAAAATACACCGTGAACTGAATCACGTAATCATGAACTAAATCACGTTTTTAGGTAAAAATCCTGAAAACGTGAACTAGTTCACGGTCCGTTTTCATTTTCGTGAACGCTTTTGTTTCTGTGTAGATGGGCAGCATCGAGCCCGAAACCGGTCGACAGTAAAAGGTAAATTTTATGTTCCTTTTTCGTTTGTAAGAATCATAAGTGTTGTGTCCAATCTCGCGTCGCGTTTCCATAAGTGAACATAAATTGAGTTGTAAAAAGTGCTTGAAATTTTCTAATGTATGTATGTATGTAAGGTAGCCACCATCCCTTCTACGACCTTGTCATGTATGCAGCTCCACTTAATAGCAAGATCAAATTGAGTTACCGGGTTGCATTCACAGTAACGCTGTATGAAGGGCCAAAAACGGTTGGGCGGACCCGTAAGCAGAGACACTTACGCGAAACCCGCGGGAACATAAGATTCTCCTTCCAACGATACGATCCAACAAATCGCATAACCCAATTCGCAATACTCATTAAACTTTCTACGGGATGGCTTGTTAAGAAGGGCGCGTCACTCACGCTGAAACTGTTGGAGTAGAATTCGCAACATCAGAATCGAATCGGTAGGATAAGAAAATGATACTGTTTATTCCCTCCTAGACGCCGGTTGTCATACCACTCCATTGTCCAATTCCAGTTTGAATGATACCCTGATGCTCCCTCCCTGCCCAATATATATTCAATGTCATGTAGTAATATATGAAATATAGTAAATATTAAACCGATAAAAAATATAGTGAATGATTATAATAATAATATTTAATATAGTAAGTAAATGTAAGAATGATAGTAACAATTCCATTTGTAAACCTGAAAGTTAAGACAATATAGTAGCTATGAGAAAAAAAATTGATTCAAACATATTTTACAATACTTGGAATATCCATGGATGATCTGAAATTATGTAGCATATGAAGAATAGTAAACAAAAAATTTCGAAGTGCTGTTCCGTTTCCTTGAATCACAAAAACTTTTTGTAGTGAGTCTCACAGTAACTATAGCAATTTTTATCAAATGAATTTAAATACAATAATATCATATCATTTAATATCATAACATAAAATAAAAATTTGACGTTAAAATGTGAAATAAAAATACGAGCAAACCAGTAAACTATAGTAGAATATATATCCGTAACTTAGCTGGTCATCGAATGACTTCCGCTGTTGCAGCTTCGATAAAATTAATATCTATTAAGAATTTGTTTTCACAGTTATAGTCAAATAACATAATAAGCGTAAGTATAATATATATCTGTTATCCACTGGTTTGTAACTGAAAAAAAATTAGATATGTTTTAATTTTCGAATAGTCTTGGAAAAGCTGAAAACAGCAAACAATTAGAAGAAATACATTTTATATAAGCATGAATAATGCCAAAAACGTAGATTAAGTAAAACCAGACAAAAAAAAGTCCGATAACTCTTATTGGTCTGGATCTATAAATGGTAATGGGAAACAGGAAAGCAATACGGCATTATACGGCATAGAATATAGATAAATAGCGAAGGGATGTTATACTATAAAATGATAATACCAATTGTAATTGTATTCACATATCTACATATTGTGATCCTGCTGCAATTGTAGACGGGCCCGCGCATGCATTACTAACCTTAGATAAATTATCATAACCACCGAAAAAACAAAATATATTTTAAATTATTTAAAAATACTTAGGAGTTCCTTGGATGACCTGAAATTACAAAGAATAGTATATCTACCATATCGCTATGCAGCTGCTATAGTGGAAAAAATAATTGATGTGATATAACCACAATGGAACTGACTCTTAGCTTCGGGTCCTGGAATCCCTACTGAGCCCTTGCGGCACGTCAAGCCGGCCAGTTCAGCGCAAGGGAGTGCTTGAAATTTTCTAATCAATAGAAAAAAAAAAAGTCTGGAAAGATAATATACACAACATTATTTCACTGTTCAGGAGAATTGTTTAGAAAAACCAGAATGTATGAAGAAAAAATTCAAACCAACTTTTTTACGATTGAAAATTTTGATATATCGATATTGGATGATTATCCATTCTCGAGATATGGAAAATTATATGGAAATATACATAATTTTTCTTGTTAAGAAAATGCGCAAAACATCATGACTCGTAGAAAAAAGTTCTGAAAAATCTTGAAATGACTCATAAGATCGAAAAAGAATATGATCAGAAACTGGAAAAGAAATGGAATCATGAATATTCCAACAGAATTAATTGTTTTTGATTGCAAAATTTGATTTTTAGATCCATACAATTTGAAAACGGAGAGTTTTTTGTTTTTGAAATATATTGAAGATTTTCGGGATTCACCTTGAACAGTCCGGGAAATTCCACTGAAATTCTCATACCAGGAGATCAAGAAAGGATCCCACCTTGACATGGGTTTCAAGAAATCAATATTTCAATTTTGTGGGCAATTTTGGTATAGACGATGTTATTTTTGTATTTTCCTGAGCCCTAGAAATTTTTGTTTAAAAAAATTTGCCATTGCATAATTTTTCAGTTTGCTGAGATAATTTAAAGCACTTTCTTTTTTTTTTTTATAAGCTCCATTACACATTTGATCTTTTTCTTCGTTCTGGCAGTTGGCACCACCTTTGGGTTGATTATGGACATTTCCTGCTTCCTTGAACCGTTTCAAGGTACGAAAAACAAAACGCTTACTCACTCCGAGCTTCTTAAGGCTATTGAATATCTGACATGGTCTAAGCTTTTGCAAATGTAATTTTAAAACTTGCTCCCGTATGGCTTCCATGGTAGCTGATAAAGCTATGTCCATTGAAAATCCGGATTAATATTACCATCGGTATCTCTGTAACGGATTGACGTACAAATAAGTTTAATACATCAAAACAAATTTTATGCACTGTACTTTAAGATAAAAAAATCAATACAAACCATTTCTCTTAATTTCTAATTAAAAATTTGCACTTACTTCTTGATTCCTCCCATCAAACACTGCACACCTTCGGAATCAACTTCCTTGGCACATTTTTTCCACATTTTGGTCATCTGAGTCACGTCCCGAGCCGTTTTTCCACTTTTCTTAAGCTTCCGCTTCATTATTGCCCAAAATCTCTCGATGGGCCGAATCAACGTTATTATCGCGGTACTACTGGATGACTTCTCGGCTGTAGTGGCAACTCGCTGAATCTGGCCAAAACTTTACCGGACCTTTATGGGCATTAATGAAAGATAGCACGCGTTTTTTGAGGCATTCTTCCTTGTACAGCTTCGAGCCCATCGTCTTATTAGCCACGAACACTTTGGTCTTTTCTCCGCAGTTGCATATCCCTTGCCATATCATCAGTTTGTTGGAAAATTTGGCCGTAAAAGCAAACTTAAACTTCGCAGGAACATCTACTCGTGCCATCGCCATGTAGAATTTTTGGCCAGGAAGCTGTCCGAAATCCATTTTGACGTAGGTTTCATCGTCAATGAGCATCCTTGGTAATTCGTCAAAACCTGCTGGTACAATTTCGAACGAAACTTTGCTTCAACGTTCTGTTTGATTGGATCGATAAGAACGATATCCTGCTCGCAAACGAATTCTTCGAACGGTACTGCGAGCAGCAGCGTATTTTTGTGCAATTTCATTATCTGATAGTCCAGGGTTTGCTCTGACGGTTCTCAACACCTTCTGGTTCAGATTGCGGTCATATGCTCGGACGTTTTCAAGATTTTTGCGATTGTTATTGCGGACCACGTTGGATTCTCAACGTGGGTGTGCAGAAACTTTTCTCTGTACTAACTTTTGACTTACTGCACAAAACACCGTGAAATTTATACCACAGAAAGTGGGCGTCACGCTTAACAAATCGCTGTAAAAGAATTCTTACAGGAAACACTTTCCGTGCCACTGCAACACAATAATTGATTCCGTATTCTAACTGGACAGAACATAAAATATAAACAAATGGAATCGCTTATTTATCTTCAGCGATACGCTGCTGAAAAAATACACTCAAAATGGGTATAATTAATTCCGCTGTTAAAATTACACAGCTGAAATAAACCAAGACAGAAAAAGGTGACACCTATTGCGAGACACACTACCCATGCTTTCTTCAATTCTTGATATATTTTGACTGTCTTAGAATGTTCCTGAATTCCAGAAAAACACGAAATGTGTCTTGACTCCGAGCAGACGTGTTTTTGTTTCTCCTGTCATTTTTTTCACAAGCTATCGCTAGACACAAAAATAGATTTTAATTATTAAATGAACTACCAATATAGTTCTATTAACTGAACGATCTGATTGAAAATGTTATAATGTGAAGATCTCTAGTGAAAACAAATTTTTAGTGTAAATGTTGGAACTACGAGTGAATAAAGGCAGAAGGTTGATTGTTGTTGTTTTCCAAAGACCACTCCATTAAAAGAAAGTTTGTGTATCAATAGCGAATGCAACATTATTTAATTTAGTTTAAGACTAAGGCTTGTTTGTGACCAAATCTGGACACCCCTAAATACGTATATCTCTGGAAATACTTAAAATATTTCGTAGACTGATAAACGTATGTCTGTTCATTGTGTAAAATCAATTTCTGGTGATGCTACAAGCTTTTAGATCGAAGATGGCGTCGAAAGAAGAGCAAGTGCGAAAAGCAATTCTTTTGATAAAGGGCGATACGGTCAAAATTTGGTCAATATCAACTTGACGTATTTCTTTCAATTTTGCATTTAAAAAACCTGAACACCCCTCATTTTGAAGGTGTGTGTGTGTGTGTGTGTAGAATGTTGTTCCTATTTTGATTTTGGAATTCACTCTTCAGTTGTCAAAATGCCGTCCAAGCAAGAAGAACAGCGTATCAAAATTTTGCTCGCGCAACGCGAAAATCCGAGCTACTCGCACGCAAAGTTGGCAAAATCGCTAAAAGTTGCCAAATCAACCGTTACAAATGTAATTAAAGTGTTTGGGGAACGTTTGTCGACAGCCAGGAAGTCTGGATCGGGGGGAAATCGAAAACCGGAAGCCGCTGAGACGACAAAGAGAGTTGCCGGTAGTTTCAAGCGAAACTCTAACCTATCTCTCCGAGATGCCGCAAATAAGCTGGGTGTATCGTCTACAACCGTGCATCGAGCCAAAAAACGAGCCGGACTATCGACTTACAAGAAGGTAGTGACTCCAAATCGCGATGATAAACAAAATACGACGGCCAAAGCGCGATCCCGGAGGTTGTACACGACGATGCTGACGAAGTTTGACTGCGTGGTAATGGACGACGAAACCTACGTCAAAGCCGACTACAAGCAGCTTCCGGGACAGGAGTTTTATACGGCAAAAGGAAGGGGAAAGGTAGCAGATATTTTCAAGTACACGAAACTGTCAAAGTTCGCAAAGAAATATCTGGTTTGGCAAGCCATCTGTACCTGCGGCTTGAAAAGCAGCATTTTCATAGCTTCCGGGACTGTCAACCAAGAAATTTACGTGAAAGAGTGTTTGAATAAACGTCTGCTGCCTTTCCTGAAGAAACACGGTTGTTCCGTACTGTTTTGGCCGGATTTGGCATCTTGCCATTACGGTAAAAAGGCCATGGAGTGGTACGCCGCCAACAACGTGCAGGTGGTTCCCAAGGACAAGAACCCTCCCAACACGCCAGAGCTCCGCCCAATTGAGAAATACTGGGCTATTGTCAAGCGGAACCTAAAGAAGACCAAAAAAACTGCTAAGGACGAGCAGCAGTTCAAGGCAAACTGGCTTTCTGCGGCGAAGAAGGTGGACAAGGTGGCTGTACAAAATCTGATGGCAGGGGTCAAGCGTAAGGCCCGGCAATTCGGATTTGGAAAAGCGGAAGCCTAACTGAATATTTTTCCTGAATTTTATACTAATTGAACTTGAAAAAGAAATTTAATTTGATTTTTTAAATAAACGATTTCACCGATTTACACGCGTTTTCTCTTGACCAAATTTTGACCGTATCACCCTTTATTCTGGTTGTTCAATACAATACAATACTATGCATAAACGATTTAAAATTCAAAGGCCATTCAAAATGTGTACTTATTTAGTTTGTGCACATTCAGTTTGAAATTTGTATGAGAATTATTATTGAAAGCTTCCCATTTGTATTTACATCATCCAGTAAAATCAACAGACAATTTCCTTAACAGCAAGTTTGCACACATTGGCGTAACTACTGGGGGTGCCTAGGGGGCCAGGCCCCCTCCAGAATTCTTTAGGCCCCCCCCAGGATTTTTCGCTAATATATTTCTAATTTGACATGAAACACTAATCTCTACGGAATTGTAGGGTTTTTTTCCCAGTTTAAATTTTTTTTATACTTTGCTCCCTTCAGAAATAGAAATAAAATGAACGAGTAACTATTTCTGAAGAGTAAAGTGCGCATACCCTTTTCCTCACACTTTTCACTTACCCCAGGGTGCCTTAAAGCATGAAAAGTTGGTACATATATCAAGAAAACCATTGTTAACGACAATAAGATCCATGAGAACTCCGATACATCAACATTATATCACTTCGCTCGAGATTTTGCGTATTTTAAAATTGGAAATATCTACCATGATGTTGGTATCCCAGTAGTGAACAGCAATTTTTGCTAGAGCCAAAGATGTGAAGAGAAAGTATCGATAGATCCGAGAGAGCTCGGAAGGTTATGAAATAGAATAGAAGTAGTTTGAATTTGAGCGTAGGGCTTTTGTGAAGCAGTATTTCGAAGCAAACGCACACACTTTTGCCACATATCCCCATGCGGGGTCGGTCAAGGCAGAAACGGATGCGCTGCATTGAGTGGCAAAAATGTATGCGCTTGATCATGCTTAGATACCTTCAAAGGCACAGAATGGTTCTAACGATGTGAAATCTCTATTTTTACACTCCCTGATGGAACACACACATGTGATGGAAACCAATTTCCAATTTGAGGTTTTTGGAAACACAACTTCTCTTTTTTACCAGTAATGTTTTTTTTTGTCGTTGTTTACTAAACAACCTCTGAGAGAAACCCAGTAAGGTGTTGTATGCTGATCCTCTTAACAGCATATTTTGACGGAAACCCCATCATTGAATAAATACTACTACTAATTATATTCTGTTATAATAGGTTTGCTTCAAAATATACTGCTTAACAAAAGCCCTACGCCTTAGACTTAAATAATTCTGAATTCTAATAATTCAATTTCATTAATATTAAAACCCTAAAACTCATAACTAAAACAATAGTGACAGTGAAAAGTAGAGCCTGTTAAGTTGAAACATAAAATATGAAACACTTTTCTATGTACGTATTTTATTTTAATTATTCAAGTAAGTTCAACAATAATGAGGTCTTTTTAACGGCGCCTTTTAGAATTCACGATATTATTTTCTCTCGTACGAACAATTTAGTAGAGTATAGACTCCCCAGGTTGATTAAAAGCTTCGAAGCTCACGAATGTCGATAAGCAAAATATGGAGATAGAAGTTTATTCATTAACGAACTAATGGGAAAAAATCATCATGTGAAATTCTTATTTCGAAAATCTCGCCTTCTTGTGCGCGCGCCCACTTTTGCTAGAGAGTCCGCCTTCTCATTGCCTGAAATTGAGCAATGTGAGGGGACCCATACAAAGGTAATTTTACATGATCTTTCGACCAACACACACATCTGCTCCCTTATTTTTGAAAGAAAGTAAGATGAGTGCCTCACTGTTTTCATCGACCAGAGGGCCTCAATAGAACTGAGACTATCCGAGAAGATGAAATAATGGTCTATGGGCATGTCGGAAATAATCTCCAGCTGTTGCTGCCAGGTCAGCAACATATACGGAACAAGGTTCCTGAAGTTTCCGGAAGGCAGATGAGTATTCATTGGAAACACCGAAACCAGTGGATCCATCTGGATCCATCTGGTTAATCTGGAGCTCCTTGAATAGCCTGCTTCATGGAGAGATCATAATCAATGGAGAACAGTGATGAGTCAAGCGTACACTAGGAGAATAATAGCAACGAAGACTAATATATAAACTGATTCATGATGCTAACTAAAAACTGATAAAAATACAGAAGGGACTACTTGCGATTACCGGCAGTTCAGATATTTTGTGTCTTTTTTGTTTATTTAATAGGTAATCGATAATGTTGTAGGACATCTGGAGAAGATGATCAAAAACATGCCGTTTCCTGAGTCAATTGACTCGTTATGGCGTTTAGATAAGGCAAATTGGCAGGAGTTTATAGACCATTATTCAGATGCTCTAAATATAAAACAACAAAACCAGCCAGCTTAAGCAACTGTCGTTCGAAATTTTTGCGCCATAAAAAGTTAAATATAACTTGGGAAACCTTGCGAGCGGAATTTAAAGTTGATATTACACCAAATTTAACTATTGGTTGCTCCAGGTGCTAACTTTCATTCCCATAAGCTCAGCTGGATGCGAGTGGAGATTCTCAGCCATGAGACGCATAAAAACTTGACTGAGAAGTATCATAACGCTGAACCGATTTTCAAATCTGGCTAATTTAAGCATTGAGAACGGAGTTGTGAAGGAATCAGTATCGACCGACACAATTTTAAAGACTTAAAACGCGTTATCCAAACCAATCTGAATTCTGATATAAATTTAAAATGTTCATTGACTTAATGTTGTTCTTTGAATTTTTAAGATTTTTAGTTCAAACTTGACTCTATATAGATTCAGGTCTATTCTCCGCCTCGGATGAGTTGAGACTTCACAACAGAATCGAGTAGGGTGACTACAGTGACCTCGTGTGAGTTCATTCTTTATTTGATCCACACGGAATAATACGAGGTATATATTCACCACACTCGATTCTTTTAAGGCATCTCGACTCACCGAGGCGCAGAATAGACCTAATAATTCGATTAAACCTGTTTTGATTTATCAATTAAAATAACCTGTCCCCAACAATTACGCTACTTTCGTCGCTCTTTCCAATATTCCTATAAACGAAAAAAAAATCCTTCGGGCAGGCCCCCTCCAGACTAATTGTCTAGTTCCGCCAATGTTTGCACAGCATCACTTTTCGAATAAATTCAAGAAAAAAAGGCCGTTATTAATTCAAGCCAGTAGTCTCTAACATTTAAGCTCAATCAAATGTTAAGCTGGCAACATCGGTATTTCTGACACCTGGAATAGCGCACAAAAATCATGGCAACTATGACACACCAATATAGTGCTGTTTGATCATGCCGAAGGATTAGTGATATCTAAAATATTAAAAACATAACTTTTTCATTTCACGTTTACCTGAAAAACATTCGCCGGCAAATTTGTAGTTGAGAAAGTTTTCTACAAGAATAATTCTTAAACTTTTTATCAGACGTATTTGGGAAAAATCTAATGCACAGTAAACAGAAATATTGCTCTCCATAATAATTTCAAATTACGTGTGCAGCAAAAAAAATGAAATTTTCATTAGTTTAGCATACATGGTAATTTACAAAACAGTGTAAATTTCATTGTTTATCTTTTTTATTAATTTTACATGACATTTCATTTTATTATTTCAAATTATTGATAATAATGATGATAACGTGCTCGTAACATCCACTTCAATTCCATCTCCAACAACTCCTATCCAGTTGAAAATTTAGAAGAAGAAAAAAACATTCGCCAGCACTGCGATCATTGGCCGTCTCTGCAAAAAAGGACTTAGCCGAGGCATGAAACAATGAACCCGTAATTGACGGTACTTATGGCCTGCAGCGCAGGACGTTCAATCCGCCATTTGAAAGACGAACGGACATTCAAGATTGTATGGCGAAGAAGATACAAAAAAAAACACAACGCAAGACAAGTATTAAAAGGCTCACAACTTCATTTTGGCTCACTTGTATCACGTATCCACTACAAACAAAATAAGAAGTAACGGTAATTGTTATCCTTCTCGTTTGCAAGTATCCTTTGTACCTTAATCGAGTGAGTATGCAATGTGCTGCAGCTTTCAAGCAGCGAAGTCGTTGACCACTGATTTTCACCTGCACTCAAGCGGCTAAACTGTTACATGAAGGGTAAATTGCCCCCTCATTAGCGTGCCTCTTCAATCGATTTTCCCTTTCCCGAAGTTGTTAGAGATGTACCGCTATTTTAGAGCAGGCAGTGGTGCAATTTGGCTTTCTGCCCTTGAAGTAGCGTTCCTTCCCCTATGAGCCATGAATTTTGAATGTGCAAGTGATTGCGTCTTGCTGTCTACAACTATTTGTCACCCTCCCCCATTTTTAGAGCAGTCACCCCTCTGGAACATCGTCGGTCGGGAGGGTGCAAAGGGGTGCCGTGTTCGACTAGCCCCTTCAAATCGACACTTGCAACTTGTACTTTTTTAACAAGCTATTAGAGCCACGTGGTTTTCGGCACTTGTTTCCGAAAAAGTGCGTTTTACCCTCCAAAAAATACGCGCAAATGAAGAAGGTTCTGACTGAGACGTTTGGTCTTGTCGGTGAAAGGGGGAAATGGTCGCCCCTGCCCTTAGCATCGATCTAGACAACACTTCATAGAGGGGGTCTAGTTTGCTGCTATTTGGAAGGGACCTGTTGTTGGTGGATGTCTCTAGAAGGTAGATTGGTATCGGATTTGTTCCCTGATTTGTTCAAGGTGCCATTCGGTTGACCTTGGCCGTGAATGTATGGTTGGGGGAACTACCCTAGTTGCAATAATTGTATGAAAGTGATTTGGTGTTGACTGAAGGTTGACCTAGTTTTCTCCAATGAAGGGTGTATTCGATGAATGTTTGATGACTATGAAATATGGTTGTTTTCATGCTGATCAGTACTCTCCGTTTCCCTGCAAATAGCATAACTCAAATTGGCATAACAAAACTCACGAACTTCATGCATACATCAATGTGAGCTCAATCATAAAACGAATTCGGATCCCTTGATTGACACACCTGTCATCTGCAAGGTTTAATTTCGAAATTAATTTCTTAACTCGTCACCGACGATCCAGGATCCAATTTATGCCAACAAGCCTATTCGTGTTCACTTCCAGCCGTTACGCAGCGACAGATGTATGTGATTAAAAATAATTAAAATGCAGAGGCGATCTGATCTAGAGTTGCCTACGTCTAGCGTGAAAAAAAAAGCATCAAGTTTTCCTTTTATTCCGGAGCAACCGCTTTGAAAAAAAACTTGTTTAAATATTCCACTTTCTGCCATCGGCAAAGGTAAGCTACACTCAGGTCGGTCATTATTATTGTAGAAACATGATTTTTTCACTGCAAATGTATCATACCCATATCCTTTTCTCTAGCGTCCCGCTTCCGGCACCAAACTCAAAGCCGATGAAACGCACCAACCGGTATGCAAATGAGAGGATCCTTGTAGAAGTTCACCTTGGTTTTCACACGTACCAGCGCGTTGTACAATTTCACTAAATGTGATGAGCGAAGATGGTTTTGTTCATTTGGTGGCATTAGTGCCACTGTATGATTCAACGCGATGAGTATGTGGAAGTACTATATGCTTGATCCATTTTTTCAAACTCATACTTCCACTTAGGGGAAAGGGTGCAAGTCGGTAAGAAAGATTACCCGCTGAAGTTATCCCATGTTGATAGGAATGATTGTGAATGTTTCTCACGTATCAACCGTCGGTGATTTCAGACGGAGTAGGGAAATAAAATGAATGAGATGATTTGTGTTGCCACAAGTAGAGTAAGATCGGTGTTTTGTTTGAGAAAATATTCATATTGTGCTAGCTCAAATCATTTCGTATATTTTCATTGCAATACACTGCGGTGATAAAACTTTTTCTGAATCAAAAGTTATCATACGCTGTAATTTTTCTAACTACAACTGAGGTGATGTGCTGAAAAAAATATATGAAAAAAGTAATAAAAAGATTTATGAATCATTTCACTGCATCTATCTTATTTTTCCAAATTAACGACGCAAAGATGACTTTTGACATCCTATACAAAAACAATTTTAATTAAAATCAATTGCATAAAATAATTTTTTACGAGCATACGAACATCTTTGATCAACTGTTAAAACATTTCAGATCATGATGTTTCATCAACTATCGAAATAGGGTATGTGCCCCTTAACTCAGCCTATTATGCAATGATCGATTACATTTATTTCTATAACCCATAAAATGTTTAAGCTGTAAGCTAGATTCAACTAGTAAGACACTTGCTAAGATAAGTTTGATAAGACATTTGGTAGTATGTATCACGAAAAGTTACACAACTCTTTTTGTAAAGTCAGAAACATTCGAGGGATACGGATTTAATGTCGGTCTATAGGCACCAAATTGGGTCTATTCATGGATGCATCTTCGTCCCATTCGATGGATTTATTACAAAATGCAGTCTTTGTACGGTTTTTTTTCGAATTTTTTGAATTAAGGCATTGATAGCTGTATTCGATTTACTTAATACAACATTTTACAAAACAAACTAAAGTAAACCTGCCTCGAAATACTTAATTGATGTTCATATATGATTTATCAGCTACTCAATAATGAAAACATTATAATTCACTATACCATGATTTTGTTCCTTCGGTTTGTGTTTACATGAGCCACTTAAATTTAAACAACCGCAAATTCATGCATTTTCACTTGAAATTTTACCAATAACAATATATTTAATACGTTATTCATGCAACAGGCCATAGTTGGGAACACACAAAAAAATATGCCCCTAACATTGGGTCTACTATTTTCTTGTAAAATCATTGTTATTTTAGCTATGTGAACAGTTAGTTTGTAACGTGTAACTATTTTCTGCACATGCAGACTTGATTTTGATCACTTGAAGTTCGTGTATATCATCTTGTTGCGGATACTTACCATTTGCTTACTGGAATCCTGAAAAGAAATAAACACAAAAACATGTATACTCACCTAACAAACGCACCTCTGCTACACATACCTTGAAACCCATCTTGATTTTGACAGCCAACACGAAAATCTTACCACCACATACATTAACAAAACCATGCTGTATAAAAGGAAAAGAACAATTAAAAGCTTAGTTATCCATAGCTATCCGAACCGTATAAACATTTTTTCCTCTCAGTTCCGAAACCAGTTTTTTCCTCAGCTTTGAGTGCGACCTCCGCGGACAGTTTTTCGGTTCATCACTTCTCGTCGTCGTGCCGGCCAGCTCCGGCAATCTACGCAACATTTTGGTGCCGAAACCCGGGACCGTGTCCCATAAGTGAAATTCTCGTCACTCCTAACCGTGTGTGCTTCAAAAGGACCAGTTACCTTTTGTTCTCTCCTGGTAGAACTGTACACGTTTCCAGAAAGGGTGTGAAAGAGCAGAAATTCCGTCACGAACTTTATCGATGGTGTCACAAAGTCCGCGAAAAATTTGGCGTGTTTCGACTCGGTTATTCCAGTGAAGCAGTGACAGCAAACGATTTTTTTCGCTGCTAGTGACAATACGGTATGCGGGTGACGCATTATCCCGTTAGTGAATCGCCATCTTAAAAAGGCTGTGAATTGAAAGCCAACAGTGCCATCGCCATCATCGATGTAAAGAGAAACACGTGGATACGTGCTGCATTTTGTCTCCAGGGAGGTGATCCGAAGTTTCGAAGGATTCTCGTCATTTCTTCGGCGTATTCCAACGTTAGTTCATCGAAATAAACACAGCAAGGTTAAGTACGCTGTGACCAGGTGGGTGCACGTTTTTCCCTTTCATTGGAGCCGAACAAGATGGCTACGGCCACTCGAAACAAAAAAAACTAAGCTGCTAAAGCAGTTACATGCCAAGCGTGCATATATCATGGGATCACTCAAACTGATCCATGATTTTGATGAAAATTACGTTGAAGCGAGTATTGCCGAAATTCCTTTCCGTATCGAACGGCTAGATAAGCTCATGGAGGAGCTTGAAAGTGTCGACACTGAGCTTGATTCTTATCGTTCTGGGGATCCGGTTTTCACCGACAGTCATGCGGAATTCCAAACCATGTATTATCGTTTGAAAGGTTCCTTGTCATCCAAGCGAGCCGCTCCTGCATCGGCTCCTCTTCTTGCTCCTGCAGTTCAAGCAGACGGTACAATCTCGTCTGGTGTGCGTCTCCCAGAGTTGAGACTTCCCTATTTCGATGGAAATCCAGAATATTGGGCTGGTTTTCATGATCTTTTTACTCGCAATGATTCATTAAAACACGTCGCTTTCCAACATCCAAAAGTTGCATTACCTCCGAGCTTCATTGAAGGGGGATGCAGCTCATATCATTTGTTCAATTCCAATCGCGCAACCAGCTATGCCATTGCGTGGAAGATGATTTGTGAGCATTATGAGGATAAAATTCTGCTGGTCAAACAACACATTTCAGCCTTGTTCTCAATAACGCCCCTGAAAAAGGAGTCCGCAGGAGGTTTGTCGGATTTAGCTGACAAATTCGAAAAGCACGTCAAAATTTTGGATTCGTTAGAAACGAAAGCACAGCATTGGGATTCCGTATTGGTGGAGCTGCTTTTAAGCCGAATGGATACCGATACACAGAAATTGTGGGAAAATCAGCGGGACAAAACGCAACGGCCATCGTATGAAAACCTATTACATTTTGCTCACGAGCACTCTCGTACGCTGCAATCTCTTAAGCTCTCCCAAAATGCTATTTCTTTAATTGAGATCAATCCCAACAAGCTTCGTTCGGCAGCAAATCACTCTACCACCGAACAGGCAATTAAATGCAGCGTTTGCAAACAGTCACACTTTCTATTCCAGTGTGAATCTTTCCGGGCCCAGACCGTCCAGAAACGCTTCGACATTGTCAAACGAAGCAATCTTTGCATCAATTGCTTGAAATTCACACATCAAGCAAAGAATTGTATCAGCGGATCCTGCAAATACTGTCAGCGAAAGCATCATACTCTTCTTCATCTTCCGCCGACTTCTACGCTGATCGCCACTGAATCTCCATCACGTCAACCCATCGCACTATGGTCCGAATGGACAAATTTCACGACAAAAATCGATAACTCGAAAACCATTAACTTTAGACAGATAGTGTTTTCGGAAGATTTGATTTTTAAAATAAGATCTATCTTTTGGTTTGGGTTGTGACTAGGGTGGTCCTTTTATGTTCATAATAAAAATTTCAACTTTTTATTCCTATGGTTTAGAGGATTTTTTGCTTCAACAAAATTGTAGATATTTTAATTAAATGAAACTTTGGTGAAAAAATTTTAATTCTATCTCATCTACGTATCGTTTTATAACAGTTTTTATAACTTTCCTTAGGGTGGGACTTGAAAAAACCGTTTTTTTTGCTGTAACTTTTTAATTTCAATTTGAATTTGAAAACTCTGCATAGATGACTTTTAGTGTATAAAATGACGCACATTTTGAAGATACAAGACAGTTGCTAGTTATTGTATTAGAAAAGTTGTAGTGGTTGAAGTGTAAAAATATATACGTTTTTGCAATATATCTTATGCTTTTATTTGCAAATATTTGCAAACACAGAGTCCGTGAACTGAAAGTACAAACTTCCATCTACAAGATCTATGCAAAATTGTTTGTCCCCTCTTGTCCCCTTTAGGGAGAAAAATCTTTTTAAATTTGGTAGTTTTGCATTTTTTCTGCATAATATTTGATCAGCAGCATCAAAAATTATCACCAAAGACCGTAAAAATTCGAGTTTTTTAATGAAAATATTTATATGTTTATATTAATCCATCTCCGTTAATTTATTAACATTCATATCACAGATAAACAGACATAACACATCGAATATTTTTCATTGCAAATCATGGTCACTAACACACCTGCGCCATCTGTTGAGCACACTGTGATGGATGACTAAGCTGAACAGATGGCAGTAGTGTTTTAACGTCAAAGCAACTCAGGGAAAGTTGCTACATCACCAGCGGTCCCAGTAACCTGCCTGATCTCTACCTTCGACAATTTGGATGCACAAGTCAAGCGGTTCTGGGAGGTAGAAAATTTCGACGTTGGCAAATGTCTCACCGTCGAAGAACAACAATGTGAAACACATTTTGCAGCTACGCACACTCGCAACAGTGAAGGTCGGTATGTAGTACGCTTACCAATCAGGACAGACATACTTCATTCCATTGGAGATACCTGGAGCATTGCAGCACGACGATTCTCCGCCGTTGAAAGGCGTTTTCGCTCGGATCAAAACCTACACAAGCAGTATGCAGACTTTATGGAGGAATACGAACGTCTTGGTCACATGGAGGAGGTAAGGTCCCGCGACGCATCGCCCCAGTGTTTCCTGCCTCATCACGCCGTTCTTCGTTCAGATTCAACCACAACGAAAATTAGAGTGGTATTTGACGGTTCGTCCAAGAGCACTAATCATCTCTCTTTGAACGACCTTTTACTTACTGGTCCGACAGTTCAGCCGCCTATGCTGAGTACCATGATCAACTTTCGTTTTCATCAATTTGTCTTGAAGGCAGACGTGGAAAAAATGTTCCGCCAAATTCTAGTTCATCCGAATGACCGTAACTTACTGAAAATTGCTTGGCGAAAGGAAGAATGTGAGCCTTTGAAGGTATATCGCCTGAACACCGTCACATATGGCACTTTTTGTGCGCCTTACCTATCAACACGAGTTCTGAACCAGTTGGCGGACGATGAAGGGCATGACTTTCCATTGGCCGGATCCATCGTGAAAAAGGACTTCTATGTTGATGACGTTCTCACTGGAGCCAACACCATCGAAACTCTAGTTGAAGTCAGCAAACAATTGGATGGACTTCTGAAGCGAGGTGGCTTTTCCCTCCGCAAGTGGAGTGCAAATCATTCAAGTATCCTGGCACATTTTCCGAATGAGCTTAAAGAGGAACAGTCTGCACTAGAAATCGATCGATCTGCTTCGATAAAGACACTTGGTCTCCTGTGGTTTCCGAAAGAAGACGAATTCGGATTCAAGGTTCCGGATCTGCCAAATTTGCACCACGTTACCAAACGGATCGTGTTATCAGAGATGTCACAGTTATTCGATCCCTTGGGTCTCGTTGGTCCAGTGGTAGCCAGCGCAAAAATGTTCGTGCAGCAATTGTGGCAAGAGCAGTTAACTTGGGATGAAGAACTACCCGAAACACTGCGGTCATGGTGGCTATCGTTTCGAGTTTCAACGCGCATTATTAGAGATCTTCGAGTTCCTCGATGGTGCATCGGAGAAAACGCAACACAGTTTGAGTTGCATTGCTTTGTCGACGCCTCCGCCAAAGGGTATGGTGCTTGCATCTACGTCGTATCTGATGGAGCTTCCACGATTCGTCGAAGCAATTTGTTAATAGCAAAGTCACGTGTCGCTCCAGTGAGTGGCTACTCTATCCCACGGTTAGAGCTCTGTGCAGCCGTTTTGGGAAGTCAACTGGCTGATAATATCCGCCAAACAACAACATTCCAGTCTAATATAACTTTTTGGTCAGATTCTTCCATTGTATTGCACTGGATCAGTTCTCCTCCGTCGTCCTGGAAGATATTCGTCTCCAACCGCGTAGCTGAAGTTCAGAGACTCTCCGCTGGCTCTCAGTGGCGACACGTTCCTACCCAAGAGAATCCTGCCGATCGCATATCTCGCGGAGTACAACCTGAAAACATCAAGGACGATGTGTTATGGTGGCACGGACCATCATACTTATTGAAAGATTCAGATTCTTGGCCAGATTCGATAATCCCACTATCATCTGATTGAATAGCATCAGCTTACGGAGCAGCGGCAAACAGTTACACTCGTGTGCATCGCAAACGATGATTCGCTTATCCATAATTACTCGCAGCTTTCACATCTACTCAAGGTAGCTTCGCACTGTCTACGTTTCATAGTGGGATCAATTACAGCAGCAGAGTACGATGGCACCTTGAAAGCTCTTATCCGAGTTGCCCAAGGCACAAACTTCCAGCAAGAATTGCGTATTCTGGAAAAGAACAATTATGAGCCGCTGGCACTTCGAGAGGCTGATTTCAAATCATCACTTAAAGATCTCAATGTATGGGTCGACAACACTGGTTTAATCCGACTTAACGGACGACTAGCGCAATCACGTGGCTCTTTCGACAGTCGATTTCCGATCCTACTACCAGCCGACCACCACCTTTCAAAGCTAATAGCCAATTCCATCCACCACCAAACCTTACATGCGGGACCAACACAATTATTGGCAACCATCCGACAGCGCTTCTGGCCAATTCGTGGCAGAGATCTTGCTCGTAGAACTGTCCACAAATGCGTGACATGTGTTCGTTTTTGCCCTCCCGTTAGCAAGCAGTTCATGGCTCCACTTCCTACAAACCGTATTACCGCAGCAAAGGTGTTTGAAACAACGGCGCTGGACTACTGCGGTCCGTTTTTGGTTCGACCATTGGCTGGCAAAGGCGCGTCGGTTAAAGTCTGGGTCGCAGTGTACGTCTGTTTTGCCGTGAAAGCCGTAGTCCTCGACATTGTTGCCGGTTTGTCGATGGAGTCGTGCGTCAACTCGTTAAGACGCTTCGTGAGTCGTGTCGGGCGTGTTAACATAATACACTGTGACAACAGCACAACGTTCGTCGGCGCGTTTCGCGAAGTTAAGGAGATGCGACAAGTTTTGGCTCTGCAGCTGAAAAGGACAGCCTGGAGTACAGAGTGTTTGGAGAGAGGCATTAATTTCCGCTTCATTCCACCACGTGCACCGCATTTTGGTGGTTTATGGGAGGCTGCAGTCAAATCCTTCAAGCGGCTTTTCCTGAAGACCATAGGAGCAGCTCCACATGACTACGACAACATGCGCACAGCAGTCGCGCAAGCGGAGTGCATCATGAACTCCAGCCCACTAACGCCTCTTTCCAACGATCCGCAGGACCTCTCCGTCCTGACTCCTGGCCACTTTCTTCTAGGAGAGTCTATTCATCATTTGCCCGAGCCCGATCTTTCCCAGGTGCCGACTAATCGTCTCAACCATTTCCAGGCCACTCAACGTTCCGTCACCGATCTGTGGAAACGTTGGTCTAAGGAATACATAGGGCTGCTACATCAACGGCCATCCAAGTGGAGAAAGGCAGCAACGTAATTCCTCATCGGTACCATGGTCTTGGTCAAAAGGGACGGATTTCCACCGAAACAATGGCCACTCGGAAGAGTTGTGGCCACCTATCCAGGTAGTGACAACGTCGTACGCGTAGTGGACGTACGCACACGACTTGGTATCCGCCGCCGAGCAACGTCCGAGCTTTGCCTTCTTCACAGCGAAGTCAACGAACAATCACCGAAGACTACCACAAGTGATCCTACTACATCTACTTGAAGGCTACGCTTCAACGGGGCCCTGTATGTTGCGGATACTTACCATTTGCTTACTGGAATCCTGAAAAGAAATAAACACAAAAACATGTATACTCACCTAACAAACGCACCTCTGCTACACTTACCTTGAAACCCATCTTGATTTTGACAGCCAACACGAAAATCTTACCACCACATACATTAACAAAACCATGATGTATAAAAGGAAAAGAACAATTAAAAGCTTAGTTACCCATAGCTATCCGAACCGTATAAACATTTTTTCCTCTCAGTTCCGAAACCAGTTTTTTCCTCAGCTGCAGTGCGAGCAGTGCGACCTCCGCGGACAGTTTTTCGGTTCATCACTTCTCGTCGTCGTGCCGGTCAGCTCCGGCAATCTACGCAACACATCTGTTGTTAGTAACCAGTGAAATCATGATGCCCCAAAAGTTTAAGGAATCGAAAATTACGCGAAAGTGAACAACTGTAAGTTGATTAATATTGTCTCAATTATGGCTTAATTTATGAAACATTTGGTTCATAGGCCGAATGAAGGAGCTAGGCTAACATTACATCCCTATGTTACCCTATGTTAAAAAAAATCAGTGTGGTTGTGTTTAACAAAAATGTGACATCCAACAATTTAGCATTAGGTAATCTAAATTTATCAACGTTGCTACGAAAAAAAGGCGTCGAAAAGTTTGAGTGTACGGTTATTGAACATACACACTTTACTTAGTTGTGTTAGGGCAAAAAATTGTTTACTGTTGTCATACATGTTCTTTTCGTCAATGAGCACGAACCGCACGAGCTATGCTTCATTCTGAAACTTCGTCGAAGTTTGGTTTTGTTGAAAATCTTATTGTGTTCGTTTTTAGTGGCGTTGAATTTTGATTTGATTCAAACGCTGGTCGATGCATTTTATCGTGCATACCGTGCATAACCAATGAACTTTTCAAATCGAAAATCAGCTCTTTGAAAACGGAAGCTTCGAAACCGAAAAATACATTGAAGGTTCTTTTTTTGAGCCAGCAGACCTTCTGTTGCGAATGGAGAGATTGTAAAAAATGTTCCAAAAGTACCACCGGATGAAGGAACTCCGGCATCGCAGCCTTTCAGTTCTTCACAAGCTCCTCCGGATTCTGATGAAAAGCTCCCTCTAATTTTGCATGTCCTAAATAGGATGCAATTACTATTAATTCCGAGATTTCAAGCCTGTTGATTAGAGAGCGAAATGACAAGCTTTCGGCTATACAGTAAAAGACGCTGTCTGACCTGACCAACCGTAGGAAATCGCTAAATATGGCCATAGAGAAGAAGAAATCAAATCGGCAACGTCAAAAGACAAGCAGATTGACTAGAAAGGAGATTCTTGAGGAAGAATTTGAAAAAAACGCTTATCTTACCAAGCGTCTCAAGATGCGGCCTGATAAAGGACGACCTCCGATCAGAGTAACCAAGCATAGTTGCTGAAGACGTTGGTCGATCTGGGTCAGCATGGAGCGTCAGCTGGGCAGAGAGGTGACATTAAGAATTTGGAGTAACATGAAAATCTTTAATAGCAACAAAAGCATTGTTAAAAACAAATACGTACGCGAATAAACTTTTCTGTTTGTATATTCCATTTTTAAGGTAACAAAAATATAATTTATCTTGAAATCTTGATTTTATAGAATATGGGACAGTGCTTTAGTATGGGGGGGATCAGGAAGAACCAATTCCTCTAAAAAAGTGTATAATTAAAGAATCAGAAATTGCTTGAAATTTTCTTGGCAATAAAAATAATGCTCTAGATTAAGTGTTGCACAAAATTTCAACGTTGAGAAAAACGGTCAGAACTTGGAATAAAGCACCATCCTTTGCGAAAAAAAACCAATCAATTTTTTATCAACCAGAAATTTGGATTCCAGGCCTGTAAGGAAATTTCAAAATAGGACCTTCTCTCTTTTTTGAGGTATGAAAAAAATTATGAAATTTTTTACAATTTAGCTAATAGTGATTGGAAAAAAAACAATTCGCGAACTGATCGGCGTAGGAAAACATCCTTGTGGTGCAAAGTGCTTTAAACTATCTCAGCAAGCTGAAAAATTATGCAATGGAAAAAAATCACACAAAATTTCGTTTTATAACATCGTGTATACCAAAATTGGCCACAACATTGAAATATTGATTTCTTGGAACCCATGTCTAGGTGGGTCATAATGTTTTGCGCATCTTCTCTACAAGGAAAATTATGTATATTTCTATATAATTTTCCATATCTCGAGAATGGATAAATATCCAATATCGATAGATCAAAATTTTCCATCGCAAAAAAGTTGGTTTGAATTTTTTCGCGATACAAACGGTGTTTTTCTGGATGCTCCAAACAATTTTTCTCAACCGTGAAATAATGTTGTGTAAAATATCTTTCCAGACCTTTTTATTGATTAGAAAATTTCAAGCATTTTTTACTACTCAATTTATGTTTTACAAAGTTTGCACTGCAAACTTAAATTATACACCTGAGCTGAACTGCGATCAGACACTGGTTTGTAAACCAGATTTTGCCCGATTATGGGGTAACTTTTGCTCAAAAATGTGTTACTTATGCACAAAAGTAAGGAAAAAAAACGGTTTACACATTGGACCCGGAGTTATCTCATAAATGTGTAAGTGCATTTTAGTGTGTGGTTCATGAGTTATGAATTTTTAAAGTAAGTATTCTTGGAAAAACTAAAATTGCTATAAACTAATCTAAAACTTCCCATTTATCAAATTTTTTCCATCGTTATCTCGTTATTTCGATGGTTGTAAAGATGTTGATGTAAATCACTCATACCGATCTGGTCTAGAGGGAAAGCTACGTATCAGCATATTTTAATAAAGCTTTGTTTTTGGATCTTCAAAAATTATCACACCTTTAATATTTATCAAGTATCCTATTGAAATTATTAATTGAATAGGCATTTCTGAATCAGAATCAGTCAAGTTTTTTTTCTACTTTTCAACTAAGACTATTTCAAATTCAAAACTGACATGTTTCTTAAATTAGTGCAGTTTAAAAATGTATATATATTTAAAAAAAAACTACGGTTTTTGCAGAAGAAAACATGTCATACGTAAAGTTTTGTCCATCTGTTACGAATACATTGATTTATCTCTGCCAGTTATTTCAATCAGTCACACTTCACCTTCTATCCGTGGACAGAAGAACTGTCTCATGTAAATGATTAAATTTGAACTAAAATACACGTTATTATTGAAATCGACAACACCAATATGCATACATTATTTTTTTCAGAAGTGTGACATCCAACAGGGGGGGGGGGGTTAATCATATTTGTGACAAAGTGTGACAGGGTGGCGAGAGGGGGTATAAAAACCTGAAATTTGATGGACGTCATTTTTGAATTACCCCTGCTCGCTCGGCATCGATACATGGTCGTTTCGGAGGATTTTCCGTAAGTCATACCTTAACCCGTTAACTCGTAACGCTGGTAGATCACCTTTTCGTAGTGCGTTACGGGGTATCAGATCTACCACTGAACCCTAGTCCTAATTAATTCAAACTAGGGAACATATTTGTTTTTGTAGTCAAAGGAACGTATAATAGTCCTTATTACATTTTATGTCTTGTTAAAAGTGACAATACTCGGGTTGCGCCACCGAGGATGAGCTTAGAATAAATAAAACATGGTTAGTCTTCATTTATGTGAATTCTCATTTTCTATTTGATGTTCTTTAGTTTGAATTGGTTAGGACTAGGGTTCTCATGCATGGTCAGTATCGGAGTTATTGTTTGTTTTGTTGCAATGAATCCGGTTTTGACTGATAAAGGGGCGCGCCTTTGAAGAGTGGTATCGCTCACAAAGGGTTTAAACAGCGGAAACTTTCAATTAAACCTGATTCATTGCCAGCAAACAAACAATGACAACTGTAACAACAACGAATACTTCATCATTTTTCAATAGTGATGAAGTAATTCGACATGCACTAAACAAAGGATACGGGATATACTACAGTAGATAAAATTACTGGTCGCAGTGGTTTATGTTCCAAACAGAGGAAAAAAAAAAGTTATACCTTAACGCGCTTCCGAAATTTGCGCATACGTTTGGCATTGAAACGATTAGGCATTACACTTATTCTCACTTTCACAGTTTCTCAAAACTTATTTCTTCCTCGAAGTAAAACTCCTTCCAAAGCGAATCGTTGTATACAACAGAATATCTGTTCATATCAGTACGTATTGGAATATGCACAGAATGTTACTACGGAATAACATGGTTGTCTCCGCGGGTACGTAAGCACTTTTTCGTTAGTAAACCAATCGAAAACGCGACAAAGTTTGGAAGTAGGAACAAACTTTATTCTATTCAAAAACTGCTTTAATTTCACTCGGTTTGGTATTGCGACAAATAGTAGTATCGACACGTGTGATTTAAAATGTTTATTACAACTGAGATCTAATCTGTAGGTATCGTTAAACACGAAGTAAAAGGCCTATTTTGAATATTCTCTCCTCTCACTATGTGTAGCTAAGTGAAAAGGATGGGCAATTATTGTACCGGTCGTAGCAGGTATGGGAACGTTCATTAATTACGTCACGCAAAAATGACTATTATAATCCCCCCCGTCGTTTATGAATGGACCTTCAAATTTTTGTATGGATCGTCACGTTCCCAAACCCACCTCCTCGCGTGACATAATTAATGGACCTTCCTTCGAGAGGGATCATCATAATCTAAAACCTGCTAGGTTTGCGCTAACAATGTTCGAGAATCAAAACATTGTCCGTGATAGGGAATTTCTTGATACTTGCCGAAACACAACTTTCTTTAAAAATTTCGAATACCGATTGATGAACGAAGAGAAAAACGAAGAGAAAACTAAAATCGTTTTAGCCACCGCTGGCTGCCAATCGGTAAGAATTTGGGAAGTTATGTTAGACAAATTTAAATCAAACAGATTCTCTCAAATTCAGAGATTGAAATTTTCGCCTACTTGAGAAGAGAAACGTCCTTTTTCACCCGCTTGGAGAAGCATATGAGAATGTGAGAAACGAGAGACTATTATACGCTCACAGCCGTTTTCGCGAGAAAAGCAACAGCGATTTATAATTTTCGGAGAGCATGAGTAGCTGATAAATCGTATCTTTTTCAGTGAATCCTAGATGCCGATAATTATTTTTCACTTACTTTTTGACACCTGAAAATGCACCAGCCTTCATGTTTTATGTTGTATTATGTCATTATAATTCGATAATGATGGTCCATGGCGGTAACAGTGTGCACCGGTTTGGCGTTATTTTCGGTTTTTGCTCCTCGTATACGATTTAGGTTTTACGAGCATGTTATCAGTGAAAAATGTGACATGAGAAAACATTTTCGTTGAATTTTGGAGAGAGATATTTTCGCATACGCAAGAGAGAGGATAATGAATTATCGGCGAAAAAGGAGAGACGAAAAAGTGAACGGTGCGCCACTCATCGACAACTTGCTTGAGAGAGAGCATGGTTTTCACCCACCTGAGTGAGAATTTCGATCTCTGCTCAAATTTGAATCACAATTTTCTCGGTCTAGTTAGCCTCGGTCTAAATTTAGCCTGCAAAACAAAATTATAAGACATCACCTCTTATTTTCGTTATTTTCAGTAGTTTGAAATTGTTAACGGGTCATGTTTGGTAGTTGAAATCATATAAACATCTCTGAATTCTATCGAGAATTTATGAAGTTATAAGGGTTTAATTTGTAATGATATCTCGTGACGGTCGCAAATTGTTAGATTTTCAATTGACACCCTACCATTGCCGTAGGACGTAGTTGTTTGTTCTAACCGGATTGGTAACTACCGCAATTCGTTGTATAATCGCACCTCCTCATAAAAAAATCACTTGCATTACTTAAACCTCCAGGTCCTCGTTATCGACCGTAGTAAATAACAAAAGAAGCACGCATTTTCCCTTATTCTTGTTTATCCCTTCTGCCACTAACGACTAGAAGCAGCACCACCGGTAAGTGCGTAGAAAATCTTTTGTTTATGAAAAGAAAATCGATTTTTAGTCTCCTTCTTCTTTTTCGCATTTCCGCACTCTTCTCTCGCGCAATTCCATTCTACCTAACCTAACGAATGGCATATTGCAGAAACTTCTTACGCACGAGTGGACGTTTCTTCTGCAACCCAACCGGTTGAAGTTCTCGCTGTTGTTGTCTAGCACAATCTGCACGGAAAATGCGTGCGGATCTTGGCGATGGTGATACACTGTAAAAAAAACCCGCTCATTGCAGATCACTGGGTTGAATTTCCTACGTTCTAATATTTGCCACTGTGATCCGAAAGACACGCAGACCGAACCAGCATATTACTAACGCATAATCCTATTCGTCGGTTAAGGTGCCCCAAGATCCGTAGTGCAAAGATGGCCACGCTGAATCAGAATCTATGTCTCCCATTTGAAAAATGTACTCGGGAAGATGGGAGTGCGGGTCAGGCCGTTCGGCTGACAGTGTGCAGTGTGAAAGGAGGGTTGGCGATGCGTCATCGCAAAAAAAAACCCTCCTCGTCATATCCTTGCTGCACGTATCAGAATCCTTTGCGCCAGTCGGCATGCTGGCAGTAATTGGAAGAAGAAGCACCGTTGTAGTGGTTATTGCGTAGGAGCCAGAATGTTCTATATTTAGAGAGAGGTGGGGGTATTGGAGTGTTCGGAGATTACTATGATGCGAATGTGCCCTTTTTGAGTTTATTCCAGGGGGATTTCTCCTCCGGGGTATGGTTAATTTTATGCGACTGCTCCCGTTGATGAATGTCCTTTTGCTGTTTTATTTGCTCGCAAGGGATTTAATGAACGCTGCTCGGTGCGTTTCAATGCACTTCTGCGATTTGGTGCATGTCAGATGCAAGGCACTGTTGTCGTGAAAATATAATGTCATCGTAGCTCTCTGTTTGCACGAATGTTGAATGGATTTGTGCGTGCAGCTTTGGTCTTATTTTCTTTTTAATCGCCTTTAAGTATTTGTTAGTTGAATGTAAATAGTTGAATCTTCGTTGTTTTATGTTGACGTTACGTTCTTGAAACGAAAGAATTTTCTTGATCTGATGTTTTAATGTTTCTGTTGATAAGAAAAAAATCATAATTTTTTCTTCCTTTCTATCACCATCAGGGCTGAGTGCTTGATACCCAATCATCGTCGGCTGGTCAGTATTCGGCCGTCGTCATTCCGTAGCTCGAAGATGAATGGCCACCGCTACGAAAATATGCACACAAAAGGATAATAAATTTTATTTTTAATCAGCCTCGTGCAGGCACCTTTGGCCACAACGCATAATTTTTTTGTTCTCCCAGGGATTGATTATCCTTGCATGCAAATATAATGCTGTTCCGCCAAACAATCAGATACAGACACGATCGGTGGTAGGTAATCCAGACAGCAACATAAGGACCTCAACCTTGAGCCGCTCGATGTGTGCGCGCAAACACATCGAATGCGCTAAAAATTTATTAATCTTGTAGTAATTCATGCGATACGGTCTCTGGATAAAAAATAAAAATTATAAAAAATATTTAATTACCTACCAATACTGGTGCAGAAAGCCATAGCAGAAAGAGCATTTTTTTCGCTTCTCCGCAGACAATGGCTTTTATAATGGATCTCTAGTTTAATGCCGTTCTACGGTTCTGTTCCTAATTTTTATCCAAAAACTGGGATTCATTACTGCAATCGTTCGAAATCCCCTTCCTATCACCACGGCAACTGCCACAATGAGCAAGTCACCCCACTCGTAGATCGTACACACTCCTGATGGTAAAAGGTTTCGTCAGTCTCACACTCTCCTGCTCCGCTGCTCGATCCTTTTATGTGTGCTCAACATATCAAATAAAACGACAGCGACAACGACGACGAAGAAGACGAAAAAGAATCGAAAGAGGAAAACTGAAATCAACATCTGCTCCTTTTTACAAACATCAAACACATTGAACCATACCCGTACACTATAAACTATGCGCTGGCAACGAACGGGCAAACCAAACAGACAGTCGGCTAGTATTCCAGGTTTGTGCTGTTAGGGTTGGTCAAATTCTCCCATGGAAGTGAACAATCATTTTAGAATATTATGTTTTTCTGTTTTT
Source organism: Aedes japonicus (assembly GCA_034211315.2). Taxonomy (NCBI): domain Eukaryota; kingdom Metazoa; phylum Arthropoda; class Insecta; order Diptera; family Culicidae; genus Aedes; species Aedes japonicus. The sequence goes on from JASCZW010001446.1 coordinate 275,180, forward strand.
CGAAGGAGTCATCAATTTACAGATCAATTAGTTTTTGAATTAATGTTGAAAACTTAGCAACATAGGTTTTTTTCTGCTGTCGCAAATTTCATTGCAAATGATTTGCAAACCTTATGTGAAAAGCTCCTTCAACTGGTGTAATTTTAGAAACCAAAACACTACCATGGACAGTCCAATGAGGTTATACGCAACCCAAGTAACACCCGAAACATCTTCTTAGACGAACTTTGTTGTAAAGAAGTCGTGAGGATGAAATACCAAACATGTCTAGTCTTGAAAAAGTTTTGAGTATGTTTTTCTACACATATTCAATTCAAACGTGGTACCAGAACAGCGAACACATTTTTGTTTTTCCTTTATACTGATGTTAGTCTGTTCAATATTACAAAAAAAATCGCAGAAAATAAAAATCGATCATTTGAAAATTAAATGTGTTACTAATATTTTTACCCGTAGACCCGTAGTTTACTGTAGACTTGTACTGTAGGATTCCTTCTACGTTTTTTAATCCAATCAATGGCGCATGAAGATAAATAATGTATAAAAATATGAAAATTTGGCTCTGTAAAGTTGATTCGATTGAGCCTGTACAAATAAATGATCATTAAAAAAAAATGGCGCATGAAAATAGGGAAGGTAAAACGGATAGTTGCACTGCTAACCTTCCACTCCTATTTGAAAAAGTAATATACAATCTTTAACGCATAAAATACTATTAGCTACGATATCCTTTCGCCATTGAAAAATCTTGTTTATATTTTATTAACTTTATTTATTTTAGTGCTTACTCTAACAAACATATCATTATGTTATAAGCACGCTGTTTTAAGCATCCATAGAACAAAATATTTGTCTTATAGATGTTCTACAGAACATCTGGGATTACCTAAATGATGTTCAAAAATGCCACATTTATTGCGCTTTTTTGGTTATATGCGTGTATGAAATTAAGTCCCTGCCCTTCGGTTCAGAAAGGGGTATGGGCGCTTTCTGTCGAGTCGGTCGCAGCAGATTTCATGTGTGAATCGGCTGCCCCATCAACGTTAAAAAGTGCCTGAACCAAATGGACAGCTTGTAATGATCACTTGAAGATGAGATGGGGGATCATTGCCCTGTTATTCACAAATTAAGCACGTTGTAAAACGTTACTTGTATTCTATAACCAAACTTGATGGAATTGAGTAAACGAGCGAAAACTCAACGGGAATGATCTCTCATATGCATCTGTCGAACCATTCTGAACGGCCGTTGTGAGAATATCACCATGAAAATCTCACATGCGCATAGCGTGTTGCCAATCACTAATCCCTTTTCCTTTCTATTCTCTTCCCTATTCTATGACCACGAGCAATATCATATCGTCATCCTAAAGTCCACTCTTCAAATACAGTAACATCGAGACAACACAGAGCAATAAAGAACGGTATAAACCCTAACCAATTTTATTTTCAGACAAATTTTCTAACACAAGGTAAGCAATCAAATGACCATTACAAAATATACTGAATATCATCATATCGACATAATATACAACGGGAAAAGGGAGGGACCATCAGGGCACCCACGTGAAACGATTTGGATAGGGAGCATGGGACTGCCTCCTCCCTATTGGTAACATTTCGCGGAACGAGGGCGGGCTCTTCGACCCCATCTTATTGGGTTTATTCTGTCAATCGAGGGCTCGATTTTAATGCTGTGGGTGTGAACTTGTTTTTGGAAGGAGATTCTCTTCCCTTTATTCGCGGGTTTCGCGTAAGTGTCTCTGCTTACGGGCCCGCCCAAACGTTTTTGGACCTTCATACAGGAGCTTGAAGATCACAAACAACAGTAGAATCCTGATCAAATCGTTTTTCAGATTATTCCACTGCTATGGAAAGTTACCTTGCCACATTAGATGGTAGTATCTCATCATCATCATATGCGTGTATGAAATTAAGTTTTTGATTTAAGAAAAAAAAACTTGAGCTTTGTCTTAAAGGTGTTTTTTCAACATTTATATGACAAGTGGTGTTACTTGGGAAAGTTGAAGTGCACTAAGGCAAATAAATTTAAGAATTCCACAAGGTTCATTTTAGATTCATTTGAAATTCGCTGTTTTTCTATCAATTCGTTACCTAATGTGTTCTCATAATTAAATGCTTGCAATATTTGTTTGATCCTTAGGTTAAGTAGAGAGTGCTTTCATAAAAAGTTGTTAGTGTGTGTTATTTCGCATGGTATTGAAATATTTCTTCATGTTTTGCCTCGACATTGTTAAGTCAATAGTTTTGCGGAGTTGATTATATGTGGTCATAATTTGATATAATGGCTCAAATTTTGCATAGTTCGTCCGATAATGATTCGTTATAAATAAGTTCTTATATCTAATTTGCCGCGAAGGAATATAGAAGTTACGTTTTGATAACATTTTAGTTGAATCAATTCATTGCGAAACAATATCGTTAACAAATGAAGCCATTATAAATTCACGATGCTGCTCCAGTGTTTTTATATTGATAAGCATACAGTGTGGTTCATAAGATGGAAAAGGAAGTGTTGTCTACCCTAATTTCGTAAAAGCATATAATAGAAATTGTTTTTTCACGGATTCTATTCGGCCAATATGCGTTTCATGAAATGGGTACCAGACCGTACTGCAGTATTTCAGAATTGAAATAAGCAACATACAATGTTTTTATTGAGTAGGGGTCAACAAAACTGAGGCTAAAGCGTTTTATAATGCCCAGCATATTATTTGCTTTATGTATAACTAGCTGATCCCGGTGCGAGCGTTGCTACGCTTGCAACTAAATGAATGAACATTACATAAAACTGACGCTTTTTTTTAATGAGTTTTTTTTTGAGTAATAAGTGAGTTCAAACTTCTATCATAACATTCTTTCTTACCCAGACAATACACAGTTTGTGGCTTAGTTACCTGATAATTCTCAGGATTGGTTGAAATTTGTGTTTGACCACCATAGAAACATTTCTTGCATTCAAAAACCCTCATACCATTATTGATTCCATTTGCTTGATTAGTTCTCGTTATGCAGAAATTTGTGTTTCATTTGTATGTGATGGAAGGGGGAAGCGGTCTCAAACAATCATAAGAACCTTCCCAGCCCCAAAAATACTTCTAGACACATATTTTCAATTCGATCGGTCAGACAGATAGTCAGATAGAAACCATTTTTATATAAATAAAAATTCTGTTTCCAATAACCCCCACATGCCAAATGTAATTTCATTTACTTGAATATTCCTCGGAGTTATGCAAAAAATTGCGTTTCATATGTATGAGAGCCCCCCTCCTTCAAAAATCCACATGCCAAATTTTTTGACCTGTTTGCTTTATTAGTTCTCGAGTTATGCAGAAAATTGCGTTTCATTTCTATGGGACCCCTCATTAAGAGGGCAGAGTGGTCTTAAACCATCATAGCAATATGTCTCTCCTTCAAAAATTCCACATGCCAAATTTGATTCCATTGCTTTTATTAGTTCTCGAGTTATGCAGAAATTGTTTCATTTGTATGAGAGCTCCTCCCTCTGCCAGAAGGTGGAAGAGTCTCAGTGATCATAAAACATTTCTCTCCTCTTCAAAAACTTCATATGCCAAATTTGGTTCCATTTGCTGGATCAGTTCTCGAGTTATGCAAAATTTGTGTTTCATTTATATGGAGATCCCTCCTCCAATTTTTAGAAGGCGGAGGGTCTCAAATCATCATAAAAACATTTCTCCTTCAAAAACTTCCATATGCCAAATTTGGTTCCATTTTCTCTTGATTAGCTCTCGAGTTATTCATAAATTTGTGTTTCATTTGTATAGAGCCCTCTCAGGGCGAAGAGGAATCTGGAAACCATCATAGAAACCTTCTTTGCCTTTAAAACCTCACACATGCTTAATTTGGTTTTTGCTTGGAGTCCAAACCACCGTAGAAACATTTCTTGCCCACAAAACCTCCACATGCCATATTTGGTTCCATTTGTTTGATTAGTTCTTGAGTTATGCAGAAAATAGTTTTTCATTTGTGATGGGAGCCCCCTTTCTAAAGGCGGGAGGAGCGTCGAACTATAATAAGATCCTTTCCCGGACCCAAAAACCACTGAATACAAATTTGCAGAGCAGTAGGTATAGTTCCATTTCTCTTATTAGTTCTCGAGTTATGCAAGGATTTGCGTTTCATTTGAATAGGTTCCCCCCCTTTCAGTCTCAAATCAACATAGAACAATTTTTTGTCTTCAAACCACCACATACTAAATTTTACCCATTTGTTTGATTAGTTCTCGAGTCATTCAGAATAGTGTATTTCATTTGAATCGGAGCCCTACCCCCCCTCCCCCCGCCCCCTTTAGGAAGGGGTCTCAAACCAACATAGAAATTTTTTGTCTTAAAAAACCACCACATGCTTAGTTTGGTTCCGTTTGCTTGATTAATTCCCGAGTTATGCAGAAGATGAGTTTTATTTGTTTGGGAGCCCCCTTTTATGACGGGAGGGTTCTCAAGCTACCATAAAACCTTTTTTGCCTTCAAAAACTCACACATGCTAAATTTGATTTCTTTTTGTCGATTAGTTCTCGAGTTGTGTAGAAATTTGTGTTTCATTTAGATGGGAGCCCCTTTCCAGTAAAGGGAGGGGTCTCAAACCATCATAATATTATTTTCCGGCCCCAAAAATCTCTGCATACAAAATGCTTCCGCTCGCGAGTTAAATCGTGACAAAGGAAACCCCAACTAATTTTTATTTACATAGACTAGGTAGTATATTAGAATTTAATTTTAGAAAAATAAGATAACTCCCAAATTCTTAGTTCACATGTTCCAACCACTTGACTCATTTTCTAATGAGTTTAATATTAACACTTTTGTTGGTTTCAGAATGAAGAAAATATCATTCACATATAGAATAAAAAGCAGTGGTCCCATATGAGAGTCTTGGGGACAACTTTAAGTGACTTGAATAGGATTTTACTGTATTTCTGGAATTTATTATTTGTAGGTGTTTGTTAAATATGGTCCAGGCCATTTTAGAATTCCTCAATTCCTATTTTTTCAGTTTAAAGAGCAACATTGGTATATCAATGCGATCAAATGATTTGCTAAAGTCTGCGTACAGAGCTTCAACGTGGTTTCCATTATCCATTGCATTCATTGAATAATCTATAAATTCAAGTAGATTTATCGAAGTCGAACGTCCCTTAAGAAAGCCCCGTTGCATGTGAACAATTCTATTTTTAAATTGGGAGGAATAATTTTTCATTGACAATTGCTTCAATAAGTTTTGGAATGCAAGAGATACTGGCTATACCACGATAACTAAATCTATGTCCATTTAGAATCCGGAATAATAAAATCACGTACAAATAAGTTTAATACATCAAAACAAAGGTAATTCATTTTAAGGAAGAATTATCAATACAAATCATTTCTCTTCGTTTCTAATGAAAATTCGCACTTTCTTCTTTATTCCTCCCATCAAACGCTGCATACCTCCGCAGTCAACTTCCTTGGCACATTTGTTCCACATTTTGGTCATCTGAGAAACGTCCCGAGCCGTTTATCCATTTTTCTTAAGCTTCCGCTTCATTATTGCCCAAAATCTCTCGATGGGCCGAATCTACGTTATTATCGCAGTACCACTGGATGACTTCCCGGCTGTAGTGGCAACTCGCTAAATTTGGAAAAAAAAATCTTCCAGGACCTTTATGGGCTTTAATGAAAGGTAATACGTGGTTTTTGACGCATTCTTCCTTGTATAGCTTTGAATCCATTGTCTTATTCGTCACAAACACTTTGGTCTTTGCTCCGCAGCTGCATATCCCTTGTCAAATCCCTTGTTTTTTTTTGGAAAATTTGTCCATAAAAGTGAACTTAAACTTCACAGGAACATCTCCTCTTGCTGTCGGCATGTAGAAGTTTTGGCCAGGAATCTGTCCGAAATCCATTTTAACGTAGGTTTTATCGTCAATGAGCAGGCATCCTTGGTACTTCGTCAAAACCAGCTGGTACAATTTCCGGGCTCGAGTTACGGTTGATTAGGCGATTTTGGCGATTTTTATTGCGGAATAACTTTTGACTCACTGAACGAAACATCGTGAAATTTATACCACAGAAAGTGGGCGCCTAGGGAAACAAACCGCTGTAAGAGAATTCTTGCAGTGGTCACTCACCGTGTCGCTGCAACACAATCAGTGATTCCGGATTCTAACTGGATTCGGCCAGATTTAAAGATAGGCACTAAGAATGACCATTTCTATATTTTATGAAAAGTTTCCAAATTCCAATGACATATAAAAGAGCCAAAATAATGAAGCAGTTAGCTCTGTTGCAAAATCTTTCATAAATACTGGAGGAGTTCCATTGGGTCCTTTTGAGGCATCTAAAGCCATGAAAGCCAGCAAAATGTCTTGTACTTGAATTTGATTGAAGGATGTCAAGTTGCATTAAAGGAAAGTTGTCTGATTTCGATAGTATTTACGTGATTAAAAAAGGTCTTTGGGCAAGACTAAATTTCAGATTCAGCTTTTGAATTATATTCTGCAAATGCATTACTGATTGCTCAATTATGTCCAAAAATTTTGCCAAACCTTCCCTGCTGTTATATTTTTTGTATATTTTATGCGCTTTTAGTTTTTAGTTTTTGAGATTTATTATATGTCTGTTGTACCAGACTGGATTCTTTGTGTTTCTGAGACATCGTTTTTTCTTTACAGGTATCTATCGATTGGGAAATAATTTCCAATAACATTTTGTAAAAGACATCTACTTCTAGATCTGTTTCGATATTTCCTTTATTTCTAAGAATTGTTTGTCATTTGAAACTGTTTAACCTTTGTTTAACAGTATTCAAAGACTTCCTCGTATGCTCAGTCGTTGGGTTTTTGATGTTCGTGCATGAACAGAGAATATTCGATTGCTTTGTGAAACGCTTCATGTTTCCACAGGGGAGGGAATGATTCGGTCACACAAAAATCTTGAAAAAGTCCTGATAGCGGTTTTGCTTATTTTTTATGTTATCGACTTAGTAGAGACATAAAGTGGAAATTTTGTCAAAAATGTTTCATTATCCCCAACAACTGGGAGTAGGTTGCATTCATTTTCACAGTCTGGAATTTAGTCAGTATGGCGTTGATTTAAGTCGATATAGATGGAAACTTTAACCTCAGGAGGAAGTTCAGATAAAATTTGTTCAGTAGTTTGAAAAAAGGCTTCATAGGCATTTGTATGAGCTAGTCTATTGGAAATTTCACCCGAACATGCTCCAATTCATTAAATTTGGATTTGCTAATAATTTTTGAGTTATAATTGGCTGAAATCGCAATGAGAACTCCACCGCCTGACTTTTTCTGAGACGTTTAAAAATTTCTGTCGTCTCTGAATACATTCAATGCACTTCTGAAAATTTCTTTACTACATACGCTTCCGTCACAGGTGGTTTTAGTTACCAGGATAACAGAAAAGGAACAGCTTCATAAATGTTTGTAAATTTCCTTCCTCTGACAGTAAATCAAAATTTCAGTCGCATTCTGTCTATGTGAAGAAATTGTTGGAAGTGCGTTGTTTGATAGTAAAAATTCATTGTTATCCTCTGTTGAGAATACGACGTCAATTTCTACTTCCAACGAAGGCGTCATTATTTGCAAAAATGGACAGCAGAAGAAATTGGGTGAAACTTGTTGGTACTTTCACGCATTTGCTGAAGCCGGTGTGTTTGTTCTCTGGACAGGAATCGCTGGTAAGATTGCAGATCGGCTACTGCTTCAACTGTATTCCTGATGAACTTCTGCGAAGATGCGTTGTAAATGGTCTGGAGCCATTGGCAAGCCTTCAGATGCTAGCAGCATTTTGATGCTTGTTGGTGTCATCCCTTCTATGCAAACCGGTGCAGGCTGCTCCTTCATATAAGCTAGGTACAGACGGACCACTCCCGTAATGTTTGGGTCGCGTAGCCTGGCCTTCAAAATTAGAACATATTAGAATGTACATTAGAAGGACATTCCTACCTTTCCCAAAATTTGTACTGCATTTTGGGACGGCGCTGATATTGCCCTAATTTAGGATCATTTGTTCATCATCTGGCATCATCTGTTGGTCCTCAGTGTAATTACAGCTGATCTGGCAATAACGGAGTAGCAACCTTAGGCGCTCAATTATGCTTATACTCTTCTAAATCAACGGCTGGATTGAGAAACACAAAACTTCTCATAAACTATTGTTAAACATAGCAATATCACATTTTACAAAGTCTCTCATTAACTCTTGTTAAACTCATATGACATTTGTGTTCAACTTGTGGAATATCGTAAATCCAAATTACATCGCTGAGGAAACAAGAAACCCTCCCTTACATAAGTCGGTAAAGGTGCAGCTACAAAGCAACACTATGCTGGAAGTGGCTGGCTTCGATTCCCGGTCTGGCCTAGGATTTTTTCGTTAAGGAAAATTTCTTGACTCCCTGGGCATATGGTATGATTGTACTTAACTAGAAATTAGAAGAAAAATTAGTATTTTCCATTTAATTCCAACTACCTTTGCTTATCTTGACAGACACGCGCATTTCGTCTACAATGTGCAGACTTCTTTAGTGTCTCGTACTAATAACTCGACTTAATCGACAAGTCAAGTTATTAAAGGGTGTATTCGATAAAAATGGCACACACATATATACTCATCAAAATTAAACTGATTATCGGATTTTCTTGAAATTTTCAGGGAATGAAGAACTACTAATGAGTTTTGATTTACAACATTTGTTTTATTCAATTTCGTCTCTCATCTCGAATGCCCGCCCCTTCCTTTTCACTCCACCCATCAAATTTTGTACAACCGATTTTCCCAGTGTTTTTGTTGTTTTTACCCAAATTTTCTTCAATTCTAGCTCTGTTTTTATAGTTTTGGGATGTTTGCGAAGTTCAGTTTTCATAATTGCCCAGAATATTTCAATTGGACGAAGTTCCGGTGAATTTGGTGGGTTAATATCCTTTGGCACAAAATTGACTCCGTTGGCTCGGTACCACTGCAATACGTTTCGAGCGTAGTGGCAGGATGCTAGATCATGCCAAAACAGAGTTGATCCTTTGTGCTTCTTAATGAATGGCAAGAGACGCTTCTTAAGGCACTCTTCCGTGTACATCGCACCGTTTATTGTTCCGGATGTGATGAAGGGAGCACTTATTTCACCACATCCGCAAATCGCCTGCCAGATTAGAAACTTCTTTGCAAATTTCGATAGTTTCTTCTTTCGAACATACTCCGGAACATCGAACTTCGACTTGGATTTTGATTGTGAGTGCACAAAATTTTCTCACGGACAATTTCTTGTTTCGACGACATGACTGGAACTACTGAATGTATAACTATGAAACTTGGCAGATGTAAATAATACACTAGGGATAAGATCTACTCAAATTTCTAGGTTTTTTACTCATACGATTCAAAAGTTACAGAAGATTTTCTGTGTGCCATTTTTATCGAATACACCCTTTAGTACGAGACACTGAAGAAAACTGCACATTGTAGACGAAATACGCGTATCTGTCAAGATAAGCAAAGTTAGTTGGAATTAAATGGAAAATACTAATTTTTCTTCTAATTTCTAGTTACAGGTATTCCACTAAACAGCTCAAACCCTCTAGGATTCATGATTGTACTTGCCACACAATCATACTAATGCAAAAATGGTACCTGGTATCGAAAGCTCGAAATATATAACAGCGGAAGTGCATTTAGAATACTAAGTTGAGAGCAAGCAATAAGCATATTGTGAAAGCAATAAGCTTAAAATGTGAAATGGAAACAAGTTGTTCAAGTTTTCAATTAAGTGAAATAATCTGCAAACAAAACTTAACCTTAAGAGCGAAGATCCACCAACTGAAAACACAGACGTCCACTCAACCAAAAAAACCTTTTGCATTATTTGTTATAATAATTATCGGTATCCGATATCGTTCGGCAATATTAAGGGCGGCCGAGCTCAATTGTTTAGCAACGTGTGTCTCTTTCCATATTTCAATACAACTTGAGCATCTCTAGAACGTGCACATTACATTGTGCACCACACACGCGAGAAAAAGGAGCTCCGAAAAGGAGCAGCAATGAAAATGGTGTAGGTACGCTGGGAATGAAATTATGCTCGCACTATGCGCCACCGATCGAGATCGAGCCACATGTTTACATATACGGTTTTCTACTTACAAACCTACCGCGCCGGCCGATTGTGGAGCACGCAGAGCGGATTCATGCCTGCATGCACTCATGGCACAGTAATGGACTGGACCGGTGGTGGTGAACAGGATCGACAAATCAATGGAAATGAGGTCCTATGGGCAACATAAAACAGAATGTGATAAAATCTACTTTCAAATGACCGTTGTCTTATATTTTGGCAAAGTAATTTGCAGTTAGTGAGAACCAGATGACGTTTGCATGGTAACAAGTCGCTCAGTTTCTCTGTAATGTGCAAATCCATTTAAAAAGCGTACCGAACGGAAAAAAAATCACAAATCTCCAATCTACCTGCTGGTGGAACTATTCACCAATCGATAAAAGTAAAAAAGGAAAATCAGAACAATAACTATGCCACGATGTTGGCAGCTGCAGCTGCAGTATATGTCAATTTAAAAGGACACCTTTTTTTCGTTGTTGTTCCAGACTTCCTTGAGTTTTTTTTGCCCTGGATATTTCAATGCTGAGCTAAAACTTTTATACAGGTATTGCACCCGACAGATAAATTGCTTTCTTCTACGTTACTTCGTTTGCAAGCTTTTTTATTCATTGGCTTCTTTGGTTTCAGCAGGATGCTGAGATGCCTGGTAACAGTATATTTTGAGCGAATTGAAAGAAGGAACGAATTGGTTTGCTCTTGAATAATGGGGAAAGGGAACAGTCACATTAGAAAAGGAGTCCGAAAATCAGCTCAGGTAGGTTCCGATGATTATCTGTGAACTGTATGAAGCTGCAAAAACGGCATGGATTTCGTTGAGATAATACCTGCTTTCGAACGTTCGTATCAATCATGATAGCATGAAAATCCTCAATGATTATTTTCTGTTCGATAAAGATCGCCACAACAACAGGCTCACCAATGTGTGTTAAGAAGGGTGGAGATCTATTCTGTAACAAAAGTCTAATTTATCTGTGGATCTCAACGTTGGCAATTTAACAAAACGTAACAAAACAAAACGGGTAAGATACTCCAGCTCAAGAGCTACACTATGTTTGTTTGTAAGTGTGAAATTTACGAATATTTTCCACGCGAGACCATCATTCGTCTCAGCACAAGATAATCTATGATGATGCATATAATAATATAATTTCACAATATGTTTCGTCTAACATTTTCTTCATATACTGGGCGCCACACCGGCCTAGTGGTCAACATCCATACCACTCACGCCAAATTCAAGAGTTCTTACTCCTCTTACTTGTGGTATGGTCCAGTTAGAATCGGAACATAGACTATTGCGCAAATTTCGGATATACATTAACAACATAGTATTCTGTTTTTACTTAAATGTTCGACTTTATGTGAGCTTTAGAGCGAAAGCACAAAATAAAATCATCTCGATTTCGAAGAAATTTGAGGACTTTTCCCGGAATACGTTTCATCGACCGGCGCACATTATTCTCATCCATCGTTTTGGCGATCTTATTCCACTTGGTTCTCAATTCATTTATGTTTTTGACAACACTACCACACTTTCAACTTCCTATTCATAATAGCCCAAAATCTCTCTATCGGTCTGAGCTGAGGACAGATTGGTGAGTTGAGTTCTTTCGGTATGAACTGAATCTCGTTGGTTGCACTGTAGCAGTATTTTACTGTAATGAAATGTATCAAGATCTGGCCAAAAAAATGACAGGTTCATTGTGCGATCTGATGAATGGCAATATTCGATTTTGAAGACACTCCGCTCTGTACAGCTCCGAATTAAATGGCTTATCAGTGATGAAAACCTTGGTCTTCCTATCGCAGCTACAGATGCCTTGCCAAATCATATATGTTCGTGCAAATTTATCTGCAAACACAAACTTGAATTTGGCAGGAGCATCTCCCCGAGCGGTAGCCAAGTAAAATTTGTGTCCCGGTTGCTGTTTGAAATCGGCCTTTACGTAGGTTTTATCATCCGTCAGGAGACAACCATTGAATTTTTTCAACACGTGATCATACAGTTTTCTGTTACGGATTTTAGCCACATTGTTCTGCTTTTGATCCTGATTTGGTTGTCTACAGGCTCGGTATGACTTCCCGGAGACGAATCTGTTGCACGGTACTGCGTGTGGTGTGAGCCTTTTTGGCCAAATCGCGGTCTGAGATGTTGGGGTTTGCCTTAATGTTCTTGATGGTTTTGTTTCGCCTACGCTTGCGATCCACCGACAAAGTTTCTTTGTACTTTTTCAAAACACTCCACTTTCCAAATGATTGCGCACAATTTCTTATACAAATACAAAAAAAAATCACTTTCACTTTTTTTAAACACTATTTTTTAAAAAAAAACTTTTTTGAGCGTATTAGTAGAACGATTGTGATTCTCCTAGTTTCCCAACAAAAAAAAATATCATCCTTCTTTCTTCTTCCATTTTGTATTCCTCTGAAACACGTTCGATCTGCACCGTGAAAAAAAAACTTCTGATGTTGATATTGTTATAGGGAACAAATAAGACGTCATAGTTTACAAATCCGACCACTAGGGTCGCTATAAGAATCAAAAATGTTTGTTCCAAAACTAAATGATAACCTTATCAATAATACCCATTTCGTCGTATTTCGTCTGTTTCTATTTCGGACACTACATTTTACATATTTTTTTTTATGTTCCTTGAAGTAAATAAAAATGGTAATACGTCTCATGTAAAAATATTAATTTCTAATAGTGTACACTGCCCATAAGAGCATATCTATGCCGTCGAGAAGAACTGCTGAAAGACGAGAAAAAATGTTTAAATTTTATTTCCCCGCAGGCTCTTATAAATGAAACAAAAATGTTTATTTGAAATTTGAAAATAATATCTTTGGACGATAGGACGTAAATAAATTTTAATCTTGTTATAATTCGTGAGAGAAATTTTATCGAAGTAATGTATTTCCTATTGTGTTCTTTGTTACGCGTGAACAAAGATTAATAGTATTTAACATATCACAGCTAATCAAAACTTTGTTTTCGTTGGTGAAAGATATATGATTCTCTTGCCGCTTCTGATTTGACAGACAGATAATATCAATGAAGGTGCCTTTAATTTATTTTATGAAAAATGATATTATGAATAATAACGGACAAATCCATGGAACATTAACGTAAAGGGTGTCCCAAATCAAATTGCATTGGTTATTTTCTCTTGAAAATTTGGGTAGAAGTTGTTTATAGTATTTTTTTGTTGTTGTATTTTTATCGCTGTTAGTTTTTCGAAAATTGGAAAAAAGAAATGGCGTCACCCAAAAAGCAACGTAGTGAATTGATTTTGCGTAAGCACCTGGCAAGGCTGAGGCAGCCGTAAAAACAGTGAAGCGTCTGATCCAGAAAGCGGAAGAAACAGGTCAAAGCTTATAGTATGTTGTTCTGCACTGGAGAAACATACCGAATAAAATCCAACAGCAGGCCAGCGACCAGATCTTTTCCCCGTAGCACGAGATGCAGTGTTCCAGCTGCAGCTTAAAAATACTGTCCCGAAGTGGTAAAAAACGTCCCGGAAGATATTCTGGAAAAACCAAAGGAGGATGAAGTATTATTACGACCGAAAATCTAGAGTTCTACCTACTGCGGACACCGGTGAACCGGTATACGTAAGTTTGGACTCTGCTATCGCCGAGATCTCTTGCACATAAAGCCGCATAATGAACCATTTTCTCGCCCAACTACTGTGCATCCTGCTGCAACCCAAAATCTACAAGCCGACAACAATAACGGACAACAATGAGGGTGGACAGTCACTTGGCAACCAACACACCAGAAAGGTCACCGTCCGCTTCGTCGAAACAACCAGAAGTGAAATGTACGCGACTGAAGCTCAAGGAGAATCGATTCAAGGTGACCAACATTTGGAGATACCGTCATCGTCAGATATGGGCCGCACGAATATTCCGAAGATACCGAAACAAACCAGCCAACCAAATACTTTATATAAAGCTCTAAATTAACACGTACGTCCCCAACCCCTCTGAAACAGAAAATTTTAAATTTAAAATTGATGATACTCCATCGTTAGTCATCGGATTTTTTTGCGGTTTTTTGCAATAGATCGCAAATATATCCTTGTTTATAGATCTGCACTGGTTATTCCGAAAATTTCCGTAGTTTCGGATTCCAAGGTGGGAGTACTGGGGTAAGTACCTGTCCAGGGATGGTGGACAAAACATTTTTAGTAGCGAAACATGGCATGCGACACATCAAACTTCATGATTTTGCAAAACTATGTCATCAAAAGACATTTAAAAGATTTCTGACCATACTGGCCACTAAAAGAGGCCCTGCAGGATCCGAGTTCCTCCGGAAAAGTGGCCATATTCAAATAGTTGCCAAAACCTGGCTAGCGAAATATCAAACTTTATGATTTTGCAAAACTAGGTCATCATAAGATGTTTTGAGAATTTCTGGCCATACTGGTCACTTGGGGAGGCCCTGCAGGATCCGAATTCCTCCGGAAAAGTGGCCATATTCAAATCTTTTTCAAAATCTGGCTTGCGACGTATCAAACTTCATGATTTTGCAAAACTTGCTCTTCGGAGAACATTTTGAGATTGTTGGACCATACTGGCCACTTAGGGAAGCCCTGTGGAATCTGAATTCCTCCGGGAAAGTGGCCATATTCAAATCTTTTCTTAAACCTGGCTTGCGACACATCATACTTCATGTTTTTGAAAAACTAGGTCATCAGAAAACATTTTGAAGATTTATGACCATACTGGCCACTAAAAGAGGCCCTGCAGGATCCGTGTTCCTCCAGAAAAGTGGCCATATTCAAATAGTTGCCAAAACCTGGCTTGTGACACATCAAACTTCATGATTTTGCAAAACTAGGTCATCAGAAGACGTTTGGAGAATTTCCAGCCATACTTGTCACTTGGGAAGGGCCTGCGGGATCCATGTTCCTCCGGAAAAGTGGCCATTTTCAAATCTTTTCCAAAACCTGGCTTGCGACACATCAAACTTCATGATTTTGCAAAACTTGCTCTTCGAAGAACTTTTTGAAAATGTTGGACCATACTGGCCACTTTGAGAAGCCCTGTGGAATCCGAGTTCCTCGGGGAAAGCGGCCATATTCAAATCTTTTCTTAAACCTGGCTTGCGACACATCAAACTTCATGATTTTGCAAAACTTTGTCTTCGGAGGACATTCTGAGAATATCTGACCATACTGGCCACTTAGGAAGGCCCTGCGGAATCCGAGGTCTTCCAGGAATGTGGCCATATTCAAATCTTTTTTAAAACCTGGCTTGCGACGCATGAAACTTCATGATTTTGCAAAACTTGGTCCTTGGAGGACATTCTGAGGGTGTTTGACCATACTGGACACTGAGGGAGGCCCTGCGAAATTCGAGTCCCTTCGGGAAAGACGCCATAATCAATTTTTTTCTAAAACCAGGCTTGCGACACATCAAACTTCATGGTTTCGCAAAACTTTATCTTTGGAGGACATTTTTAGGATTCCTGACTATATTGGCCACTTAAGAAGCTCTTGCAAGATCCGAGTTCTTCCGGGAAAAAGGTCAATCGTTACCGAAACCAGGTTTGCGACATAGCTAACTACATGATTTTGCAAAACTAGGTCTTTGGAGGACATTCTGAGGGTGTCTGACCACATTGGCTACTTAGGAAGGTCCTGCGGGATCCGAGTTTCTACGGAAAAGAGGCCATTTTCAAACCTGGCTTGCGACACATCAAATTTCAGGATTTAGCAAAACTAGGTCATGAGAAGACGTTTTGAGAGTTTTTGATCATACTGGCCACTTGGAGAGACCCTGCAGGATCCGAGCTCCTCCGGAAAAGTGGTCATATCCAAATCTTTTCCAAAACCTGGCTTGCGACCCATCGAACTGTATGATTTTGCAAAAATGGGTTTGTAGAAGACATTCTGAGGATTCCTGACCATACTGAACACTTGAAGAGGCCTTGCGGAATTCTAATTCCTCCAGGAATTCGTTACCGTTACCGAAACCTGGCTTGCGACACATCAAACTTCAGGATTTTGTAAAACTTAGTTTCTTAGGGTGTCTGACCATACTGGCTACTTGGAGTGGCCCTACGGGATCCGAGTTCTTCCGGAAAAGTGTCCAAATTGAAATCGTTTCCAAAACCTGGCTGGTTACATATCAAGTTTAATGATTTTGCAAAAGTTTGTGTTGTGATCAATATGGATCAGATCCTTTTCCAACCAGGCTGAATCATTTAAAATTTTGCACAAAAATAATTCACACTATCGAACAATACAAAAACAAAAACGAAAATCCCGTTTCAACCGCAAAACCACAATATTTGTTATGACATAAGCTCTTCTTTCTGCCGGCGTCGGTGGTGTAGTGGTAAGCGTGACTGCTACTGACACCCCAGTGGGTCTGGGTTCAATCCCAGTCGACGTCGGTGGTTTTTCTGAGGCGAATAAATCTTGGTCACGTCTTCCTTCGGAAGGGAAGTAAAGCCGTTGGCCCGGTTCATAGTCATGAGTCGTTAGGTAGGGTCCAGGTGGTGGAGTCTTCTCCCTGGCGTCGGTGATTGTCACCATGTGAGGAAATAGGCCGACGGAAAATAAATAAGCAAACAAATAAAAAATAAAAATAAGCTCTTCTAATCATGGTTCTCTCGGCTAGTGGCCCATGCCCCAACTAAACAACTACTTTAAAAAAAGGATACTGTCGTGCTGGAAAAGACACGCACATTTTAGGGCATCAAAGCGTAACGAAATTCATAAAAAAGTACAAAGAGGACGGACATATTACAAAACTGAGGCGAGGTTTACTGTTTTCAATCGATCCTACGTGCATAAGCAGAAAGATAAAGTTTCCTGGCAAACGATTTGGCTAGATATATGGTAGAAAATTCGAAGAATGTCTTCCGAAGACACAATCTTGCAAAATCATGAAGTTTGATACGTCGCAAGCCAGGTTTTGGAATTTTTTTGAATATGGCCTCTTTGCTGGAAGGACTCGGATGCCGCAGGGCCTTCCTAAGTTGCCAGTATGGTCAGACACCCTTAAAATGTCTTCCGAAGGCAAAGTTTTGCAAAATCATGAAGCTTGATATGTCGCAAGCCAGGTTTTGGTATCGATTTGAATATGGCCACTTTTCCGGAGGAACTCGGATCCTGCAAGAGCTTTTTAAGTGGCCAGTATGGTCAAACACTCTCAGAATGTCCTCTGAAGAACAAGTTTTGCAAAATCATGAAGTTTGATATTTCGCAAGCCAGGTTTTGGAAAAGATTTGAATATGGCCACTTTGCCGGAGGAACTCGGATCCCGCAGGGCCTCCCAGAGTGCCAGTATGGCTGGAAATTCTCAAAACATCTTATGATGACCTAGTTTTGCAAAACCCTGAAGTTTGATACGTCGCAAGCTAGGTTTTGGAAAAGATTTGAATATGGCCACTTTTCCGGAGGAGCTCGGATCCTGCAGGGCCTTTTTTAGTGGCCAGTATGGTCAGATATCTTTAAAATGTCTTCTGATGACCTAGTTTTGCAAAATCATGAAGTTTGATGTGTCGCAAGCCAGGTTTAAGAAAAGATTTGAATATGGCCACTTTCCCGGAGGAATTCAGATTCCACAGGGCTTTCCTAAGTGGCCAGTTTGGTCCAACAATCTCAAAATGTTCTCCGAAGAGCAAGTTTTGCAAAATCATGAAGTTTGATGTGTCGCAAGCCAGGTTTTGGAAAAGATTTGAAGATGGCCACTTTTCCGGAGGAATTCGGATCCTGCAGGGCCTCCCCAAGTGACCAGTATGGCCAGAAATTCTCAAAACGTCTTTCGATGACCTAGTTTTGCAAAATCCTGAAGTTTGATGTGTCGATAGCCAGGTTTTGGCAACGATTTGAATATGGCCACTTTTCCGGAGGAACTCGGATCCTGCAGGGCCTCTTTTAGTGGCCGGTATGGTCAGAAATCTTTAAAATGTCTTTTGATGACATAGTTTTGCAAAATCATGAAGTTTGATGTGTCGCATGCCATGTTTCGCTACTAAAAATGTTTTGTCCACCATCCCTGGACAGGTACTTACCCCAGTACTCCCACCTTGGAATCCGAAACTGCGGAAATTTTCGGAATAACCAGTGCAGATCTATAAACTAGGATATATTTGTGATCTATTGCAAAAAACCGCAAAAAAATCCGATGACTAACGATGGAGTATCATCAATTTTAAATTTAAAATTTTCTGTTTCAGAGGGGTTGGGGACGTACGTGTTAATCTTGATTTCCCCAAACTTGTCCCACCCTGTACTTCAAGAGTAAAATCATTGGTAGTCGAATAAAGCACTTGTAACTGAGTAGTCGTGCGTTTCTTATTCTCTGACCCGAAAGTAAAATTGTTCGTCAGGGTGACTTAGCTTCAAGTCTTCAAGGATTCCTTTCAGCCACAAGCCACAAGATGACGACAATGTAGCGGTCACTTGCTTTCGGTTGGCCCAGAACATGGTGTTACCAACAACCTTGAACACGAATCCACTCACTAAGTTACAATCTGCAGTATCTGACACCTAATCGGCATCGGCGTATCCGACCAAAGGTTTCATATCATTAGAGTGCTTGTAATGGAGCTGCAGCTTCGTTGTGCACCTTCAGGGATGGTCATGTAGACGTTTACTTCTAGTTCACCGTAGAGAAAAGCGTTCTTGACATCGAGTTGGTGCACAAACATCTCTCGGTGGACTGCTACAGGGAAATAGGTTTCTCTCTAATCTACTTGGGCCTTCTGCAGGAAACATCTAGCAACCAAACTAGGCTTATATCGCACTGGCTTCCTAAATTCGTCTTGCTTGATTCGGAAAACCCATTTCGAAGAGACCACGCCAGCAGGGTGTTTCACCAATCGCCATACACGATTATCTGCCAGGGACGTCAGTTCCTCTTCATCTGCTTCCCTCCACAGGGCTTCCGCAGTACGTCCCAAAATGTTCTTATACGCCTCCGGTACTTCGAAGATCAAACAATCGGTTCTGACCAAATTTCTGAACTGGAATAATTTCGTCTTTTTCTTGATTTCATAGACGCTAGGCGTTTGGTGGATAGCCATCCATAACAGCGGGTTTGCTTTTCAGGCCTAATTTCCTTTTTTGTTACGGAGCTACCCATGCGAATGCTCTTCAGTCAAACACACGTAGCTTGCCTTTATCCGGTTTGTGACCAGTCCATATCCATCATCATTACCGAGATCACATACATAAAAAACTAATTTACCTGGTTGTTTCGGAATACATACCAGAATACATGTTAGTCACTCATGTGCTTAATGAGTGCTTGGAGATACTTTATTCCCAGATAGCCAACTCGACGGTGCCATAGATTACTGCTTACAGTTCCACACAAGTTGGCCGCTACAGTTTCGATGGACAAATTGAGGTCGTAAAAATCACCACGCATTGGACATCTTCCGATCAACTCACCGCAGTAAATTATGGTAGCTTCCGTCTTCTTGAAAGTGACGTTCAAGTTTGCTTTCGCTATCTCCTTCACTGACAAAAGCTGTGCTTGAAGCTCAGGTTCGAAGAGGACATCCTTCAAGGTCATCTGGACACCCTCTATGTCAGGAAATTAGCGACTGATCTTTCGCCACATTGATGATTATAGGCTTCTTCATCTTCTTGAGTTTAGCGTAAAGTTGTTAACATTCACACGGTGGTCCGTGGCACCAGAATCCATCTTGAAGGACATCACACACACATCTTGCTTCTTGCAAATGCACCTTCCAGTCATAAAGACCACCGTCTTTCCATCCACATGCTGCAGTAGCTTCAGCTCGTCCATCGGTCTTCAACTTCACGCGGCAACCCTGGCCTTGTGCCCTTTCTTTTGTTAGCGGTTATGATTTGCAATGAACTTACTAGACGCCAGTTTCTGTTTTGATCCTTGAAAAACTGCAGGTTTTTCTTGGCAAGAATCTGCCACCCAGTCGTTTTTCTTGAGCTCCTCGGCAAAAAGACGCTCTCGAACAATATCCAACTTCAGATTATCTTCGCCGAGATTGACGACGATTGAATGACTTGAGAGTCACGAAGAGCTGGGATACGATATTGTTTTCTTCTACCTTTGCTCCAGCAAGTTTCAGTTGTCCTACCAAATCTTCAAATTTTTCTAGTTAGCTTCTCATTGAAGAACCTTCAGCCATCTTCAATTTGGCCAGCTGGTTCCTCGCCAGAGTTTGGGATGAAACCGATCAACTTCTTTGCGTAGACAGCTTCCAAATTTCTTCAGATCTCCTTTGAAGTTTCCTACTTCCGTACGAGGTCCAACAGATCGCCCTGGGTAAATGAAATCAGTAGGTATGCAGCCTTCCAGGACTGCTCTTTGCTATTTTTGACCGCTTCCAGCAGATCCATGGACTTCAAGTACATCATCACCGGTTAACGTCAGTTTTCGTATCCGGTTCCCGAGAACAGTGGCATCCCGTGGACCGATTCCTTGCTTGAGTCGTCCACAACCTCTTGAAGTAACGGCAGCTGGTAGGAATAACGTTTTATTATAACTAGCTGGACTAATGGAGAATTGATTTGAGAATTAAAGGGTGCTCCGATCAAAATTTGGTCAAACAGTAATGTGTGTGAGTTGATCAAAACTTTTATTAATAAGTCAAATTTCTTATTTTTTTTTCAAGTTCAGTTAATACAGAGTACAGGAGAAATATTCAGCTAAGCTTTCTTTTGAGCGAATGCGAATTGCCGGGTCTTTCGTTTAACTTGTCATCTTGTCCACTTTATTCGCCGCCGAACGCCTGTTTGCCTTAAACTGTTTCTCGCGCACAACAGCTTTTTTAGTCTTCTTAAGGTTCCGCTTGACGATGGCCCAATATTGTTCGATTGCGAGGGTTCTTGTCCTTGGGCGTTGTTGGCAGCATACCACTCCATGGCCTTTTTTCCGTTATGGCAAGATGCCAAATCCGGCCAAAATAGAACGGATCAATTGTGTCGCTTCAGGTTGTCTCGCTCAGATAAATTTCCTCTTCAAGACACAGGTACAAATGGCCTGTCACACCGGATTTTCTTCGCGAACTTTGACAGTTTAATGTGCTTGAAAATATCTGCCACCTTTCCCCGTCCGGTTGCCGTATAAAATTCCTGTCCAGGAAGCTGTTTTAAGTCTGTCTTGACGTAAGTTTCATCGTCCTGTACCACGCAATCAAACTTCGTCAGCATCGTCGTGCACAACTTTCGCGATCGTGCTTTGGCCGACGTGTTTTGTTTATCGTCGCGATTTGGAGTCACCACTTTCTTGTAAGTCGACAGTCCAGCTCGGTTTTTAGCAACTTGGCGTAAGAGTAGTTTAGGTTTTCGCCATGCACTTGCAAAATTTTTAACGTTGCTTCTCTTCCTTCGACGACATTTTGATAACTGATAACTGCTTCACGCACACATCTTCAAAATGAGAAGTGTGCAAAAAAATTTAATGCACGATGAAAGGAAATACGTCAAGTTTAAGTCGACCAAATTTTGATCGAAACACCCTTTAGATAATAACACATTTGTTTATTAAAGAGAACTTCAGTAGCTATGAAGGTCCGTCGCATGCTGGAATATTGTTAACTTCAATACTCTCAAATTAATTTAATTTCTGAATTTAAAAAGTTGATGTTGAAATTATTTTATAATACTTCAACAACGGAAGCTATCGGCTTTGTTTAAAAGTTAGGATTACCATAAGCAAACTAACCTAAATTATTTAAAGCCTTGCCATTCCAGATTTTGTTTAAATTTTACAGTTGACCTTACTCTAGCTTAATAAGTGTCCATACTCAGCCATCATTCATAATCAATAAATAAAATAACAACACTCACCTTTGTCAAGCGCGGACATTTATAAAGAAGACTAAGTAAAGAGATGGTAGTCAATTTTGTTTAGGATCTAGAACAAACACGTAACATTTATACTTTTTTGTATTTGTTGCTTATAGCGAGTATCATGCTTTGAAATTCAGAAAATAAATAAAATTAATAATAAATTTACAGTGGAAATACAATAAGAGTTCTATACAATTCTACAGTTATATTTCATGAACTTGTTTTCTACTATAGTGCTCTTTTGACCAACAATATTTTGATGAATTTTGAGGTGTGTTCGATTCGACTTAACGCTTCTCATATAGCAAGGCCTAGTAATGCAACGAAAGTTATGATTTCTACTGTTATTCATATAAACAGACGTTTCTGATACGTTTTAAACTTAGAATCTTGTAAATCACAATTGTTTCAGCTTAGATGCTAACTTATCAACGATTTTTGTTAAAAACTACACAGTGGATCCTTTCACACTGCAATCTCGTTCCGACGAATTGAGCCATAAGTTATTCCAGCCTCCTAGTTACTCATTGCCAATGTACACACGCAACAGCTGGGGAACCAATAGGTATCGACGTACAAGCTCTGTCCATCGGCGTCCAGCGTCAGTAATCGCTTCTGGGAAAACTTTTGCTCGCACCTAGAGTTGTACCCATTCGGCAGGCTGCACAGATTAGAGCACTCACTTGACCTAGTTGAGGGGAGAAATATCAACGATGCATCATTATTTCATACTAGATAATTATAGCTCAACAGAACAAACAAAACAAAACAAAAAACACTAGGGGAGGTGCCTGAACAAAGAGTTATGCAACTCAGGTGGAAAAATTCGGTCTTTGGAACTTCAATGGACCTTAGAGTGAAAGAAAATCCTACCCATATATGCGTTTTATTTGAGGGGTTCGCTTCATCAGCGAGAGTGTGTCACTAGGATCTATTTCAGTCGGAGAACCCCTCTTCGTCAGGCTTGCAAATTGCAGCTGAGGTGACAATCAATTCGAAACATGCAACCTAGGGCGAAAGCACCTGACGTTCCTTAAACATTCTTGCGAGCCCATGAAGTACAGTACAGGAACGCTCCCTAGGAAAACTGCATATGCGGCGTTTTTACAAAGCTGTTCATCGAATCCGGTGAACTTGAAAATATACCCTCAATGTTGTTCAACATCAGCAAACCTTCACTTGTACACGCACTCGGCCAAGCCTGACAGGAAGACACTTGCCGAAGGACACACGACGGAATTTTTGATGAATGCAAACGCACATACCCGCACGTTTTTAATGGAGAAAGCGTGGTTTATTTTGTAGGAAAAATTGTAACCCCATTTTATTAATGTTTATCACATGCACTGCTGCAAGGTTGTTCCCCTAGTTCGCGGTTCTATGAGCGTTCCGCGCGCTCGTAGCAAATTAAAACTGGGGATGGACCCTTCGCAAAGCGTACATGATATAAAGCCGATGTATGTTTTATGTGCAATTCATCAATGCGTCTCAAACCCTGCCCGAGATGTCGGTCGAAACATGTGGAATGATTTATTTAACGAATTGCATAGGTCATGGATGATGCGAATGTGATGGACAAACTCAATGTTATCCATTTGTTTTTTTTTTTGCGAGGATTTACTTGGGAGCTTATGAACAGAGAGGGCTACCCGCTTTGAAACTACGAAGGATTTCATCAAATTTGAGCGTGTAGCGAAGGTCGGAGGAACGCAGGTAGCTATGGTAGCATTGCACGTAGTTTCTGCTACTCACCGCTAGGTGTCACGTATGGAGAGCTTTCACTTATGGTTAGTTTCATTTGTACTGGCTAATGCAATGTTTGTCGGTGGCCAGTAAATTATTTAAAATTGAATAGAGATGTAAAACTTTGGTAAAACTGTAAGGAGTGCTGTTTGCGGGTGAACGATGCGAGGTACATACAGAAAAAATCTTCACTAATTAGTTTAAAGTTCACTCTAAATCGATATTCGCCTGAATGGCACAGAGCTTTGTATAAACGGCTCTAGCCTAGTATAAACTTCACTTAAAAAATCAGCGCCAACATTTGATTTGGGCGAATCTGCTTTTGTAAACAAACACTTTGTCTGCTAATTTATCGACAGTTGAATACAATTACTTCAAATTTAATTTATCAGTGGATATAGATAAATCTGCTCTTCCTTATAGAGTGCATAATTTGTATTTGTGACCTATTGTTAAAGATGCAATGACTACGAAAGCCATTGTTTACCAAAACAAATTCGCCCTAATCTAATGTTGGCGCTGAAATATTTCACTAAGCTTCTACTGGAAACACATGTCGATATTTGTGACTCGATACAGCGACTTTTACATGAATATCACATAGAAAAAGAAATTTTACATGACTAATCATTTACATTTCGCTGGACACATAAATTTCACTTGATTTGGCAAAGCATTTTTCACTTCCTGTATCACATGAAAGTTAAGTAAATTTCTAGTGGATATTTTCCACTGATTATATGAATATTATTTTGGGTGTTGGACAACTTGTATATATTCTGTTTCCCTTAAGAAACTGATCAACATTTAGTTTTTTTTTTCCCAATAATTTGTCCGTTTTTCACTTGAATTTGTAGAGTAATGGTTTGATGTGCAGTGAAAAAGTGTTCCGTAACAAGTTACGAATTACCAAAGATAATCTTTCCGTCAAATAGCACGAACTTCCGAAGGTTGAAGTTCGTAGAAGAGTCAAAAGGGGCCAAAAATCCTGCATCAGATTTCTCAACAGGAATCGGCAAATACCCCACCATCACTAATTCTTCCTTTTGCTCCAATATTGACATACGAAAATTTGTATTCAGCATCCACCATAGCCATTAGAATAATGCTGAACCGCTTTTTATTTGTTCAATAATCACTGACGCTCGTGTCTTCCGTCTAACGCTCCTACACAATTCAACTCAACCTTCAAGTTCATATGGTGTTAGTTGAAAACTTGCTTTGAACTTCAAAAGAATTCTAACTCTAAGTTCAATCAAAGTACTAACCGTAGTTTTATTCAGCGCAAAAGTTCACAATACATCTATGTATGTTAAACTACTTTCCTACTTTTTGAAGTACACGTAAAGTTCTGAGTAACACTTTAAAAAAATGTCAAAAAGATTGTTTACAAGCGAAGAGTGATCTGGTGTTGTGCTCCAAGTATAACGAGACACAAGAGCAATAAAATGGATTTTTGGAAAACAATAAAAAAGATCGGCTGATATTATTACCATCGTAAAAAACTGTAAGCTGAATGGGATGCGGAACAAAGGAAGCTGTCACTAAACAAGGTAAACTTAATTAATTTGTAGTTCAGACTGAGTTCTAGATGAACTAATCAGAGACTTATAGGATTATAGGGAACACAAAAGTACTAATGCTTGGAATCAACGCTTCGAGTAAAATCATAGCATAACCCACTTCGTTCATATGGCTTAGTGGTAAGCATCCCGATTTTAAAGAGGAGGCCTGGAGTTGGACACAAGGTAGAATTTATTTCTGAAAAATTCAATTTAATTTAGAAAAAAATCATCACATTGAACTCAATCATCATTGCGGCACTCTATAAATAAATTTGCGGCAGGATAATAGAAGAATAAAAATGTCGAATATAAACGTCTTTTGTTTTATTTTTTTTGGTATTGTTGAGTTCGTTTGAGATACTTTTTAAGCTGAATGACATTCTCTACAACCTTTTGAACGAACCTTACATAAACTTCAAAGATTTATTATAAAGTTGATAAGAACGCTGCTAGAAGCTTAAACATTAAATGCGAACTAGAAAGTTCCATTCTTCGATTTGCTGGTTAAGCCAAAAAAAACCCTTTCATTAGAAATTTTGGTTGCTCGGGTTGTCCATGAATTTGGAATTCGGTATGCCTACTTTTATTATTTTTAGACTGTTTTGTTCCATTTTCATTTTAAGTTTGTAATACAAAAATGAAAGTACAAATGCCTGCTTAAACTACACATTATGTTATATTGTTACCTCTCTAATAAAAAAAATCCGTACAAGAACGAAAACCCGTATGCATAAACTATACTATGTATGGTTTGGATAGTACCCGAGTAAAAAGTAAAAAAAGAGCGTTTTTAAGGCTTGTTTCGAATGCTGGGACTTATTTGCGATTATGTTTAAGATGGGATAACCTGGTCCGATCTTCTTGCCATGTTTCGTCTGAACAAATTACCCAAGTTTTGCATGAAAACGTAAAGTAACGATAATTAGAACTATTAATAAACAAAACTCAAAACCACCGAAAAGTCATATGAGACTGATATGCGTCTCGCGGTAGTAAATTACTAACTAATAAAAGTTTCGGTGTTAATAAGATCAATTTTACAAATAATTGCATACACTCTGGTCAAGGGATTATAATACCGGTTTGTTTGGTTTTTCGGGTTGAAAAACAGATCTTGGACATAAAGCAAAGTAGCGCATGCCACATGCATACTAGGTGAGGCGAAAATCAACCTTCTTTACCGCCAAAATGCAATGCTACTGCTAAAAAGGTGATAGTGATTAGTCCGTTCATATTTAGGCATTCACGCCAAATTTCAGTGCGATAGTGCCCTTAGTATTGTTTTGACAGCTGATTGTTGTTGATGTGTTTGGCATAATGTTGAATATGGATAAACACGATTTTCGTTCTCTCATAAAACATTATTGGTGCGTGAGCTAGCAGATTCTACAAAGATTATTACTGAGCGCACAAACCATATTTTGGGCGAGATTCCTTGAAAAAAAAGGACCGTGCGTTTCGTAGTTGCTACTCCGTTACTGAACAGAACTAGTGTCATTGCACAGAGAAACACATATAGATGCAGCTTGAGAGTAGCATTAGTGATACAGGTTATTTTAAGGTCATGGATGCACTGTGATAAGTGATGTGATCAATTAAAGAAAACACAGTAGACTGTAACTAGAAATGAGAAGAAAAATTAGTATTTTACATTTAACTCCAACTATCTTTGCTTATCTTGACAGATACGCGTATTTCGTCTACAATTTACAGACTTCTTCGGTGCCTCGTACTAATAACTCGGCTGCATTAGTTATTAGTACGAGACACTGAAGAAGTCTGCACATTGTATACGAAATACGCGTATCTGTCAAGATAAGCAAAGGTAGTTGAAATCAAATGGAAAATACTATTTTTTCTTCTCATTTCTAGTTACAGGTATTCCACTAAACAGCTCAAACTCTCTAGGATTCACAATAGACTGCTTTTTATTTTAAATCTAGAAAGAGGCAAGTGACAAATGGCAAGTAAGAGGACAGGCCTGAGATTGAACTCCCGAACATCTGCTCAGTTAGCTGAACGGGTAACTTGCTGATGCGAAATCGGAAGGACTTTTGACGTCGATTGGTTACTGTTAATGAAACCTGGATCCACTTTTACACACCAGTGAACACAATGAGTAGCCGGCAATGGACTGAAACCAATATGAGTGCTCCGAAGTGTATTTTTCAGACCTTTCCGGAGTATCATAAATTATATCGATTTTATTGAACCATGCAAACCAACGGGAGCGCTCTTTTGGCCTGATAATTTGTTATTTTATATTGCGTACTAACACGAATAAATAGATTATTGCCCGGAATCTATTAACCTCACTTTTATGACAGTTGAAGGAGTTTGTTTACAAGGTGTTAGAATTTGAACCGTTTTAAGAAAGGTCGATTAATTATGTCACGCAGTTAGGTGGAGGGGGGGGGGGTGGTTTGGGAAAACGTGACGATACAAACAAAAAAATTTGACAGAAAATGTGGGGGGTAGAAAAAAGTCATTTTTGCATGACCTAATTAATGGTCGTTCCCTTACTGGCTTTTTCCGGATTCGATCCGATTAGATTCAGGAAATAATGAAAAAATAAGCACTGGTGTCTGTTTTCCGGCAAGTTTACTGGAATTGTAATAAATTTTGGGCACAAAAACTCAAACCGGTCTTTCCGAATAGCCAGCGTGAGGGGGGGGGAGGGGGAGGTTATGTTTTCAGCAGACTAGCCAGAGATACAATTTTTCAGATTTTCAGACAATACTCCTCCTTGTGGACACTCTTTTACAGCTCTAACAATGATGAATGAGCTTCCGAGATTTGCAAATATTTGCCTTTTTGAAAACAAATCGTTGATCCAATCAACAAGACACAAAATCAAGCTTGATCATTTCTACTGCTCCTTAAAAGTCTACGTCTGAGAATTACGCAATTTTGACAGGGTTACGTCATTTTACGGGATAAAAATTTACTTACGTCAAGTGTATCTGGGTTATTCGAAAACTTCAGAAATAGGGACGTTCTACCATTTTTATGGAACTATTTCTTAACTTGAAATAATCGATTACTACTAATGTTAAAATTCAGAGCACTCATTGTACTTTGGCTTATTGTACAATAGGCAACACACGCCTATTTAAAAATGAACTCGAGAATTAGAGGTTTCCTTAGTATTTCCCTTACAAATTGCACTATATGATTCCAAATTTTGGGAGGTTTATGAGAACCTACAGGGGATGATCAAAAAGGAGAAGACTAGCAAAATTTTGTCCAGATTCAAAGTGATACAGTTCGGTGAATAATTAACCGATTTTGATGAAACTAATAGCGTTCGACGGGGAATTTATTCTAGTTTTAGCATGTTTATTCAAAATTTGATTTGACTTCCGGGCACCGGAGATAGCACGGATACTTTGAGGTTATGTCAAATGTGCTAATTTTCTGCAGCTCGTTATTTTTTATGTTACTTGAAAATCGGAAATATTATATTTTTTCAGAAACTAGAATTCATAAAAAATCTGTCAGTGGTTAAAGATCGTGAAGCGGCCCATAAACAATCGAGATATGGCCATTTCCGTAAAATGTAGTTTTTTACCCAATTGCCTGACACTTCTTATGTTGAAAAACTCCTTTTTAATTTATCTGTAACTCTGCGTACCCTTAACCAAATTAGATGCAACTTTTTCCATACGATCACAAATTTATCCTAGTTTTTGGAAGAGTAGCGGACATTTCGTTATTTTCCGTAGTTCCGGATTCATTATCGGGAATCGTGAAGGAGGTACCCTACCAGTGAAATGCCTAGAGTTAGAACTGTATCAAACCTGGCTTGCGACACATCAAACTTCATGATTTTACAAACCAATACCGCTGGTAGTCAACCTGAGAGTATTCTTTCACATTGGCCACACCTGGTGACGTTCCGGATTCCGGGTTGCCCCAGGAAAGTAGCCAGATTTCGAATGATGTCAAACCCTGGCTTGCGACACATCAAATTTCATGATTTTACAAAACAATACCGCTGGTGGTCAACCTGAGAGTATTCGGTCACATTGGCCAAACCTGGTGACGTTCCGGATTCCGGGTTCCCCCGGGGAATTGGCGAGGTATAGAACGATTCCAAACTATGGATTGCGACACATCAAACTTCATGATATTACAAAACAATACCTAAACTAAAAATAACTCAAAATTAGTAACTCAAAATTAATTGAAAAATAACTCAAAATTAATTTGGCGTACGGAACCATCGACCTGGCGGAATAGAACTCAAATTGGGTATTATTTTTTATCCGTGTACATGTTTGCATAGAAGAAGACAAAAGGTGACAGGATTGAGTGCTTGCGCATGGGACAAATCAAGGTTAAGTGCTGAAGTTTGCAGTTCGAAATGCCATTAGAGCTTACGGAATTTCAACGGGGCCGTAAAGTCGGTGCTCGAGAAGCCGGTGCTTCGATCGCTGAAACATGCAAACTGGTTGGTGTTGCCAGGGCCACAGTTTGCCGGATAATGTCGGAATATAATAAACATGGGAAAACATCGCCTGATAAAAGTAGCTGTGGACGGAAGCAGAAGATGGATGACCGGCAGCAACGTTTCTACATCAACTGTCCAAAGAGAGCTGCACGACATGAATCTTTACGCTCGTGCGGCCATTTCTAAACCGCTAATAAAACCGCAAAACGCGGTAAACAGGAAGCGCTGGTGCAAGGATCATAAGGAATGGACGCCAGATCAATGGAACCAAGTTGTGTGGTCGGACGAATCATCTTTTACCTTATTTCCAACTACAGGTCGAGTATACGTATGGCGTACTCCTGGAGAAGCCTACAACCCTGGCTGCCTTCTGCCAACCGTTAAACATGGCGGGGGGTCAGTTATGGTATGGGGTACAATATCGTGGCATTCTCTTGGGCCTTTAGTTGCTATGAAGGGAAAAATAAAGGTCAAAGATTATCAAGAAATATTGGATGACCAGGTATTTTTTAGAAAACCTTCACAATATACTTAAAATAACACAATTGCCCAACAGGTGCTGCCAATGATGAAGACCATCTTTCCTGATGGCAGAGGAATCTTCCAAGGTGACAACGCTCCAATCCACACTGCTCAAATCATAAAAGCGTGGTACGAAGAGCATGACACAGACTTTCATCACCTTGATTGGCCAGCACAGTCACCAGACCTCAACATTATCGAGCCACTTTGGTCTACATTAGAAGCACGCGTGAGAAGTGTATTTCCACCACCATCGTCTCTAAAGGCGTTAAAGAAGGTTTTGATCGATGAGTGGTATAAAAAACCTATCGAAACAATCCGAAAATTGTACGATTCCATCCCTAGGCGTATCCTAGCCGTTTTTAATGCGAATGGTGGACCCACGCCTTATTAAACGCGATTTTCCTTTGAAACGATCTATCTAATCAAAATAACTGAATTATTGTTAGCATATCCGAACTTTTATATATTTTCGAAACTATGTTTGAATAATTTGCCATTGAATCCTGATACCCACAATAGAAACCTCAGATTCGCCACCAGTGGTGTTGGTTTGTAAAATCATGAAGTTTGATGTTTTGCTAGCCAGGTTGGACATCGTTCTAAATCCAGCCACTTCCCTGGGGGAACCCGGATCCCAGAGCGTCACCAGGTCTGACCAATGTGACCGAAAACTCTCAGGTTGAGCACCAGTAATCTTGATTTGTAAAATCATGAAGTTTGATGTGTCGCAATCCATAGTTTGGAATCGTTCGCGGATCTCGCCAATTCCCCGGGGGAACCCGGTATCCGGAACGTCACCAGGTGTGGCCAATGTGACCGAATACTCTCAGGTTGACCACGAGCGGTATTGTTTTGTAAAATCATGAAGTTTGATATGTCGCAAGCCAGGGTTTGACATCATTCGAAATCTGGCCACTTCCCTGGGGGAACCCGGAATCCGGAACGTCACCAGGTGTGGCCAATGTGAAAGAATACTCTCAGGTTGACTACCAGTGGTATTGGTTTGTAAAATCATGAAGTTTGATATGTCGCAAGCCAGGTTTGATACAGTTCTAACTCTGGCCATTACACTGGTAGGGTACTTCCTTCACGATTCCCGATAATGAATCCGGAACTACGGAAAATAACGAAATGTCCGCTACTCTTCCAAAAACTAGGATAAATTTGTGATCGTTTGGAAAAAGTTGCATCTAATTTGGTTAAGGCTACGCAGAGTTACAGATAAATTAAGAAGGAGTTTTTCAACATAAGAAGTGTCAGGCAATAGGGTAAAAAACTACATTTTACGGAAATGGCCATATCTCGGTTGTTTATGGGCCGCTTCACGATCTTTAACCACTGACAGAACTGTTATGAATTCTAGTTTCTGAGAAAAATATAATATTTCCGATTTTCAAGTAACATAAAAAATAACGAGCTGCAGAAAATTAGCACATTTGACATAACCTCAAAGTATCCGTGCTATCTCCGGTGCCCGGAAGTCAAATCAAATTTTAAATAAACATGCTGTAACTAGAATAAATTCCTCGTCGAACGCTATTAGTTTCATCAAAAACGGTTTATTATTCACCGAACTGTATCACTTTGAATCTGGACAAAATTTTGGTAGTCTTCACCTTTTTGATCATCCCCTGTAATTCGGTTAAAATCGTTTAAACACAGTTGAGCGAAAATTTAAAAAGCTGCATTAGTTTTGTGTTCAGTTTTTTGTGATGCACGATTAAAAGAAATGCAGCGACTATCAAATCACTGAGATTGATGTTTTGATAATCACAGCTGCTGTTTGCACCTACGATCAAAAAAGAACCATTTTACGCTCGATCAACAACAAAAACAAACCCTCGAGAATGGGAATAAACTGCCTGGATAATAATCTACTTCCTGCTCCCTCACGCAGTGTCAACAAAGATATTTTACTCTTCTTTTTATAGGCAAATAGGGAAAACTGGACTACTAGATAACATTTCTTGTAATCAATTCTCCTATCATTTTGACATTAGTGCAGTTAATTTTAATGCACTGTCATTGGTTCCTATTTCAAGAACTTCAAGATTTACACGGAAGAAATAAAGTACCTTAAACTGGTATTTTTAAACTTAATATTGTGTACTGTTGTTGAACTGGAGCGATGGGTGAATTTGATTCTGCACATTAGGTAAAGATTACTCAATGGGTGAGTACTTCATTGACAACTCATTTTTGAGTAAAAATGGAAGTCATTTGCAAACTTTGATTATTAGAAGGATATTAGATTTAAAAACCGAAAAACAATAAATATGTTACGGTACTAAGCCAGCCGTTATTGTTTAAAATCACGGAAATTAAGAAACAAACATAATGTATAAAATTATCAAGAAAATTTATATTTTTATTCTATCATCACGAGAAAGGCACTTTATTTTAAATGTTGTATAACATTTGCTAACTAACCGTGCGGAAAGTGCTCATTTTTTTGTTTTTACATGTTTTATTGCATTAGGTTAAATTTACCCACAATAAACTTTGGATACAGTTACTCAAATTTGAGTACATTGGGTCCACAGTTGGGTGAAGTTAACTTAATTTTGGGTACTTTGTTCTTGTATCATGTTGTTTTTTTCTTTATTACGACGAGGAATTCAGGCAAAATTTAAATTATTACAAGCTTAAAGCGCCATCACAAAATTACTGCAACAATTATAACTGTCTGTAACCTTTTTTTCCTACTGGACAGATATAAATCAAATTTTTCTTTGAAGTGATGACATCTTGTGAATTGCAAAGTTATGTGGTTTGTTGCCGCAACGATGGAAATGAGTGAAGTGGAGAAGTATGAAAACATTTTGTAAGCTCACATGGAAAATCTGGAGCTGTCTCGTCGAGCTTTGGGAAAAATGCTTCAAATCTGGAATTCAACCGTCTCAATAGTGCTAAAAAGGTTCATCGAGCGACTGATTTTGGATCACAAGTGCGGAGCAGGAAGGAAACCGGGAACAACATGTAGAAAGACTGAGCGAAAGGTTCTCAACATTTCAATACGTTGTATCGCCAAAAAGGTTGGCGTTGCGACCAAAAAGACCAAGCCAAGTCAAGAACTGGATTACATGCCAACAAGAATTGTAACTTCCAAAACCATGATGAATGCCAGCAAACTGTAGGCAAGACCCGTACTAGGTTAGCTCTGAAGCACGGAGATGTTGACCAGATACAGGTGCTGTGTAATAGATGACGAAACATACACGGAGAAAATCGAAAATGCTGAAAAGCATATTATATATTCCATTATACGCTCCTATGCAGTGAATCAATATATTTTATGCCATGCATTTTTGATAATTATTATTTTCCGTGCATGTTTGCACATATTAATTTTTTTATAAACGACAACTTATGAATAATAGTTCAATTCCGAAAACTAACTGAACAACCCGGTAGAATACCCGTTCCTGGTTCCTCTATCAGATTGTGCTATTAATTATTGAAGTTGAGCTATAATTCGCGAGAAATCAATGATTATTGTGCAATACAGCTGACAACAACCCCATCAGCTTCCAGGAACCGACCTTAAACCATCCGAAGCGATCGAGTGCCAAACTACGAAACAGATAACATTGTCGGACTTCCTGGACTGGTTCATTCAAAACCAGCCGCCACGTTCGTTATCAAATATTTCGAACCGTGATCTCTAGGTTCACAGTAAAATGAAACAAGTTTGAGGAACTAGGAGATGTTGACAATTTTTTGAAAGGTACGTTTTTTGCAGTTATTCAAATATTTCGATTATTCGAGTCGATGATTCTGCACAGAAGATAAGATATATTTGAGAATAGGATAACCAACGAAATTTGGACCCTTAGGAAAACCACATTAATTTGAACTATGAATTGGAATGCATATATTCAATATATTTAAACAAATATGCATTGCAAAGTATACATTTGATTTATGAATTGGAATGCATATATTCAATATTATACAAATATGCATTGCAATGCATATATTTAAAGAGTGCATAAATTTGAAAAATGTATTGGAATACATGTACATATTTGATTGATTCTGATTAATGTATAAACCTGATTTATTCATTTCAATGACTGGACGGATCGAATATGTTTTTGGCATAGAATTTGTGCTTTTTAGTATATTTGTTTTTCTCCGTGTACATCATAGCTGACCAACAAAAAATGCCAAGTCAGTTTCACACTGGAAAAGATAAAACAGTCATGGTGGATGATAGTATCAAAAAGACCTCATTTGACAAAATATCTGCACCCGTTTTTCACGACAGGTCAGTTTTCATCACAACAAGCACCATCAATGGTTAAATTTACACGTATGAATACCTCCAAAAACGTATTTTGTCATTATTGGAGCAATACAATGAAAAAACACTATTTTGGCCGGCTTTGACTTCATGCCACTATTCTAATAGCGTGCTGGAATGGTATAAGACTAATTCGGTGCATTTTGTCCTCAATAGCATGAATGCCTTGAACCAGTGGCTGGATAGTCATGAAGAAAAGAATATATTTTTTGGCTCAGGAATTACTAGCACACCGGTCCCAAGCTCAATGGTTTGCCCCTAATAACGTGAATCACTCCAACACACCCTCAAATATTCTGTCAAAATAACATAGTGAATCAAAACAAAGCCAAAGATACTAGTACCGAAAGATACTGCAAAGCACAAGAGTGCACTGCAAGATGAAAACAGCAAGGCGAACTTCCGACCTAAAGGTTCTACAACAGTGAACCAATTTCAAAACGCTAGTTTCATATTGATTGTTGCCTGAACTATGTCCAATCGAAAATTATTGGGCCATGATGAAGCGGGAACTCAGAAAGGCCAAGGAGAAAGTACAGGATTCAAATGGCGAGCGAAGGAATTGGATAAAAATGAGAAAAAGGTACCGAATACAACTGTACCAGCTCTTATAGAAAGTGTCGAGAATTTTACCAAACAACCTCCAATAATTGATCCAATGCATGTAAGCTGAGCTTAATACATGTATAAAACTGCTATGCAAATTTGGTTATCATCCGATAAATACAGAGATTTCATAGTTTCTTAGTAACTGTGTTGCAATAATTTCGTATTCACCCTTTACATTCCCTCCATTTCGCTCGAATTAGACCAGCTATCAATATGAAGAAGAATCATCGACTACACTTACGTGCAAATTTCCGCTTTCACCAGCTGCCGGGAATCCTCATGATTTACGACGTACATCCAGTTGCCTAGAGTGGGGGGAAATGACAGAAAAATAAATAAACTATTTAAGTCACATGAATCACCCAGAGACAAAGAGTTGATAAGCATCCACCCACCTTTGGTGTTGAGCGCCGCCTGAGGTGTAACGTACATCTCCCGCGTCTGACATAGTTCTATCCTCCCGGCTGTGACTTGTCGCTTTTGGCGTGATCGAGTGACCGCGTCGTGATAGGCCGTCTCGTTCATCAAAGCTGCCACTAGTCGGAAGGGTGCCGGTTTCACATCCAATTGCGGTGGCAACCTGAACGGCGACGGAGACGGGTGTATGCTTTGTTGTGGTCCAGCCACTTGATGGTAATTGAACCCATTGGATGGGTTCTGCTTTTCAGTGAGATCACGTGCGAAACGTTTCAACCATTCGGCTGGACTAAATTGCGTCACCGGAGGTAGATAGAAATTTCCACCAGACGAGCTGGAGGGCGTCGGAGATCTTTGAGTCACCGGAGGCTTAACGTAGGTGTGGTAGTTGAACGAATACTGTGGCTTGGGAATGTAGATGGGCTGAGGCACTGGCACCGGAGGTGGTTTCTGATCATAAGCAACAGTGTTGTCATTCTGTTGGTAGTACTTTTGCTGCTGTTTTGGTAGGTCATAGCTGTAGCCTTGGTATGGCGTAGGGGAGTTGGCTGACGATGATGATGATGATGATGACTGAGGTCCGTAATTGCTGGTTGGCACAGACGGAGCATAAAACTGTTGATAATGGTGGTGGTGATGATCTTCCTCCCATTCACTGTGCGCGTTGAAGTCAACAGGTTCTTCGTTGGCTAAGATCCTGCGATAACCCAGTTGCTCTACCAGGTGCTGAATCAAGTGGCTATAAAATTTGAGGGCGACAAAAAATAATATTATGTTGTTTATTGAAGCGCACATGAACTAAGGAAATTAACTTGCGCAAGGAACGCCGAATAAGTCACGAGATGCTCGAATCAAATGCACGTGAAAACAATTACGCAATCTTCAAAAGGTGGTCGACTTTCCGTTAGTTTTTTAATTAAACAAGAGAATTAAAACTTTTGAAGCGTTCGTTAAAATCGTCGTCACTTGGTCGAATTCCTCCACGTGGTGTCAAAAACTAATGAGTCATGGTATCACGTCCGGTCCAAACAATGAATCATCAACAGTCTGTCTTTGAATGGTACGCATCACTCGATGACATAGCCAAAGTCAAAATCAAATTTACTCACGTTGGATATTCTAGATTTTGCTCGCAGAACGTTTTACCCGGTGAAGCACATTTCGGTGTCATTCCAGGAGGAGCCGGAACAAAAGTGCAAGGTGCCTGTCCGTAGAGACCACAATGTTTCTGAGGTTGGCTCTTCTGCTGCTGCTGTTGTTGTGGAGGTGACGCTGAGATCAGCTGAAGCACGCAAAGCTAATTAAACAAAAAGAGATTAATGTGAGCTTGAAGTCGCTTGATTCAGCTGTCAGTCATAAAAAAACACAAGAATTCACTCACAAGTGCCGCCGTTATGCTGCTACTGTTGGGGATCATCATACTCTTTATTCGCGTGCCGGTCACACGATCTCAGCTAGTCCGGAATAGTTGATTCGAGTGAAACAGTTCACACTATAATGGATCGAATGCTCCGAAGATTTCAGCTGGTTTGATAGCTCGATGATTGATGCTGTTTTTATTTATATTAACAAATTGCAAACATGAGGCACAAACAGCTGATGATATGTATTCTCCCGTAGTCTCATGCTTTATAAATGAGTATACCTAATGAACGCTTATATTGTGCGTTGTGAACACGTGCCGGCTGTTTTGATGTTGGGATAGATAAAAATAATAATAAAATCAGTTGATCTGTGAATGCTAGATATTCCAACACACACGCATTTATATGAAATTTGTCGAAGGTGAAGATCATTTTCACAACTCTGACGATGCATTTAATTTGTGTGTGTCGGACTCATTTAAGTTTTGATGATATATCTGTCACTATGTCACACTGCACATTACAGTGTTGCTGCTTGATCATGGCAAAAGATTATCAATCCATAAGGGGGGATACACAGTTAGAACGAGAAAAAAAAAACTCATTTTTGAAAAACTAATTTCAAGGGGAAGTTTTTACTCAAAACAAAAATATTCAAATTTTTTTAAACAAAATGGCGGCCGTTAGAGTGCGTTGAAAAAGTCGTTGAATTTTGTTTGTGCCGGCTCTCCTGGTCGCAGTTTTGATCTGAAATCTGCTTACCAAAAAAAAATGCATTAATTACGTTAACATTTAGTAGTAAATTGAAAAAAAAGAGTAAAAAAAAAATTTGCACTTTTGGCGTAACTTTTTTGAAAAAATCCATATTTTTTCCGCTTTTTTATCACATTTTCCCATATTTATTACTAATATATTACAATAGTTTTTAATTCATCTAGAAGGTAATACTACAATAAAGAAATCCTATAAGTTTCAGCTCAATCGTATAATTAGTTTTTGAGTTATCACCGGCATAAACTCCGAAAATGCTGTTTTGAGAAAATCGCGTGGAAAGTTTTAATTATTGGTCTGCGCGCGAAGAAGGCGTCTTCGAAAAACGATGAACCGAATCATTTGGTGTTCGAATATCGAAAAAAGGATTTTTGTAGCATATTCTCTTGGGAATGTACTAACTTTTTATGCAATAGATAAAGTGAATTTTTTGGACATTCTAACTGTATATCCCCCCTTAAATTATTTAATAATTGTTTCGTTAATTGTAAACAACATCAAGAAGAAAATGAACAGACTGTTTTTTTTTTCTCAATAAGCGTTACCACACACAGAAAAATACGATGAGTTTTAATAGTAAAAACAGAGTACATCCTTTCAATTACAGTAGTTTACTAAATGAAATATAAAGTGTGAACTTCAATGGTTTATCATCGTTTCTAGTACAAAATCATGCGATGAGTTTAATGCCGTGGTCAGAAAAAATTAAAGTAGAACCGCTTTTGATATATATAAAATGTTAATTTTTTCGAATTTTAGACAAAAGTAAGTTTACTACATGTCAATATCTTTGGATCAAGTGCACCTATTCGAATTTTTTTTATTAAAATAAAGCTAAACAAATTTGATATCGTTCACTTGAATATTATGTCCTAATTAAGAAAATAATGTTGGAGTTATTGTAAAGTTTAGTTCCTTTTTTTAATTTTTCTGCAAATTAACCATAAAAATCTCGTTTTGATCAACATTTTCAATGAGAATTCATACTATAATTCATACTATAATTGGATATTAAAGTCTAGTAAAAACTGAAGAAAACGAGCTTTTAATGGATGAAATCGGTTGAAAATTGTCGATAAAAAAATGGAAATTAACGATCTTGTCCGGGACTTGAGTTCAACAAAAGCTTCTAATTTCACGTCTCAAGGAAAGGGAGCTTTTCGATGATAACGTTAAAACTACTGCACACCGAAAGCGGCATAAGTCCTATTCATGAGTTTTAACATACACACTTAGATTTTTTTACAGAAATCAGTAAAGTTTTACCGAATTCTCAACAGCTGAACGTTCGGTAATCCTTTTATACGGATTTCGGTGAAATTTTACAGATATCTGTAAAAAATTTACCGAATTTCAGTAAAATTTTACCGAAATGCGTAAAATCGGATTACCGAACGTTCAGCTGTTGAGAATTCGATAAAACTTTACAGATTTCTATAAAATAATCAGTGTGTATGATGAACTTTGCTTGTGTCATAATGTCAGACGAAATGGGTTTTAAATATGAACCGAAAGGGTGGCGATTATTTATCGATAGCCTGTCAAAAAGTTTAGAAGCTGTTCTGCTGCTTAATAGAAATGAGCATCCTTCCATCAAGCAACACATAACCGTCAATACTGGTTGAAGCAACTTGATGGTGACTGAATTGTCACATTTAAGTTATAACATCCGATGTACAACTAATGTGCTGCCAGAGTATACATACACATTCGAAATTGCCGAAGGAAAATTATGACAGTACGAATCTGTTACTGAATATATATTTTGAATAACAATATTGTCAGGAAGTTTATGGATATTTAAAAAATGACCGCTTTTCTCATGGATCGTCAAGGTTAGAAATGTTAATTTTTCATTTAGGGTAAGGGGATGTAATGTTAGCCTAGCTCCTTTATTCGGCCTATGTACCAAATATGTCATTAATTTAGCAATAATCAACAAAATCAGGTTGCTATGAGCATGATAGATGTAATCCGAAGCAATTGAGACAATATTAATAATTTTATAGTTTTGATTGTTATTTTTTGTACTCTCCCCAGCGCGGAAGTAACGATCTTTGATGAAGTTTGCAGAAACAGATAATTTGTCATCTGCATGCAAAGCGCTAGGAGTGGACAGAATTTTATTGCTAGAACGAGTAGACATGAAGAGAAAGTGTAATAATAGTTCCGTATAGGGTAACGGCAGGCTTTGAAATTGAAAAGATACAAGATTGAAAGAGATGAGAAATTATCTGCTTCTGCAAACTTCATCAATTTTATAGTTGTTCACTGCCGCGTAATTTTCGATTTCTTGAACTTTTGGGGCATCATGATTTCACTGGTTATGCTGAACAGATGATCTACACGATTTCAAGTGATCTAAATTTGGCTTAATTGAGTCGATAAAGCAAACATGCAGTCTGGATGTGCAGAAAATAGTTACACGTTACAAACTTACTATTCACATTTTTGAATGAAATAACAATGATTTTACAAGAAAATCGTAGACCCAATGTTGGGTACATATTTTTTTGAATGTTCCCAACTATGGCCTGTTGTATCAATAACGTAGTAAAAAGGTTGTTATTGGTAAAATTTTAAGTGGAAATGCATGAATTTGCGGTTGTTTATATTCAAGTGGCTCATCTAAACACAAATCGAAGAGACAAAATCATTGTATAGTGAATTATAATGTTTTCATTACTGAATGGTTGATACATCATATATGAACATCATTTAAGTGTTTCGAAGCAGTTTTACTTTAGTTTGTGTGGTGAAATGTTGTAGTAAGTAAATCCAGTACAGCCTAAAATTCATAAAATTAGAAAAAAAAACCGTACAAAGACTGCATTTGTTAATAAATCCATCGAATGGAACGAAGTTGCATCCACGAATAGACCCAATTTTATGCTTATAGACCGATATTAAATCCACATCCCTCGAAAGTTTATGGCAATATAAAAATAGTTGTGTAACTTTTAGTGATACATGCTACCAAATGTCTTATCAAACTTATCTTTGCAAGTGTATAGCTAATTGAATCTCGCTAACAGCTTAAAAACTTGATGAGTTATAATGAAAAATGTGACCGCTGGTTGCATAATAGGCTGAGTTAAGGGACACATACCCTATTTCATATTTGAATGAGCAATATTTGACAAACGACATAATTTTGTCGAATCTATGGAAAGCAAATAGGTGCTGCATTGAAATATGACAACCGCAAATGTTAACAATAATCTGGTTTAAATGTTTGACTTATTCCTCGTATATTAATATCAAATTACATCCTTACCTGAACTTCACTGAAGTTCTCTGCAGAATTTACCCGATGTTCTCTGCAAAACATTCCTGAAGCTCGCTGCAGAACTTCCCTGAAATTATCTCAAGAACTTTCATGAAGTTCTGTGAAGAACTTCCATGAAGTTCTCTGCAAAACTTCCCTGAAGTTCTCTTCAGAACTTCCCTGAAATTATCTGAAGAACTTCCATGAAGTTCTCTGAGGAACTTTCATGAACTTCAATGAAGTTCTTTGAAAAACTTCCCTGAAGTTCTCCGAAGAACTTCCATAATGTTCTCTGCAGAACCTCCATGAAGTTCTCTGGAGAACTTCCATGAAGTTTTCTGAAGAACCCTCCTGAAGTTCTCTGCAGAATTTCCCTAAAGTTTTTGGCGAAATTTCCCTGCAATGCTTTGAAGAACTTCCACGTTATTCCCTGAAGAACTTTCATAGAGTTTCTCAAGAACTTCCATGAACTTCTCTGAAGAACTTCCAGGATGTTCTGTGCAATACATCCCTAAGTTCTCTACAGAACTTCACTGAAATTATCTTAAGAACTTTCGTGCAGTTCTCTGCTGAACAACCCTGCAGTTCTCTGAAGAACTTCCACGAAGTTCTCTGCAAAACTTCTCTGAAGCTCTCTAAAGAACTTCCATGAAGTTTTCCGCTGAACTTCCCTGAAGTTCTATGAAGAACTTCCACGATATCTTCTGAAGAACTTCCATGAAGTTTTCTGAAGAACTTTTATGAACTTTTCTATGAACTTCCACGATGTTCTCTGAAGTACTTCCCTGAAGTTTTCTGAAGAACCTCCCTGAATTTCTTTGCAAAATTTCCCTGGAGCTCTCGGCAGTATTTCCCTGAAATTCTCTATGGAATTTCACTAAAGTTCTCTGCAAAATTTCTCAGAGCTTCTCTACAGAACTTTCATGATGCTCTCTGCAGAATTTCCATGAAGTTCTCTTGAGAACTTCCACAACTTTCTCTCAAGAACTTCCATAGAGTTTTCTGAAGTACTTCCATGAAGTTCTCTGAAGAACTTCCATGAAGTTCTCAGCAGAATTTCCATGAAGTTCTCTGAAGAACATCCCTGAAGGTTTCTGAAAAACTTCCGTGAAGTTCTCTGAAGAACCTCTCTGAAGTTCTCTGAAGAACCTCTCTGAAGTTCTCTGAAGAAGCTCTCTGAAGTTCTCGGCAGAATTTCGCTTAAGTTCTCTGTGAATTTCACTGATGATCTCTGAAGAATTTCCCTGAATTTCTCTACAGAACTTCCATAAAATTCTCTGCAGATCTTTCATGAAGTTCTCTGCACAACTTTCCTGAAATTCTCTTCCACGATGTTCCCTGAAGAACTTCCATGAAGTTCTCCGAAGAACTTCCATGA
The DNA here is from genome assembly GCA_034211315.2 of Aedes japonicus. NCBI lineage: Eukaryota > Metazoa > Arthropoda > Insecta > Diptera > Culicidae > Aedes > Aedes japonicus. The sequence continues at coordinate 317,531 of JASCZW010001446.1, forward strand.
CTTTCTCTGAAGACCTTGCATGAGTTTCGCTGAAGAACTTCTATGAAGTACTCTGCAGAACTTCCATGAAGCTCTTTGAAGAACTTCCATGAACATCTCTGAATAACATCCATGAAGTGCTCTGAAAAACTTCCCTGAAGTTCTCTGAAGAACTTTCATGATGTTCTCTGCAGAACTTCCATTAAGTTCTCTGCAGAACTTCCCTGAAATTATCTAAAAAAAACTTTCATTCAGTTCTGTGAAGGACTTCCCTGAGGTTCTCTGCAGAACTACTCTAAAGTTCTCTGAAGAACTTCCAAGATGTTCTTTGAAGAGCTTCCACGATTTTTTCTGAAGAACATCCATAGAGTTTTCTGAAGAACTTCCATGAACTTTCATGAAGTTCTCTAAAGAGCTTTCACGATATTTTCTGAAGAACTTCCATAAAGTTCTCTGAAGGACTTCCATGAATTTCTCTGAAGAACTTCCAAGAACTTCTCTGAAGAACTTCCATGAACTTCTCTGCAGAATTTCCATGATGTTTTCTGAAGAACTTCCATTAAGTTCTCTGAAGAACTTCCATGAATTTCTCTCAAGAACTTCCATGAACTTCTCTCAAGAGCTTCCATGAACTTCTCTGCAGAACTTCCATGAAGTTCTCTGAAGAACTCCCTGAAGATCTCAACAGAATTTCACTGAAGTTATTTGCATAATTTCCCTCAACTTCTCTGCAGAACTTTCACGAAGTTCTCTGCAGAATTCCCCTGAAGTTCTCTGTCTTCTGAAGATTCTCTGAAGAACATCTACGAATTTCTCTGAAGAACATTCATTATGTTCTCTAAAAACTACTCTGAAGTTCTCTGAAGTACTTCCATGTTCTCTGCAGAACTTCCCTAAAGTTCTCTGAAGATCTTCCATGCAGTTCTCTGAATAACTTCCATGAAGTTCTCTGAAGAACTTTTATGAACTTCTCTAAACAACATCCATAAAGTTTTCTGCAAAACTTCCCTTTAGTTCTCTGAAGAATTTTCTGAAGAACTTCCATAAAATTCTGTGAAGAATTTCCCTGAAGTTCTATGAAGAACTTCATGAAAGTTCTCTGAAGGACTTACCCAAAGTTTTGTGAAGAACTTCTCTTAAAGACTATCCCGAAGTTATGTGAAAGACGTTCCAAAAATAGCCATATTGCGGTAATCAGCCTCTTATATGCACTAGTTGTAAACATTCATTACTTAGTTTACAGGTGGACCATCACCACGTAGTGAAATAAAGATGAATTCAACCATGGTTACCCTAATAAATATCCTGAAAACAATGCGTTCATATATGATCTAGATATCAAAATACAGCTATAGCAAAAAGTTCACATGAACAACGCGCCACGTAGCGGATGAATTCTGATCTAATGCGTATACCATTCTGACTCCTCGAATAACTTTTTCGAAGATGCCATCATACTATAATAGATGTTTTTTTTTTGCTAAAATATGCTGCCTTTCAAAGGTCTTACCTTTTTCTGGTGAAGTCGGATCGACACACTTTATTGTGCAAAATGGCTAGGTGAAAACTATGAAATTTCGAAGGAATGCTTCTGGGACATTTACAATTAAGCTGAGGTAGTTATTACAGTGGATCCCAAACCTTTTTAAAATTTCAATTTTTGATGCCAATTTCTGAAGTCAAGATACGATTTTCCGTGGTTTTGTTACCCACACACTTAGAATTTTCTTCAGAAATCTGTATTTTTTCGGAATATTCACCAGCAGAACGTTCGATAATCCAATTTAACGGATTTCGGTAACATTTTACAAATTCCGGTACAGTTTTTACAGATAACTGTAAAATTTTACCGAAATCCGGTAAATTGGATTACCAAACATTCAGCTGTTTAGAATTCGATAAATTTTTACAGATTTCTGTAATAAAATCTTAGTGTGCAAAAATCTCTGTCGACCAGTGTAATTTGCGGGTTGCTGTCGTTTTGGTCGTTTTAACGGTGAAAAGACCAAAATGCATAGCAAATTTTTCTTGCTGTGACATCAAATTTAAAAAACGTGAAAGCCTGAGAAAGAAACTTGTGAGGCCGAGGGTTGTTTTTGCTTGTTGGGAACGTATTGCCACTGCCATTGATTTGATTTACAGGGTGCGGTAGAAAATAATGCGAGAATGATCAAACTTGAGTATTGGGTTAATTCGTGTACTAATTTCGTGACTAATTTCTGTCGAAAGTGTATTTGTTTATGTTTACTTTCAAGTGCTGCATCTAAACATTCTATTTGTTTGATTGCAAATTCGTCAAAATGTTCGCGAAAAAAGTGATCACCAATTTGTTGCTCGCCCAGAAGGAGCCGAAAGAGAATGTTCAAACTTGAGTATTGGGTTAATTCGTGTTCTAATTTCGTGACTAATTTCTGTCGAAGGTGTATTTGTTTATGTTTACTTTCAAGTGCTGCATCTAGACATTCTATTTGTTTTATTGCAAATTCGTCAAAATGTTCGTGAAAAAAGTGATCACCAATTTGTTGCTCGCCCAGAAGAAGCAGAAAGAGAATGGTAGGGTGCCATTTGGCAAAAGTTTACCGCATAAAAAAAGTCCCTTCAGGATGGTCCTAAGCAGCGGAAGCCGGGAAGCGGATGTCCGCGCTTTGCACTCACGCCGAACGTGATGAAATCGGTTCGTGCAAAAATTGGTTTCCTTGTTGAAGAAGGAAAAATTGCTAATCCTGTTCTCCGACGAAAAGCTTTTCAGCATCGATGCTGTGGCCAACAGCCGTACGGACCGGTTCATTTCACTTCAGAAAATGGAGAACGTTTTGGAAAAAGTGAAATTCAAATTTCAAACCAAACATCATGATGTTTGACTTGGTGGCGTCCAACGGTTTGAAAATGTCGCCTGTTTTCATCGATGCTGGAGTTAAAATCAGTACCGATGTGTATATCGGTATTTTAAAGGACCAAGTGCTTCCCTGGATGAAGGCCAACTTCTCCGAGGACCAAAACGTTATCGTTTGCTGTCCTACAGCAAGATGGAGCGCCCTGTCACACGTCCAATCGAACCCAACAATGGTTGAACGATAACATGAAGTTTTGGCTGAAGGATTTGTGCCCCCTAGCAGTCCAGATCTTAATCCGTTGGATTATTTGATTTGGGCATATGTTGAAGCACGAGCCTGCAAAACATCATACCCTAGTGTGAAAACCCTGAAGTCAACCATAACACGCACATTGCAGTCAATGTTGGAGGACTACGTCCTAAAGGCGTGCTCTGGTTTCCGGCGGCGGCTCGAGGATGTTATTAATAAAAATGGAGGACACATTTAATAAATTTGTTTACAAGGACTTTATAAAGATAACTGCACTCGAAAATGTTGATATTATTGCTTGAATTAGTTGAAAATGGGATTTGAAAGAAATAGAACAAATTTTCGCATTATTTTCTGCCACACCCTGTATAATTGTGTAAGGCCGAGTGTTGGTTGCATCCTCCTTCGAGGTTGTCAACTGACTATTCGAAGCCCTGTAAATTTCTGCGTTATCTCATTCACATGTATGAAATGCTAGATTTGGCATAAATCAATGGGATATTTCATGTAAATTTATGTTGGATATCACCCAAATCAAGTGTGTTGTATCAAAGATCGCAAATATTTTCATTGTTTACATTTGCTTGGTATACGATTGAAAGGGGGGAAATTTAACTCGTCTGTTAAAATCATAATTGTTGAGTAAAAATTTCAAAATTTCCATAAGTCTATTGTGAATGCTTAGAAAACACTGTAGTATTATAAACATGTTAAATTCCTTAAAGAGTTTGTCTCATCATTCGAGCACATTTCTCATTGTTTCTACACCATGTTCACCATAATTTGTTGTTATGATGTTACTGATTGTCTATTTATAACAATAAAATAAGCTCTGTTCAGTATATGTAGTTCAACACCAGCTTTGGTTGATTAAAAAACATTCACGTCCCATCATGAATCAATCAATTTTCTCAACTGAAAGTGAACCCTGTGCAAACAAACAACATTCCTGTCCAAACTCCACAACATGGTTGGAATCAATTCTACTACAAGTAAACAAAATAATGATCACGTTTAACAACTGCCCGCTGCCTACCATACCACACTAGGTATATGCTAAACAAAAAAACATCAACGGCAAAGGCCTTGCACTTCTCCTATCGGCCAACCTGAGCAAGAGTGCAACGATCTCGTAAAGCATGCGCCTTGCACGTAGCGAATCTTCACATCTTGCCAGCTCCTGCAATTAAACGAAACAAAACCTTTCCCGTCTAACCTTAAACGAATAATCCTCGACCAGACCGGGTGAAGACTATGCGGAGAGAAAGGTGAATCAGAATTAACCTCTCACGATTTATTGACAAGAAGGAAAGAGTTTTCCATTTTTGGCATCTGTCTCCTACTACCTTAAGGCAAGAGGGTGCTTTCTTTAATCGGTAAGTTTCATTTTTCACTCTTAACGCTTCGCTCGTTCACAAGCAGCAGCAGCACTTTGTACTAAGTTTATGTTTTGCGTACGCTCGTTATCTTTTACATATAATGGGTTGCACCTTGCATCACCTTTACATCCCGTATGGCCAATTAAGTTCCACACCAACCCTGAAGACATATTTAATCGAATTGAGGAAATCTATTTTGACCTCATAACAACTACGATGCATTACAGACGACGAGTCGGCGAAAGGGGATTGGGTTTTTCACAACTATGAGAAATTCAACTCCCCCTTTCATTGCCCACCCATATCAGTACGCATTGTGGCGTACTTCTTTTAATAGACACACTATGTTATACAATTAATAACTGTCTGCTTCGATTCCTGATGCATCATTGCTCCGAAAATCAAAACAAAACCTCATTAGTCATTCGGTGGGCGTAATCTGCTGCACTGATCGCCGATTGCAACTAAATTTGCGTGTCACTCTAGGGAGTGGGATTTATGAATGAACGAACATTGAAGTGATCGGTAATGGCCCAATTTTCGACGGAGTCGAGTGGTCTGTGGTTGGGCTGTACGAAGCATCAATGTTATTTAATTGGCGACTTTTATGGGTTTGTATACCACAAAGAAAAAAGAAGCTATAAAATCTGTTGAGGTTGAGATTTGTTTAAGATCTTCATGTTGATAAAGCGTATATATCAACGAGTGTATTTTTCACATTGAAAAGATTCTCAAGATCCATGAGTAAAGAGTACAATTTTACTTGTGGATTAGTTATAATTATGTAACAATTATACAAGCATCTCAAACTATCAAGCATTAAATTCAAACGTCCTCTGATAGGGGTGAAATATAGATCGGACTTGATTAACTGCGGAGTCTAGAACAAAATTTCGATTTGGTAATATTATTCCTGGATGATCTAACCCTTATTATTTTTAATTCAAAAAACATTTAAAAAAATGTCCAAAGACATGAAAAGTAAAGGGTGCTCCGATAAAAATTTGGTCAATTTATGTGTTAGTTTTTTCCAAATTTTACTGCTAGAGCTGCGCTGTTGCTAACTTTTAAACGAAGCACAATAGAAGCATGATGTTTGCAAGTTTGTACGAAGTTTAATTTCAAGCAACTTTGCTGAAGAGAACAATTTTTCTAGCTCTTCAGTTGACCATGATACGGCTTTTTTTTTCTACTTTAAACCAGAATGTCTCTAAAACCAATGTTTTTTTATTCTAACTGTTTTGTTTCTCAATATGAGAAAAAGTGGTCTTCAGAAAAAATATAGAAAACATTATACCGCATATTTTATAACACCACTTATCATTTAATAGTTAGGGGTAATTTTAACTAAAAACATACGTTTTTTCGTTACGACCTAATGATTGTCTTGTTTTAATACGTATTAAGAAACATAATGCTGTATAAATGAACCCGGGTACTCCTGGGGCCCCCGGGCTGCTTATAGACGGACATGTTTTTCGTTAAAATTACCCCTAACTTTTGAAAAATAAAATACACCCAAACACTAAGTTCAGCAAAAACATACATCATAATTTCTACACTATGTCTGAAGAATATTGTTTCCTTACATTTGAAAATAAACAGTTAGAATGAAAAAACTTCTTTTTAAGGGGCACTCTAATCTAAACCAGCAAAATAGCTCCGAACTAATGCAAAATTTAATTAAGTGAATAAAAATTTGAGTTCAATCCTTTATTAATCTTTCGTTTTCTAAAGCCTTCACAATTCAGGATGTATTGCATTCAGATCCAGAAGATTTTGAAGATTCATTTCTGTACTTGTTCCGGTAGCTTTGATAGATTCTGGTGAGGGTATGCTTTTTGTTTAGTCTTTATGTAGAGTGTGCTTTTTGTTTACCCTATAACATTCTCTACATTTTGTCTGAAGACCACTTTTTCTCATATTGAGAAACAAAAAAGTTAGAATAAAAAAACTGTTTTTTTAGAGACACCCTGATTTAAAGTAGAAAAAAAAGCAGTATCATGGTTAAATAAAGAGCTAGAAAAATGGTGACTTCAACAAAGTTGCTTGAAATTAAACTTCTTACAGACTTGTCTTTGATATTATGCTTTTATTGTGCTTTGTTTAAAAGTTAGCAACAGCGCCGCTCTACCGGTAAAGTTTGGAACTAAGAAACTATCACCACAAGATGGCCAACTTTTTAAAGTACAACTTTGTAGAAGACATCATGATTCGAAAACGTAACCCTATACCCAAAAGTTAAAAGGGCGTTAAAATATGCAATTGCAATTTTTGCAATCATATCTTGAGAAATCCGCATGATTCAGAAAAAAAACATGATGCACAAATCGTTCTATGGTATAAACAAAACCAGGCAAGAGTGTGCAAGCGGTTGGCAACAAACAGATTCCTCGAAACAAATGTATCGCTGTGTGCTTAGTGTTCCGACAGTCGAAGCAACCGTTGGGTCTTTGTTCAACCGTCAACAACTTTTCAATATACACACTCAGATTTTTTTGCAGAAATCTGTAAAATTTTACCGAGTTCTCAACAACTGAACGTTCGGTAATCCTATTCAACGGATTTCGGTAAAACTTAACCGAAATCCGGTAATTTTTTTATATTCAGCTGTTGAGAATTCGGTAAAATTTTACAGATTTCTATAAAAAAAAATCTAAGTGTGTAGGTTAGACAATACCACATAATGCCGCAACGCTATTGGCCACTGTTAGAATTCCGCTGTCATGTGTTCTATTTTTATTTTCACTCGTCATCACACTCCAATATCCTTCTTTTCAAGTTTGTCCTCCTTTATAAAATAAACGAGCCCATGCAAGTGTGTGTGAGAGACATTTCTAGGGTTTTTTTTTCATAAGGGCGAATCTAACATCGAGAGACTCTCTTTGACTACTTTCTCTTTCATTCATATTCCAATCAACTTTACGTTTTCATTCTACTATTTGTAGAGTATGCTAGCCAGCACTGTTGTGTTTCGATCTGTATGAAATAATGCCTCGAAAGTGTTATAATGGCGCTGTGAATGAAAGAGACTGAGCCCGGAGAGAACCTCTCAATGTTAGATTCGCCCCAATGAAAAAAAAACCCGAGATGTGCTTCATTGCTGTTTCGCCGAGTGCCTCGACAATCGAAGCAACTGTTGGGCTTTTATTCCATTCATTTGAATTTTTCAAAGTGGCTGAATGGCTACAATCTCATGCCATGACGCAGGCTGCCTCGGTTCGAATCTCGGTTGCGTAACGATACTGGTTTTCTCGTGAGCCATTGAACTTCCGGACTCCAGTCTTATCCTCAACACTAATACACTGCACAATCTCACTCACACATTGAATTTTTCAAAGCGAATTGATGTGTTGCTTTTTTGCCCACGACCAATGTTGCATTTTTTTTTCTCCAAGTGACGATCCATTACGAGAAATGAAACAAAATCATGCCAAACTGCATGACAATCATTAATTTTGCCATGAAAAAAGTCTTTTCCGATCACTGTGCGCGAGTGGTTAAGCTCAAGGGCGAACAAGTTGAGCTTGACCAGTGAATTTAAAAAAAAATGATTTGTTTTCAAGTGAAGTTTGTTATGATAAATTTATCTGTTTGTTTCAATGTACCCGACCCGGACACGATAGATACTTCCTGAAACAACCATGACCAGACAGAAACTGTGTCAGGTAGAAGTTATCCTTTCCGAGCTTCCTGTCAGACTCGAAATGAGCCTTTACGTCCATCTACCGTTTGCCGCTGTGTTCCATTCCTGCTACCACTTGGCCATCGACTCAACTCCCAGAGTCTTCCGTACTGCTGTGGCTCTTTTCGCTTGAAGCATTCGCTGTGCTCCACCGGGGTTATGCCGGTAAGCGTAATTCCAGGGATAACGAATACTGCCTCCGATTATTGGTTCGGTACGCGCTTACGACCCGAATAGCCATGAGCCAAAGCGTACTGTTCAGCTTCGCTTGATTCCGCATGGTTGCCAACGCGGCAACTCAGACTGAATAACCACATCTCAGTATCGACAATGATACACTAACCAGAAGACGCCTCTTAATACTGCTATGTCCGATGTCCATCACTGTTCGATGTCAATCTAGCTCTCACGTTGATGGTCTCCGCCACCTTCTCAAAGGCATTATCAACACGGCTGTTGAAATTCCGTCGGGGGTCGATTATCACTCCCAGGTACTTGAGTACGCCACCTTACAATTACTCAACAACAATGGTGGGGTGTCTTCAATCTTGTAAAAATGTGTATGAAAGATTTGGCGCTCTGTGGGATTTACTTTCATGCATACCCACTTAAAATACTCTTCTTGGTTCCCTTTCACTTGAAGTCCCATTCGGCACTACCTTACAATAAACAATCGAATACAGACTTGTTTACAGACTTGTTTTTGAGGACAAGTTTGAAATGATACAATTTAACTGTGGACACCCTTTAATACTTCGAAGGAGAGCTGTGGACACCCTTTATTACTTAGAACAATTATAACCCACGAAGAACTTAAAAATATGGCATACAGTATAAATTGGTATTTGAAAACTACGTATACAGTATTATACAGTACCCAAGTAGCACACCACGATCATAATTAGTTGCAGCAACTTGATTATGACTAACGAAGGCACATTTATGTTTTCTCAACTTAATGGCAACATGTGTGCTACTAGGGTATTATTAGTAGAATTCGCTTCGGCATTTTTTTTGCACCGATATTTTAGCATGGTCAATATCGGTTGAAAAAGTTAAATACTTATGTTGGTGCGTCAACGTTGACGTCAGCTGTAGTCCAGACCACTTGCTGGAAATAGCTCAAATTTTGTCCACATTATTTCGTATGTATTTTTTGGCTATGAACAAATTTAAAATATCTTACATAAATTTTTAACAGAACTACGGCTTTTTTAAATTGGTATGTCCTTTTTTCACAAATTTTATGATAACATTTAATTTATGAACTTTCTTAACATAAAATGTTGGTCTCATAAGGTCTATACATTGGTTATAGTGTTGTAAAATTTTCAACCAAAAACATTGATAATTGACAAAGTTAAAGAAGCTTGAACATGGCGATTTACTGGAGCAAATTTTGCGACGTTTTTTACCCTTCTTACATCAATAGAAGGGTATTAAGATCGCTTGAAAACTCGACTTTTTATGCGAGGCCCACAGGGCCGAGTGTCATATACCATTCGACTCAGCTCGACGAACTGAGCACATGTGTGTGTGTGTGTGTGTGTGTGTGTGTGTGTGTGTGTGTGTGTGTGTGTGTGTGTGGGTGTGTGTGGGTGTGTGTGTGTGTGTGTGTTACAAATAATATCACATCGTTCTCAGCCATCTGTGAACCGATTTCAGTTCTGTTGACGGCAAATGGAAGCTACAACATTCCCATAGAACGCTATTGATTTTTTTTTCATTCGGACATTTCGTTACGAAGATATGAACGAAACAGTACTTGAAGGCCTATTATAATAGTAATCAAACAGTTTAATCTCCGATTACAAACTAAGCTATTTGTGTACCGATTTTAGGTGCCAAATCAAAGCTATGATATCTACAAATAACTGGTCAAAATTTCATTATGATTGGATAATCCTTCATGGAGATATGACCAAAACAATACCTGAGAGCACATAATTGTGAGATGAAAATGTACTCGTTGCTGTGCAAAACCGAACAAGACCAATCACACCAATCGATGCCGCTTGCATTCTATTGTGTCGCATCTGGAGCCTTGTATAGCACATACAGCGGACTAGCCACACTATGCGACTGTATAGAATTAGAGCAGCATCGATTGGCTCGAGTGGTCTGGTTTTGAACTGCAACGAGTGTATTCGAAAATTACACAAAGTCTCCATTTACTATTTTCAACGAATATGTACTTATTAAGCTTATTGAATTATTTTATGGACTGATTTTATGAAATTTCTAATATTTATGTAATTTCCCCTTTTATATAACTAACATAAACAGGTCATTAAAGACTATTTATGGTAATATTTGATTCACATCACGGAACAATACGCTCAGGATTGACAAATAGTTCATTTTATAAATTGAATGTATGGTATATTGAATATCTCTGAATCTTCTTGGAATTTCTGATGAAAATATGTATCCAGTACAATATTGCCCACATTTGAATTCTGGTGAAGTGTAGGAAGGGTTCAGTCTCACCATCGGTGGATTAATGCGGTTTTTTTATACTGAGTGTACCTTCTTGTCGAAGTCCTTTGTCGTCCACTTTTGCGCGCGCGTTCTCCAGCAGTTCTCCAGCCACAGTGGGAGTATTCCTCACTTACTCTCCAGTTCATGTCTGCCATAAGCGACGGGCTACAGAACGTAACGTCGATGATGGACTCCCAACCGTCTGGGCGGAATGTGTTGGCATTCCCTTCGTTGCCTAGCCTTCCATCCAGCTTCGCCAGAGCTACAAGTAGACTGTGTCCCCTTGAATTAGTCCACTTACTACCCCACTCCGTGGCCCAGGCGTTGAAATCTCCTGCGATTACTACCGGCCTCGTCCGACAAGCGTTTCGGTGAGTGCATCCTGTTGAACTCTTCGTCAGTCCATCTAGGAGGTGCATAGCAGCTGCATACGAGTACTCCATTGACTTTGGCAATCACAAAGCCGTCGTATGAGCACTCGACCACCTGTTGGATTGGGAATTTGCCTGTAACTTGTATTGTTGCCATCCCTGCTCTATCTGTCATCCACGTACTGTTTCCAATAGGAACTCAATACGGCTCCGCAATAATTGCAGCATCGCACTTTGTCTCTGTCGTGGACTGCCATAACAGTTGCTGTGTAGTGTCGCAATGATTGAGATTCACTTGCGTGATCTCCATCCTTATTGGTCTGCCTTAGCCTTTTTGTACGCCGGGCATTTAAACTCTCCCGTCCAATGGTCGTTTCCGTCCTCCAGATTGCCAGCATGCACCTGGGTTGCTTCGTGCAGTCCCTAGCAACGTGGCCGTTTCTGCCATATTTCCAGCACAGCTCGGACCTATCAGGGCCCTTGAAGCTTCTTGACCGGTGGCCAAACCTCATGCATTTGTAGCATCTCTCCATTTGTTAAGTGACTCGGGGACCAATCTCAGCGGGCACACCGACCATTTGACTTTGACCTTGCTCATTGCCACCAGTTTGTTAGCATCGTCTAATGATAATGGGATTGCCGCCATCTGTGTGGCTCCATAAAACTTCCTTATTCTTATTGTCATCGGTCCTCTTAAGTTGCACTGCTCAGTCAATGCATACCTCACATCTTTTTCGGTCGTGATTTCGTCCAAATCCTTGCACTCGATCACTGCCTCTTGTGAAAGAGCTCTCACGGTAGCATCACCACCCAGGGATTTTGCCACCAGTTCCCTGTACACTGAGCTCTTGACAGCTGGGTCTTTCTCCAGCTCGAAGATCATCTCGCCTTTTTGCGAACGCCGTGCTTTGACCGATTTCTTGCCCAACTTTGTCAGCTCTGGGTCCACCCTCACTTTCTTGAGAAGCGTAGCGTACGTCGTTCGCCTCAACGACCAAAGTACCCCCCTTGTACTTCTCCCTAGAAGGCCGGCGTTTTTCTTGCTTCTTCTGTTCGTTCTTTTCTTCGTTCACCTTTTCTTCTTTCTTCTTTCTTCTTTCTTCTTTCTTCCTTCTACAGCATACCATTCACTGACCCTTGCATCAACACTCTGATTGCTAACGCCTTTCTGCTCATTCCTCTGTTTTTCGGGTCTTCCTGTTCTCCTCGCTCCTTTTCCCCGAGAGGGAATTTCGATGACCCTTTGGCGTCTCCTGAGTTTCAGTCGTAAGTATTCCCGCGGCTTCCACAAGAGCTTTTTTAGCTGTTTCCGCTTTCGTCCTCAGCCGAGGTGATTCTAGCCGCTTCCTCAGCGCCTTTTCTTTTATTTCTGCAGCAACCACAGAAACTTTGATGGCCGTCACCATATCTTGCAGCTTCTAGTGGAGATTTTATTTACTTTAAATAAACACATAAAAATCATCGACCCTCTTCTTGACCTTCAAAATGTAGGTTAGCCCAAGGCCTAGCTCTCCTTTGGAAATTCATATGCAGGAGTTTTTGTGGCCAGAAAAGGTTCATTGTTCAAGACCTCTTACCTGTCTGTAAGATGGGTCTCCCATACATATGAAACACAAATGTCTGTCTAAAATTGTTCGCGCAGTGGATGTTATCGTGAGTGTGAGAAAGCAGTTGTTATTATACCAAGCGCCCAAAAACACATTGAGCACATCCGGATATGTTCCGGGTAGCTCAGGGAAAGTGAAAATTTCTGACTTGAACCAATACTATAAATCGACACCGTAAGTCACATGAGAAGTCAATAATAAGTTCATTGGTGGTCAAATCAAGTTCCTAGGACCACATTGCTTACATATGGACAAGTCATCCGATCGCTCCGTGGTGTTGGCCAATACGTGTGGCCAAGGTTGATCAGAGCGAATTAAAGTGGTACCTGGCCCAGTAAGGCTGATACAACGGAGGTTAAACATCATATCACAGGATAAGAGACGGAGAGTAGCGACACAAATCAATTCTGGAATATCGGTAAGCTTGCTTATTTTTCTTTCTCTATTCAGGGCGCCTGTACAGTCGATTAAGACCGTAAACGGCCTATCGCGCTTTAGAGATCTCATTACGCTCCAGTTAGAATAGAGATATACCAAGAGTGGATAGATTGAGTGATTATGTATGTTGTGTGGAAAAGGGTCAGTGTAAGTAAAAGGCGATATGTTTTTGCTCACATTGACACACATACGCACACAAAAAGCCTAATTTCAGTACTCAGACTTAGTGCATGCTTTGGAATCCACAATACATCCAGTTACAGGTGGATGGGGTGCCAATCAAAGGAAATGGTAGAGGCATTGAATTTGCCAAATAATTCATTGTTTCCTAGGGAACGATCGCGAGCAGACATGAGGTATGAGAACCACGCGGGTGCGGGTGGACGTGCATTGCATGTAACCAGGAAAGTGAATCTGGGTTTCAGTGTGTGAGTTATATCAGATATCTAAGTATGAACATAATGATTATGGGACTTTCGTGTCTAGCCACTGAAAACAATCCTTATTCTCCGTTTGCCTTCTCCTTCCGGGACCACGGTGAAGCGACTACCTACTTCGGGCACTTCTTTCATTTTCTCAGCTCTTGCTGGAGGCTACTTCATGTTCTCATCAAGATGTGTACCGATGTGGAGTAGCCGACCGTCATGACGTGCTCTCCTTCACGGTCACCATCTTGGGGCACTCGCTTCTTAATTTTTCCTTATGCATCGGCGTTGCTAGACCTCTACTCTCCATTTGTTCCATTCTTGGGTCAGTTAGCTCCCATCTACTTTGGTCGAGCCATTTAGCTCCCACTTTCTGAGTCATTTACCTCTCACACCTCGATGCAATCGACTCGAGTAGCTCAAAACGGTGGGGGTACTGAAGAGTGTCACTGTGTGTGTGTGTGTGAGTGGGGGGGTGTTTGTTTTTGTGCGTGTGTGACTTTCTACTAATGCATCTCTTTCCAGAAAGCGAGCAATAGCTGTATAAACATAAGCCATAAGAGGCTAGGACAAGAGTTAGTGCTCATGCCCCAACCGAAAGACAAGCCCTAACGCAAGAAGAGTCTGGATACAAGAAAAAGCGCCTGTTTCCCAACCCACAGCAGCGGACAACAAAGGAGTGCATTAACTTTCTTAGCTTCATCACTCCCAACGACCTATAAACATTTAAATATACAAATGCTTTCTCGCCAAGGAAAGCCTCTCTCACAATCCCATCCAAATTCCAACTCCAGATGTCTATGAGGGTAGCATGAGTTCTCAGCATCTACTTAAGTAGACATCTAATCAACACTTCCCTCCCATCCTTCGCTGATCATAAGGACCTGGCCAGGTATTGTGCAAAGAGATCGATGGATGAAGGCAGCTCTTCTGGCGCTTCCATCGTCTCTACAACAGCCAACCCAGGATTATGTATGGTCGGAAAATGCTATGCTAACTTGAGAAATAATTAAGCAAATCGAACCAAACTTGGCATGTGGGGGTTCGGAAAGGAGAACTTCCATATGAATGAAACAGAAATGTTAACCAAACATGAAAATTATCCAGGCAACTAAAACACAAAATGTGTATTTCTCGGGTAAGCAGCGTGTTATAATAGAAGTTTGAACCCCTTCTTAGTCAAGCATGGGGGATGCTTGAGTAACTCTCAGTGCTAGATTATGCACTAGAAGTAAATCTAAGATTATGCAAGAGAAAATTACGTTCAATCTGATAGGATACGGCAAACAAAAACCAAGGCAGAAACTACCGATCCAACGGTTAAATTGAAAACAAATACCTAAATTTATTTGCAGAAACTTATTCAGAAAAAAAAAACCACAAATGCGCCAGTTCTTTAAATTTTCATTCATTTAGTTGCAACCGTAGCAAGGCTCGCATCGGGTTCAGTTAGTAAGTCATAAAGCATTTTAGCTTGAACGATATTTAACTGGTTACACACTTGCTTATATATGTTTAATCAGCCATTTGGTAGTGTGTATTATGAAAAGTTAAACAACTCGTTACTCTAAAGCTTTCGAGGGAAGAAAAAACTATGCACTATGCAGTATATATACGAAGCAACCAAAACCTACCAAACACTAACTGGCCCTTCGTCTGTAAGCAATTGCGTTGAAGCCTTCAATCTTCTAGGGCAAAACACCATGGGGGCACAGCATCCAAACCGTAGAATCTCCCTCCAGTAGGTGTCTACAGCACACAATATAAAACCAGACAATAGAAAAGTGGATCACTAGAAGAATTTTCGGATTGCGCTAAAAATAGGCTAGAAACACGATTTAAGCGGCTGCTAGCAGCATGACTCCAAGTCTCATTTTGGTTTGTTCTGTAGTTCTGATAGTTTACACATGACCTACACACAACCGCTCTATTTACATATTGATTGGAACTATGTATAATCAACAATTTACTTGTTCGCATATACCTTTGTGTTTACTCATAGCATGGAAAAGTAATATTATGCAAATGATTACCTTGAAACCCTTGTACAGCTTCTTGACAGGTGCCATGTAAGTGTTAGGCTGATGCAAAGTTTTACTCTTCCTAACTAAACTGACTCGAGATTTTAATGGGCAAAATTACTTTCGTGCATGATGCTCCGTCATATTTGAAAAATTTGAGCGACACGAATGTTTTCAAAATTTCAACCGGTCTAGTGGCTACCTATGAACTTCGCAGTTAGTTAGCATCCTCTCCATATTTGAGAGACAGTTGCTTGACCAATCCATTGCACTTCTGCACGGACCACACGGTGCCGGTGTTTGTCAAGCAATTAGCACCCGGTACTCATTGCATGCAAAAGACAGGATCGGTATTGTCAAGGTTTTTTTTGCGTCTCCAATCTGGTCGTTGATTGATCTAGTTGTTTGAGGGAAAAAACATGACTCAACAAAAACACTCACAAAAGGTCATTCAACCTGAGCCGATCCAATTTCTATAACTCACTCTCGTTAACCGTGCCATAAACTGATACAAGATATCGATCAAACCTAATCGTTCCAGTCGATTGTGACGCCAATCGAGGGTTCTCTTCATACCGTCTAGACGTGAAAATAAGATTCGCAGGCTCTGACGTCATCGATTTGAGCTGGTTAGTTCTGCCGATTATTTAGACCTGACTGAGCTTTGGGTCGGGTGGTTTTTGTTTAGTTCTGGCGTTGAAACGACCTCAATTATTCGGTAGTTATCTTATTCTTCACCTCGAGGCTGCGCCTCAGATAGTTCCTGTGCAGATTCAGATAACAAGAACGATCGTGGGTCATAAGTAGAGGGTTACCGTTCACTGATCCCAAGACGGCATCAGCACGTGTTTTCGGGGAGCCGTCATGGTCGAGTAAGCCACGGTGTCTCTGGTTGAGTAACATGATAGGAAATCATTCAACTTGACCCACCAAATGGATTTAAAGGTATCAATTTTTCATAGGAGGTTCGTTTCATAATTTGCACTTAATTTTTTTAAAGTATCGTTGGTCTGAAAAAAAAGAATAATTTTCATACAATCTTCTTTTGAATGGAGCCAAACATAGCTTCCGATTGATGGGTTTTCCAGCGACACTGTTTTTTTATTGAGTTGTTCTTTCAGAGACACCGTGAGACCTTTTCTATTACGCTGGTCATGGCAATTTGATATCACTACAGTGGTAAATCCCATGCTCAGCACGTGCAATATCGGGACGACTGTTTTTTTATATTCTTTATGATGTTTTGTGAAAATGCAATGACGTAAATCTGGGTGTATATTTTGTGAGATTAGTTTGATTCAGTTAATTTTTGCAACGCTACGTATAGCCTCGGTATTCTCCTGTCAGATCGGTGGGATTTCCGGTCGAGAAGAGATTATTGTTATTCTTAGCTGGATAATTGATTCAGTTGGATGATAAACCTTATTGGTTGAATGATTGAATGATTGCTGATGAGATTTTTTTTTTTTGTGTGTCGTTATTAAGAAGCACGCATCACGTGATACATTCAAATAAAGATCATTGATGGACTGAGCAACCTGTTCGAGGTTCGCCTGATATTTTTACTGAGCGCAGCGAAGAGATGGATGACATTTACAATATTAACACTTAAAAAAGGAGAGTAGTGGTATATGATGAGCATACTGAGCACACGGGTCTAACTAAGCACCATTAATGCCGTAGGAACCAATCAATGTCTGGAATGTCCCAGATCGTTACATGACTTATGTAAAGTCGTATGGTTTGTGACGCTCCCTTTATGTGCATGATAATGAACAGAAATTCATACTACTTTTTCATGACTTTGCAAAATTGATTGTGATATTTACAACTATGTTCGTCTTTTTTCAATTAGTTCGTTTATTTATGAGGCTTAAACGTGTGCAACACTTTGCGGATCTGATATTCAAATTTATTGTAAACTAGCTGACCCGGCAGACGTTGTCCTGCTTACAATTAAACTACTTATTGGAAAATTGTAGAAGGTATTAGCAACAATCAATATGCAACTTGCGATTTGAAATTGGTTCACTGTTGGAGAACCCTTCGTCTGAGGTACACCTTGAAGCTACCACCTTGCTGTACATATTTGCGCCTTTGTTTTGCTGTGTTATTTTGACAGAATATTTGAGAGTGTGTTCGTGGGAGTTTATTATTAGGCGCATATTATTAAGCTTGGGACCGAGCTTGGGACCGATGTGCTAGTACTGACTGAGCCAAGCAAAAAATCGTGTTTGTTCGGGACCTACTGATCTTAGAGTTAGTCTATGATATTAGGCTCGAATCACAAGCATTCGATCTAGAGTAGTCTTGAATCTAGAGTAGTCTTTGAATCAATCCATTTGGCTAATAAAGCATCGCTTGCACTTGTTGTACAATGTCCCGCTTCATGGTGGAATAATGTTGCTGAGTTAATCTCCCTTGAAATAAATCTGTAGAAATTTATGGTCTGCGTCCGTCTGTGGCAACATTGAATTCGCTTTTTGGTAAATTTGACCTGTAAAGTAGACGCTTTCACAATTTCATAATTTACTAATTTTTAAACTCTTTGAATCCTTAAGGTTCAATGCCCAAGAAAACTTTTAAATATTATTATGTGAGTTGCGCCAAAAGAAGTCATTTGAAAACAACAATTATAACTCTGGATGTTCTGCAGAAAATGTTTTGAACCACTTCCTGATCCCGACACCAATGAGCGCAATGAGGCTCTGGTGTTTCATTTGAGAACTTCAATGCATTGAAATGATAACAAACTACACTCATTGATCCAATGGCGACTGATATATTCGCATTGTCATCAAGATTTTGTGGAATGTAGGCTTACCTTCGCAATTGTTTTATAAGGTTATGTTGGGCACGATTGTTGCCAGATCTTTTTGATACATGCCGATTACGCTTCTTTCTAACTCCATCGCTTGTATTTCGATCTGCTCTTTCTTCTTCACTCAACATTATTCGAGCCCGTGAAATCCGTTGTCGATCCAATTCAGTTTGAGTTGCACGCTGATCGTCGCTTTGTCTCATTCGAGAGTTTACTGAGCTAGCAGCCGACCGATATTATTCTGTCTAGTTGGAGGCATTGTACAACAATACTAATTGAAATTGACTGAAATCGAAACTTAGTTTGTGTTTTTTTAAATTCTAGTAAAATCGTCGATTTCACCTTCCTGATACACTATTAATCACACAGCGAACGATACTAATGTAAACAAAAACGTAATTACACATCTGTCAGTTCAACACAAAAGACATAAACTAATACCTTCATTTTCCATTGACCTTCATTCCAATTCTTGACCAACAATAGAATAGGGTTAATCAACATTTGTAAACATATACTTTTGAGCCTTTTTTCTCGCAAACCATAGGCTACACACGCAAATCTATTGCATCATCGTGTAGAGAAACTTTTCCCTACATTATTATGGTATAGATTTGCGTGGGTGGCTTATGGCTTAAGATAAAAAGGGCTGAGGAATATTTGACTACAAATGTTGATAGGCCCTATTCTATTGTTGATCTAGAATTTACATCTCGCTGCGAGGTGTCACCAATACAAACGTTCCAGTTAATACGTGCATCTACACGCTATAAATCGTATACACTGAAGTTACTTTTTACACAGGAGTGAGTGCGATGGAAAAAAAACTACTTAAAAAAATCGAGTAGATTCCTAAATCCACGTGAAAACCCGTAATTTACAAAAACTTTGCAAAAAGCGAGATAAGTTAGGTTTGAAACGCGTTTTTGATCAAATATAAGTGAACGTTATCTACTCGTTTGAATGACGAAAACCGCGTCAAATTCCGACAACCCCGTAAAAAATTGCGAAATAAACGACTCTAGTGTATTATCATTTTTTGTACATCTTCTCAAAAGGTCCTAAGTAACAATCAGTGATTCTCTCCTCTATCGTTCTTTGTTTTGAGTTAATTGCGAAGCCATTATAATAGTTTCCACCGGTTTGTCCTTACAAATCGAAAGATAGTATTGCTGTCTATTATGATATTCCCAAACAAAATGACAATTCGATTTTTATGATTTTTTCTCATTTTCTAGTAAAATTTTCTATTTTGCTTTATGGTGTTAGTGAAAAGAGCACCAATTACTCGTAGCTGGCTCTAGGTTAATGGGTCACATTATCGATTGGAAGGGACTAGGAAGGAAACATAATTCAGTTGGTTGATTGGTTTCCATCAAGTCTTCGGTTACAATAGACGAATTTCACGCCAACGCATCCAGTGTTTGGCATCACCCTCACAGAATTCAATGAAACTTTGTGGGTGTGAATACTCAAAAAAATCGACTCGTTGTTTTCACGTGAAATTTCACGTAACTTCCACCTGAACACGTAACCAAGTTTTCTTCAGTAAAATCAGGTTAACATTACGTGCCAGTGAATTGTACGTGAAAAATTACGTAACATTTATGTGCTTTTCACGTATAATGTGAATTAACGTGGAAATCACGTAACTCTTACGTGAATTCCACGTGTTTATTACTGGTTTTGGCAGTGGACGAAAATTACGTGCTTTTCACGTGGATGTAACGCGTCGTTTTTTTTTAGTGTAGACTATGTCTTTTCAAGCAACTTTGCATAGTTTGTTTTTTCATAATTTATCTAGACTATAAGTTTTTTGATTTTTTTTAAATCAACGTTATTCAAAAAGGAAAAAACTGATTTTTTTTACTTATTTATTTTCCGTCGGCCTATTTCCTCACATGGTGACAATCACCGACGCAAAAAAAAAACTGATGTATGGGTGACATTTAGAAAATTGTCCGAACTTTTATGAAAAAAATTGTAAAAATTGTAAAATCGATTCTTACACACTAAAAAAATATTTTAAAATTTAAAGTCAATTGGCAAAATATGACTAACTTAGAATTGTACGAAATTTTTCTTTAATAAAGGCAATATAACTAGAAATTAGAAGAAATATTAGTATTTTCCATTTGATTCAAACTACCTTTGCTTATCTGGACAGATACGCGTATTTCTTCTACAATGTGCAGACTTCTTCAGTGTTTTGTTCTAATAACTCGACTTGGTCGAGTTATTAGTACTCGACTAGTACTCGACTAATCGACCAAGTCAAATTATTAGTACGAGACACTGAAGAAGTCTGCACATTGTAGACGAAATACGCGTATCTGTCAAGATAAGCAAAGGTAGTTGGAATTAAATGGAAAATACTAATTTTTCTTCTAATTTCTAGCTACAGGTATTCCACTAAATAGTTCAAACCCTCTAGGATTCAAAGGCAATATAATTATCTAAAAGTTCGCCATAAATTTGCAAGATGGACACTTTTAAGAAAAAAAAAATTGTCAAACAACAAATTTTTCATGTTAACACAGCTAAAAAAAACAAGACTTAAAAAAGTGATGTATGGGTGACTTTTAGAAAATTTTCTTAATTTCTATGAAAAAAAATTTAAAAATTGTAAAATTGATTCTTACACACTAAAAAATATATTTTGAAGTTCAAGCCAATTTGCAAAACAATGCAATCTTAGAATTGGACGATTAGTTTTTCTTAATAAAGGCAATATAATTGTCAAAAAGATCGCTGCAATGTGTATGGGCACTATTAAGTATAAAAAAGTTTTTATCATAACAACTTTTCCATGTCCTATTTTTACCGTGTATCACGCAAACTCGTCTTGTTATGGTCTTCAACACCCCTATAGAATCCAATAAAATTTAGCAATTATAAAGAATTGAATGTATTGACCATCTGATAAAAAAAATCATCTAGACTAACATTTGAAAAGGGTCAAAAACATTAAATTTCCCTTTCAGTAAAACAGAAACAAAAGTGTACGTTTAAGTACATGTCGTTCATAACTGCTTGTTCGGATATTCCTATTTTTAGGGGTGATTCAAATATGGCTTCGTATATCTCTTGGGGGTGAGGGGGCGCAAGGAAGGTCAAGATTTAATAAGGGTTTTATTTTCACGTATTAGTCATTAACGTAGCTTCATATATTACATTTATAAATCTTTCACATACAAAGTGAATTTCTTTGGATTATCCTTTGAATCAGAAAACGTTTTAGCTGGAATTTGATTTTCTGAAATAGGTACAAAGCAATGAACCTGTGTATCAGGTATTGTCTTTACGTGGCTATAGAACTCCTCAAGTTCTTCTGACAGTTTTGCATACTGTTCAGCTGATATGAAGCAGAAATTCAGTGTTGTCATACTTTTATTTGTCTGTTCAACGGCCCAGTCTTAAAGTTCCCGAGGAGTTTTGAATGTGTTTCCATAATCTCGAGCAAGGCTTGCTCTCTTTGCCATTCGCTTGAGATTACCAACAATAGCATCAAATAGACCCACGTAACGTTGCAACGAAGTGCCATTCTGCTTCACACTTGGACTTTAAATTACACAAGATGTCAAAGTTCTTTTTGTTTTTATAATAAGCCGCTGCTCCACCTGACATGAAAATCATTTTTGAGCAATATATTGAATTTTGCTTAATGAAATCTAGCAATTTTGATATAAACAAGTGAGTCGTGGGTCAATACTTCAGATATTGTGATAAAGCTTTTGTTTTGTATTATCACTAAAGTTTGAAAAACAATAATAATTTAAAAATAAGCCCTTCCCAAATGGTAACTTTGATATTTCAAAAATGGAAATTAAGGGTATTTCCAAATCCGGATTCCAAATCCAAATTTGGATTTTCCAAAAAAAATCCAAATTGTCATTATGTCAGGTTTTTGGACCAAATTATAAGACGAGTTGGCGCGATACACGCTTAAAATTGTACATGAAAAGTTGTTTTTAAAACTTTTTTTCCCATAAAAGTGTCCATCTCGCGATGTAGGGCGAACTTTTTGACAATAGTATTACCTATATTAAAAAAAAATCGTCCAATTCTAAGAAAGATTTTTTTTGCAAATTGACTTTAATTTTAATTTTTTTTTTTTGTGTGTGTAAAAATCGATTTAACAATTTTAACAGTTCTTTTCTATAAAAACTAAGTCAAAATTCTAAAAGTCACCCATACATCACTTTTTTGTATGTCTTGTCTTTTTTGAGTGATGTTGAGATGAAAAATTTGTTGTTGGAAGAACTTTTTTTCTTTAAAAGTGCCCATCTCATAAACCACGTAGACTTTTCTGGCGAAAGGGGAGATTTGGCAAAAGTCTACGCTTCATACAAAAATTTAAAAAAATGTATGAAGGAAAGTCTACGAGGGGGGAGGGGGGTTGAGATGATCAAAAATGAGTCTACGTGGTTTATGAACAGGCCCCAATGTATGGCGAACTTTTAGACAATTATAAAAGGCTTTTTTTTTTAAATCGTCCAATTCTAAGATAGTTATTTTTTTGCAAATTGATTTTAAATTTTAAAATATATTGTTTTAGTGTTTAAGAATCGATCGAATCGAATTTTCTAGACAATCAAGACAAGACAATTTTCTTAAAGTCATACATCACTTTTCTGTAAGTATTTTCCTTTTTAAATTATGATGATTTAAAAAAATGATCAAAAAACTTAAGCTTTTCCAAACATTAGTCTAGAAAAATTTTTGAAAAAACAAAGTATGCAAAGTTGCTTGAAAAGACATAGTTTACACACCCACAAAGTTTCATTGGATTCTGAGAGGGTGCTGCCAACCACGAAGACGAGTTGGCGTGAAATTCAGGAGCTAAATGGCTGATCAATAACTTGCTGGGCAGGTACAAGTAGCACTGAAACAAGAGGATAGTAGGGAAACTGCCCCCATATTAATGTCATTGTTCCTATATTCATCTTACGATGAATCAAACAATGGGGCAGTTGAAGGATCAGTTTCGTTTTCTAATAATGTTTGCTTACGTTAAATAACTACAACAAACATTACTAACTAATCCTATTACGTGTATATCGTTTTATTTCAAGTAGGATGAATTGCAAAGTGATGAGATTAATATAGGTACATCTTCCCTATATGTTGGACACAAATTCGGGAAATTTACTGGAATTGGGGGTGATGACGTTGCACATTAAGGTCAGACAAACAAAGGAATTCGTAGATCACTTGCATGTAGGAAGGTTCACGCTTTTCCAAAACATCTCTTACCTCGTGGAAGGGTTGTTTACCTCGGGCCACTACCCTAGTAGCACACTTGCTGCCATTCAGTTGAGATTATGATATGATCGTTGTGTGGTACTTTAGTAGAGTGTGAAATAGTCGTGCTCTGGGAGGCATCATTATCCGGCCAATGCTAAACTTCGTGAGCGGTCATAACCGGTTCCGCACCTACATATATTGGGGACTACATATGAGCGGACCCAAACAAAGGTAATCCTAGATGATTTTTCGACCAACGCACACATCTGCTCCCTTATTTTTGAAAGAAAGTAAGACGAGTGCCGGACTGTTTTCATCGACCGGATTGCCGCAATAGAACTGAAACTATCCGAGAAGATGAAATAATAGTTTATGGACATGCGAAATTGATTGCTTGCTTGATTGAATGCAGATGAGTATTCATTGTAAACACCAAAATCAGTGCATTCATCAATATGCGACCCATCAGTGAAAATTCTTCTATTGCAATTGACATGTTGGTACTTTTTAATAAAAATATGGGGAATTAAAATACGTCGAAGTTGATCAGGAGCTCCTTGAATAGCCTGTTTTATGAAGATATCGTTGTCAAGGAAGAAACTGTAATAAGAGATGCGTACACTAGGAGAATTATTACATGGAAGATTTACAGGGGATGATCAAAAAGGAGAAGACTAGCAAAATTTTGTCCAGATTCAAAGTGATACAGTTCGGTGAATAATTATTCTAGTTTGAGCATGTTTATTCAAAATTTGATTTGATCTCCGGACACCGGAGATATTACGGATACTTTGAGGTTATGTCAAATGTGCTAATTTTCTGCAGCTCGTTATTTTTTATGTTACTTGAAAATCGGAAATATTATATTTTTCTCAGCAATTAAAATTCATGCCAAGTCTGTCAGTGGTTAAATATCGTGAATCGGCCCATAAACAACCGAGATATGGCTATTTCCGTAAAATGTAGTTTTTTACCCAATTGCCTGACACTTCTCATGTTGAAAAACTCCTTTTTAATTTATCTGTAACTCTGCGTACCCTTAACCAAATTAGATGCAACTTTTTCCATACGATCACAAATTTATCCTAGTTTTTGGAAGAGTAGTGGACATTTCGTTATTTTCCGTAGTTCTGGATTCATTATCGGGAATCGTGAAGGAAGTACCCTACCAGTGTAATGGCTAGAGTTAGAACTGTATCAAACCTGCGACATATCAAACTTCATGATTTTACAAACCAATACCACTGGTAGTCAACCTGAGAGTATTCTTTCACATTGGTCACACCTGGTGACGTTCCGGATTCCGGGTTCCCCCAGGGAAGTAGCCAGATTTCGAATGATGTCAAACCCTGGCTTGCGACACATCAAATTTCATGATTTTACAAAACAATACCGCTGGTGGTCAACCTGAGAGTATTCGGTCACATTGGCCAAACCTGGTGACGTTGCGGATTCCGGGTTCCCCCGGGGAATTGGCGAGATATAGAACGATTCCAAACTATGGATTGCGACACATCAAACTTCATGATTTTACAAATCAAGATTACTGGTGCTCAACCTGAGAGTTTTCGGTCACATTGGTCAGACCTGGTGACGCTCCGGGATCCGGGTTCCCCCAAGGAAGTGGCTGGATTTAGAACGATGTCCAACCTGGCTAGCAACACATCAAACTTCATGATTTTACAAACCAATACCACTGGTGGCGAATCTGAGGTTTATATTGTGGGCATCAGGATTCAATGGCAAATTATTCAAACATAGTTTCAAAAATATAGAAAAGTTCGGATATGCTAACAATAATTCAGTTATTTTGATTAGATAGATCGTTTCAAAGGAAAATCGCGTTTAATAAGGCGTGGGTCCACCATTCGCATTCAAAACGGCTAGGATACGCCTAAGGATGGAATCGTAGTAATCGCCAATTCCCCGGTGGAACCCGGAATCCGGAACGTCACCAGGTGTGGCCAATGTGACCGAATACTCTCAGGTTGACCACCAGCGGTATTGTTTTGTAAAATCATGAAGTTTGATGTGTCGCAAGCCAGGGTTTGACATCATCCGAAATCTGGCTACTTCCCTGGGGGAACCCGGAATCCGGAACGTCACCAGGTGTGGCCAATGTGACCGAATACTCTCAGGTTGACCACCAGCGGTATTGTTTTGTAAAATCATGAAATTTGATGTGTCGCAAGCCAGGGTTTGACATCATTCGAAATCTGGCTACTTCCCTGGGGGAACCCGGAATCCGGAACGTCACCAGGTGTGGCCAATGTGAAAGAATACTCTCAGGTTGACTACCAGTGGTATTGTTTTGTAAAATCATGAAGTTTGATATGTCGCAAGCCAGGTTTGATACAGTTCTAACTCTGGCCATTACACTGGTAGGGTACCTCCTTCACGATTCCCGATAATGAATCCAGAACTACGGAAAATAACGAAATGTCCGCTACTCTTCCAAAAACTAGGATAAATTTGTGATCGTATGGAAAAAGTTGCATCTAATTTGGTTAAGGGTACGCAGAGTTACAGATAAATTAAAAAGGAGTTTTTCAACATAAGAAGTATCAGGCAATAGGGTAAAAAACTACATTTTACGGAAATAGCCATATCTCGGTTGTTTATGGGCCGATTCACGATATTTAACCACTGACAGACTTGGCATGAATTTTAATTGCTGAGAAAAATATAATATTTCCGATTTTCAAGTAACATAAAAAATAACGAGCTGCAGAAAATTAGCACATATGACATAACCTCAAAGCATCCGTGCTATCTCCGGTGCCCGGGAGTCTAAACTAGAATAAATTCCCCGTTGAACGCTTCTAGTTTCATCAAAATCGGTTAATTATTCACCGAACTGTATCACTTTGAATCTGGACAAAATTTTGCTAGTCTTCTCCTCTTTGATCATCCCCTGTATATCGGATGACATATAGTTAATATAGATTTGCAAGAATCTCGACAGGGTACTCAATTCGAGCTTTTTTTTCGAAATTTCCAATCACAAGGTTGTTACTGATTCCACACTTGACCAGTATTCTAGATCAGAGCTGCCAGAAGCGGTACTGGAAGGGTTTTGCTTCTGCCAGAACCTCCAGGCTTAGATCGTGCGTTGAATGCGTACAGCCAAGAGCAATACGTAAACAATGATATTGAATGCGTTCTAATATAATGCCGTGGCTGTTCGCCATATTCGAGAACAGAAAGAATTGTTGTTTTGTAGAGTTTAATGAGGTCTTCCGGGTGAGCACGCCAACATTTACCGGAAGATGATCTTAGAAAATTGATCCTTTATTGACATTCCTGTTTTAAATACGCAATGTGAGTACTCCAAGTGCATTTTGAATCAAACATGACTCCGAGGTATTTGAAGGTCAAAGATTGGGTAATGTCTCTTCCAGACAGCTTCAGACGCAGTTGGGCTGGGAACCGCTTTCTAGTAAACACTACCAATTCGTTTTTTTTGCGGTGAAAACTCGATCCTCAAATTTCTGACCCAGATGGCCAGAGTGAATTTTGCAATGGTCTATGCAAGATTTCCGCATGTGGAGCCCTAAAGGAGATCACAGCATCGTCTGCAAGTTGACTTAGCGTGCATCTATTTTCCAAGCAGTTATCAATATCTTTAAGATAAAAATAGATAAAAGATATAAACTAAGGATAAGCCGATGTAGCTAGTTCTGGAAGTTTTCAGATGGCCCAGGTTGAAGATCATTTGTTTTTCTGACAGTAACTTATACAAAAATTGACTTAAAATCCCTGGTAAACCACTTTTTGTAACTAATGAAGACTTCCACCCGATTGCACACGTGGCCATCTTGACTAGTCAGCTCAGCTAACTCACCTCTTATTGATCTCAGGGTCGATTTACCGTACTAGAAGAAACTCCTTCAATTAGTTGACGCAGGTCGTCAGATTGATGCTTCAAATTTTTCGCTTAACAACAAAATGTTTGGTTCGGAAAAATCAACCAACGTTGTAAATGAATTAAGAAATGAAAAACAGGATAATAAAAACCTAAATAACAACCCACGACCAAATAATAACCAACAGTCTCTTGTATCCTGGGAAGTGAAGAAGATTGGTGTGTTAAAGTGTTCAGCAAGTGAGAATCAAACCCGTAATTTTTACCGGAATTATTAGGGGAACAGTAATAGGACAGTTAAAAGTTTATATTTACCCTCCGGTTGATATCTAAATGAAAAAGTTAAAAGGGCATAGCCCTAAGTGTGACTTAACTCGCCAAGAACAATTTTATGCAGTGCAATAAGTAGTGACCACGCAGTGGTATACTGGATTTCTTCATCAATAAATTGAGGTCAGTTAGTAAACCCAGTGTGCCGAGAGGTCGTCTTCCGGTGTAAAAGTTTTAGTCGACACGGTAAAGAACTGTCCGTGAAGTTAGTAGACCGGCTAGGCAAGGTGTCGCGGGGCGAGTTAAGTTTAATTTCTCTCGAAGGTGAAGGTTTACCTTTCAAAACCACCTATGCAGAGTCAATCATAGTAACCCATGATTCAGCAGACAAAATTTGACAGCTCTATCACTCGAACTGTATCCGTGAGGGCAAAAACAGTGAAGCGACTCCGTTCAGAAAAGTGTGCGTTCAAAGAACGGCACCCCGCCGCGTCGAAAACGGACATCTTGCGGCACTTTGAGAACGCCGGATACGCCCGTTCCGGCATCTACAACATCTTGGCACTATTAGACAACAATCGGAGCACCGAAAGAAAGCCCGGTTCCTGACCTTGACAAGAAGCTCCAAAGGATGCTGAAGAGGAAGACCGAGGGAAAAGTGGCTACATCGCTGCGTGCGCTTTCCCGGGAGGTCTGTTCAACCGGCCAAACAGTGTAAAAGTACCTGCCGAACATGAACATACATGTCAGAAAGCGGAAGTCGCGTCCACTAGTTTCGAAGGTACAGGCAATGACGGAGCGGCAGCGGCTGAATAAGATGGTCAACTCGATTTTCTCTGCGAGAACGACGAGACCTATCTCACCCCTCGTGCATTTAAAAAACTTGAACACTTCTCATTTTGAATGTTGACTCTGTTTTGTTCTCGCCATTTTCTATTCAGTTGTTAAAATGGTTCGAAGCAAGAAAAGCAGCGTATCAAAATTTTGCACGCGTATAAGCAAAATTCAATTTATTAGCAACTTTTTAATCAGAGATAAAGGAATCAAATTGGGAAAGTCCCACGCAACAGTGCAACGAACAAAAAAACGAGCCAGACTGTCAACTTATAAGGTTACAGTGACACCAAATCGATATGATAAGCAAAATACAGCCAAAGGAAGAGCGTTGTAAGTTGTACACGAGTTTGTTAACCAAGTTTTATTACGTCGATGAAACATACGTCATGGCTGATTTCAAGCATTCAAGAGTTTTATACGGCTACCGGGTAAGAAAATGTTCAAGATTATTTTAAGCAGAAAAAAAATATCAAAGTTCCCGAAAAAATACTTGTTTTGGCAGACTATTTGCACCTGTGAGCTAAACAGAGAAAGTTTCGTAACAACTGGCACTGTAAACCAAGATATTTATGTAAAGCAATGCTTGCAAAAGCGCTTATTTCCTTTTTTTGAAAAAACATAGTTGTTCCACTCTCTCATCGGGGCATCTGAAAACAACGGACGGACGGAACGGAAAAATACGGTGGGAAAGTCACGGACCCAGAAACTGTACAGCCAGATGCTGACGAAGCCTCATTGTCTCATCATGGATGATGAAACTTACGTCAAGGTGAACTTTCGGCAGCTTCCAGGGCTATTGTTCTTCACCGTGCAGCACAAGTTTGATGTTCCGGAGGAAGTAAGGAAGCAGAAACTTTCAAAGTTTGCCAAGAAATACATGATTTGGCAAGCGATCCGTTGTGTGGCAAACGGAGTGCGCCGTTCGTGACTACCGGGATTGTAAACGGGGAAATCTACCTCAAGGGGTGTCTACAGAAACGTCTGCTTCCTCCGTTGAATCAACACGAGAGACCTACGATCGTCTGGCCGGATCTAACTTCGTGCCACTATTCAAATGTTGTCCTGGAGTGATACGAAGCCAACGAGATAACTATCGTATCCAAGGACATGAACCCCTCCAACGCACCGGAATTATGGCCCATCGAAAAATTACGGGGTATTACGAAGCAGGCATTACGGTTGCATCCCAAGCAAATCAAATCTGAGAAAGACATGAAGAAAAAGTGGGTTTCTGCACAGGAAAAGCTGCAGCCAGATGTTGTACGTTTATGGTATTGAAGTTGAATGAAATAAATATGCCAAAACCTTGCTCAATGGTTATTTTTTATTGTCTGAAAGTTTGTTAATTTTTAACAACGTTTATCCGTGATGCAATTTGATGCGGGACACCTTTTAGTCTGCAAATCGTACCCAAGGAGCAAACCCCTCCAAACTTGCTGGAACTGAAATATTGTGCAATCAAAAAGAGAAACCTAAAGAGAACTCAAAACACAGTTGGAAATGAAAAACAGTGCAAAGTAAATTGAATTTCAGCAGGATGGATATAACAGCGGTACAAAACTTGATGGAAGGTGTAAAACGTAAAGCCCGACAGTTCGCATTCGGAAACCTAATCAAATAATGTTCCTGTGTTTTGTAGACGATGAACTTCAAAAAGAAATGAAGATTGTTCATTTATATAATAAACTTATCAGTGTGCACACCGTTTCACCCTTTATCCGCTATACTCAACACAAAATTTTACAAAATTAATCAAAATAAAACTGCTTTCAAATCAGAGTGATAATTTTGCTAAAGTTGGCGTTGAGCCTTGTGTTTGTAGATGAGCCATTTGCAAAATATTTAAATACAAACTCATTCATTTCCTTTGAAAATTTTACCATAGTTGGGAGCAGAGAAAAAAAATATATCTCTTACAATGGGTTTACGGCTTTCTTGTTAAATAATTGTTATTTAATTCATGTTAACCGTTTATAACCTGTGACTGTGTATTGTATATCTAGAATGAATTTCTCGGTTTATTGGTTCAAATTTAAATGGTTAAATTTAGTTAATTCAAAGGTCGTAGAGATTAGAGCCCTTGAAGTCATGCCCCAAGTAACAATTTTAGTTTTGTTCCAGCCGTATAGCACTCCTCCCGATTTTGTTGATAAAACTACATTCAAAACTGTTTTGCCCACCAACACCTCTTTAAAGCCGAAATTTGTACAAAGTGGCCCACTGTATAGACGGTTGGGAAAACAAATTAATAAAACCTTTATAAGACCAAGAACATTTTGAAAATGTTCTAGGGAAAGATGTTATGACCTTTTGAGAACCTTCATAAAACCTATTGGCTCCCATCAAAACCAGTATAGGGCCAAATGGCCACAGCTGTCAAACTTCACGGTGATATCGTGGTTGGTTTATGTTGTTCTGCTTTGTTCGATTCTCTGCTCTTATGATTCATTTAGCATTAAATTATAACTAAGAAAAAAGTGTTAGTGTTGCGGGAAGTTTTGTTTGATGAAAATTAATGTGCCTCGGAAATTACGCGAGTTTCCAACAACAAAAACAAAATTCAAACAAATATATTCCATAAATGCATCATGAATTTCCTGGAAATTGATAGAAGTCAATTATGTTATCTAAAAAAATGCCGAAAATGATCTCCAATCTACTGTTCATTTGCATTAAATTAAATATTTGGTGTATTTACTTTTCCACATTTCAATGATTTCTTTTATTTCGGCGATTGAAAGAAATAACAGTTTTTCCTAAGAGCCAATTTATCTTTACAATAGTTCCTATAAAACTGTTTGGTCATTTGGTGACTTCCTTCAATGCCAATTTACCGTTTAATGCATTTACTGGAGGCAAAATGGTTTCAAAATGCTTTTTCAACTGACCATAATAATATAATATGAATGAGTCCTAAAACATTCCAAAACAGCATTTTACGAGTTCATAAAGTCAAAATAAAACCTTTGATAGAAGGAAAGGGAATTTCAGAAGACAAGGTTTTAAGATCGTTGTAAAGAAGCTGTGTAGGTTCTTATAAACCTGACTAAAATATAAAACCCATGGGCCCCATCGTGTGAGGGATCATCAGGGCACCCGATAGAAGCAAACTGGATGTGAAGAGCGGTAATGCCAACTCTCTATTGCGAACAGTGTTAGTTACTTTGGCTCACTTTTTTGGCAAATTGTTCAATCTTGTTGTTGGAAGGAGATTCTTTATATCGCTGTGGATACGTATAAGTGATATTGCCTATCGATCCACCCTACCCGTTTTGGGCCCTTTAATACAATAATGGCGTGATGAGGACAATTAGTGGCTATTGCAGCTTGATCAAGTCAAACAGAGACGAGAGCCTTTCGCTGTCGGACTTAGTTTCCGTGCTACAGAGGGTGGTAGTTTATATCATATTATATTATATGCATTATTTTCAACGAGACTGCTTATAACTTTGCAGAAAGCCTATAGAAAATCTGCTCTCTGAAAAACTAAAGCATACGAATGGTATAAAGAGTTCAAAAGTGGTCGTAAAGTGGTCGAAGAATTGCCTCGTTCCGGACGCCCTTCAGCATCGAATATCGACGGATGGGAATTCAACGCGTTCCAAAAGCGTGGAGTTTCGTTAAACAAAACCACCGAAAGAAGGTTGCTGAAGACATGTGCGAGTCCCAAACGGATTCACCCTTTATGAAACGAAACATTGGTCTTTCTTAGGTCATGGGTCTGTGAACTCAATATTCCACTTAGGGGAATGAGATTCGAGTCCATGCAACCACCCCCGGCGGCCTATGAAAAGTGAATAACTAAGCGTTGGCACGTGCGTCGCTTCAAATGGGTGTTATTTTGCAGAAGATAAAATAAATTTTCAAAAAAATTGAGAAAATTTTGTTTTATTTACAATTAATGGTAGTTGTAGTTGTGTAAGTGATCAATCAGAAAGCGAACTAATCAGTGCGACCTTTTTCAAACGCAATCAAATCTCATTTCATCTTGGCATTTCAAGCATAAGGATAAACATCGCAGATTTCTA
Source organism: Aedes japonicus (assembly GCA_034211315.2). Lineage (NCBI taxonomy): Eukaryota > Metazoa > Arthropoda > Insecta > Diptera > Culicidae > Aedes > Aedes japonicus. The sequence goes on from JASCZW010001446.1 coordinate 350,068, forward strand.
GACGCACTTCTACAACTATTGAAACAATTATATATGCAAGTACAATCACAACTTAATGTCTAGAAAGTGAAGCTTCAGATGGCTCAGTAGGTAGGGGTTTACCAAGCCGGAGACGGCAGGTCGTGGATATCTGTCGGATTTGAGAATTTGCTTGACTTTCCTGGGAAATATACTACACATCATACAAATTCGTGTATTGGTGCTGTGTCATAGAAGAAAACTGTGGAACTATATCTAGCAGGTAAACCTCGTCAGCGCCAGTTAGAAGAAGAGAATGCCAAGAAGTCTGATTAATTTTCACACTAACAAAATTCAAGAAACCTGGAAGATGTACCGGCATAGTTCTGTTTTGTTGCTTCTCCTTTGCCGACTGAGGAATCTCCAGTGCATTTCTATCGCATATTTATCATGGATACCACGAGGAAACATTAAATAGTCGTTTTGTTCAACATACAGAAACATTTATCACGTTGGATTTATTTCTGAAATTCCTATATAAAAATTAAGAACTTAACATTTCAATTGAATTTCAGCAGCACAACCGTATACCTAGATAACCAACAAACATTCACTAATTTATCACTGTTAATCCATGTGAATAGCGCTTCCTCTTAATACAATTAAGCTTAATTTGTATTCACTCACTTGTATAATAGACGAACGACCTTTCCGTATCGAATACCGATTCTCCTCAGAAGACACCACAAGATTTTCTTCCCTACAGTTGCACTGACTTTCTTCTCCAATTCGAAAAGCACGTCTTCACATCAAAGCTACTAACCGTCAACTGCACGCGAGCTCCCGAAGCTTAACGGATTACATGTGCGACTTTACATGCGCGGCAGCAGAGCGCCATAATTTTGTTCCACCCCGCAGTCAGTCAGTAGTTGAATGGAATCCACGCTGCTCAGAGATTTATGACGCGAGCTTAATTTCTGCAACTCTTGCCGTTTGGTGAAAATGCCGTCTCTCCGCTCTGAGTATCTCTCTGCTGCTAGCGAAGTTCTCGCGAATTGAAGAACCGTATGTGGATAGGACGACTGAACCTCCTACTCTCACGAGCCCTCCGAGAGGCACGTACGATCCAGCCTTCGGCACGACCCACCGCCATCACCCAATCAACGATCGGTCAAGCTTCGAGCCAGCCGGCCGGCCGGCGCAACGTTTGCTACACTTTCTGCCATTTTTTGTTGCAAATTCAAAATCTGAGCAAACATCCGGATGATTTTAATCTGAAGTAGCCCGTCAACATGAGTCATCCGAAACAATTTATGAATGGAGGATTATACGCGATCACTTGACGATTGCGGAGCGAGGCGTTCGTTCAAGTGGTCGCATTTCGGGTAGTATCATTTCGTTTTAAGAATTTGTTGACCAAGGTCCACCTCTTCGTTACTTTGGGAGTGAAATCTTCAAGAGATTCAATTAGTCACCGAGTGTGACACTACGGCACATTACTTCCATGTCGACTGGTTTATTGAACTTTTGTCCCACAAAGCTTTCGTTAAAATTATTTTACCTAGAGGAGCCTCCAGAACGTTTTGTTGGCCCACTGATTTTCATTTAATTGGCACAGTCTTTGGGGCTCATTTTCCAAGGCTAGTTCTCTTGTTTTTGTTTATGAATCTCTAAAATTGATTCAAAACTGGCACTTTATGTTACGAGATGAACCGAAACTTTCGATTTGCATTATATGACCAATCAGACTGGGATGGCCTCCACTGGACAGAGAAGTTGTCTCCTAGTTAGCAGCCTCGCAGTCTTGGAATTACCAGCAGATCGCTTTCTACTTGACCGATCTACTCGTTATCGAGAATAATTTAAGCGACATTCCCAGCCCCCGGAATTGTCCGATTTTAGGGTGTAAGCGATGGGAGGTTCCCCCAGTAACTAACGTAATTCATGGTCCATTCGTATCTTCCACGTTCTGTCTGCCATCTTTACTCCACCACGAAGTCCGTTTCAGTTCCGATTTGGTCGCTTCATTTAAATTCCTGTTGCGCCTGTAGTTTTTATGATCTATAATGTATGAAATGTACTACCACCAGTGCCTTGGATTTTCATGAAATATTCATGAGAAGTGAAAATGGTTTCTTCCCAGTGTAATGATGATGTTTATTTTTTCGGTTTTCATGGTTACCACTATCTCTTCTATGCCAACTGAATTTTGTTTGCTGCAATGCACGAAGTCGGCTCTAAGTGCGGGTTAAACATTTGCTGTCACCAGGGATGCCATGATCCAGTTTAAACTGGATTCTTCCAGTTTTTTAACCTGATTCAGTAAAACAGTTAAATCTTCAAATCGTCCAGTTTTTTCACGTTTTTTTTTTACACAACCCTATTTGCGAGATTGATTTTTACCTTTTCATTGTTGAACCTTTTTTAGAATGTAGAAAGACTGCTGTTTGTAGTGTTTTTTTCTCCTTTTAATGGCCCAGACCTGTTTGGTCCATATTAGCCAAGTGTCAAGTGAAATTAAGATTTAAAACTATGGTTACGCGAAGAAAACAATTTAATTAGCTTTATCATTCAGACCAACAACTATCTACACAGGTGAAAACTCGAAAAGAAGTGATTAATAGCATAAACTGGATTCAAACATTTATTCCTGCCTCAGTGATAAATTTCGCGATTTGTAGAAATTCATCTTGTCAGCTATTTTTAAGTTTTTTTTTAGAGAGTACGAGAAACTTTCGTCGTATCCCAGAGAATTTGTTACATTCAAAAAGTAAGTGAATAAGGTTTTTTGCACATTACAAATACTACAAGTATCTGATCTGATCAAGTTCCAGTTTGCTAACGTTTCCTTTGTAGCCGTGTGAAAGATTCTAATTCTTCAGATAGCAATAGTTTCTATAGTGAACAAATTGAATACCTAGTACCAAGGTTCCAATTTCTTTTTATTCAGTGTTTCGAAATGCTGTTTTCCTTTGTCTATAGATAATTCAAAATATTCTGTATTCCATTGTGACATTAATTCAGTTTTAATGTTTATTAAACAATCACCTATCGTAAGGGGATAGATTTCCTGTGTTGGTCTTGAAATACCTAATTTGACTGGAGCATCAGCTCTATCATCCCATCCCTACCTCCCCGTGGTGCCGACTGGGGTATGAGTAACCATAGGAAAGATCGGGTAACCAACCTCGGTGGGACCTTGGTCATATGCTGACAGGGTAGGGGGGCTGCCCTCTTTAAAGGGTGCAATCTATCTGAGCGTATGTTCTCCATGTTAGGGGCGGCTCAAAACAGCGTCTGTCCTCCATGTTAAGCGGCTGATCATCATCCTTGTGCCAGCATGGAACTCTAAACAGTGCTGTGCACGATGGTCCTCCGGCAAGACAGGGGGTTGGGGAAGGCCCAACAAGCCACCATTTAAAAAAATCAATGTTACAAATAATACAGAAGTTAATACGGACCGGAACAACCGGCAAAGACCTAGGCGACGAATTAAGGACTACGATTGAAAACTCTGAACATGGAACTGCAAATCGCTCTGCTTCCCTGGCTGCAATCGGATAATCTACGACGACCTTCAACCACGTAACTTCGAAGTCGTAGCACTGCAGGTGGTTTGCTGGACAGGACAGAAGGTATGGAAAAGCGGGCATCGGGCGGCTACTTTCTACCAGAGCTGTGGTACCACAAACGAGCTGGGCACCGGCTTTGTAGTGCTGGGCAAAATGCGTCAACGCGTGATGCGATGGTTTCCGATCAACGCTAGAATGTGCAAGCTGAGGATCATGGGTCGATTCTTCAACTACAGCATCATCAACGTACACTGTCCACACGACGGGAGACCCGATGACGAAAAAGAAGCGTTCTACGCGCAACTTGAGCAATGTGATAGAAAACCAGCACCTGTGCAGGACTTGCCATGGGGACGTTTCTTCAATTGTTATCCATGACTTGGGCCAGATAACTTGGATGAATCCTTCATCCAGCCTGGCACCCTGTATTTATGTAATGTACGTAATAGAATATTGCAAATACACGGCCTTACATTGAGCTACTACGGAAAACCGGAGTTGCTCAGGAATACGCGCAACAGTTAGAAGCAGCCCGACCAACGGAAGAGCAGCTTGGCGCTGCTACTCTTGAATATGGTTGGAGTAATATTCAAACCGCCATTGGTAGCACTGCATTAGTGACACTAGGTACTTCTGCACCGATTCGAAATAATGACTGGTTTGATGGCGAATGCAAGCAGTTAGTAGCGGAGAAGATTGCAGCACGGGCGAGAATGCTGCAACACCGTACGAGAGTGAATGTGGAACGGTATAGACAGGCACGGAACAGACAAAATTCTTTTCTTCGAAGGAAAAAGCGCCAAAGGGAAGATCGAGACCGCGAAGAAATGTAAACACTGTACCGTGCTAACGACACACGCAAATTCTATGAGAAGTTGAACAGCTCGCGCAAAAGCTACGTAAAGGGTGATACGGTCAAAATTTGGTCAAGGGAAAACGCGTGTAAGTCGGTGAAATCGTTTATTTAAAAAATCAAATTAAATTTCTTTTTCAAGTTCAATTAGTATAAAATTCAGGAAAAATATTCAGTTAGGCTTCCGCTTTTCCAAATCCGAATTGCCGGGCCTTACGCTTGACCCCTGCCATCAGATTTTGTACAGCCACCTTGTCTACCTTCTTCGCCGCAGAAAGCCAGTTTGCCTTGAACTGCTGCTCGTCCTTAGCAGTTTTTTTGGTCTTCTTTAGGTTCCGCTTGCCAATAGCCCAGTATTTCTCAATTGGGCGGAGCTCTGGCGTGTTGGGAGGGTTCTTGTCCTTGGGAACCACCTGCACGTTGTTGGCGGCGTACCACTCCATGGCCTTTTTACCGTAATGGCAAGATGCCAAATCCGGCCAAAACAGTACGGAACAACCGTGTTTCTTCAGGAAAGGCAGCAGACGTTTATTCAAACACTCTTTCACGTAAATTTCTTGGTTGACAGTCCCGGAAGCTATGAAAATGCTGCTTTTCAAGCCACAGGTACAGATGGCTTGCCAAACCAGATATTTCTTTGCGAACTTTGACAGTTTCGTGTGCTTGAAAATATCTGCTACCTTTCCCCTTCCTTTTGCCGTATAAAACTCCTGTCCCGGAAGCTCCTTGTAGTCGGCTTTGACGTAGGTTTCGTCGTCCATTACCACGCAGTCAAACTTCGTCAGCATCGTCGTGTACAACCTCCGGGATCGCGCTTTGGCCGTCGTATTTTGTTTATCATCGCGATTTGGAGTCACTACCTTCTTGTAAGTCGATAGTCCGGCTCGTTTTTTGGCTCGATGCACGGTTGTAGACGATACACCCAGCTTATTTGCGGCATCTCGGAGAGATAGGTTAGGGTTTCGCTTGAAACTACCGGCAACTCTCTTTGTCGTCTCAGCGGCTTCCGGTTTTCGATTTCCCCCCGATCCAGACTTCCTGGCTGTCGACAAACGTTCCCCAAACACTTTAATTACATTTGTAACGGTTGATTTGGCAACTTTTAGCGATTTTGCCAACTTTGCGTGCGAGTAGCTCGGATTTTCGCGATGCGCGAGCAAAATTTTGATACGCTGCTCTTCTTGCTTGGACGGCATTTTGACAACTGAAGAGTGAATTCCAAAATCAAAATAGGAGCAACATTCTACACACACACACCTTCAAAATGAGGGGTGTTCAGGTTTTTTAAATGCAAAATTGAAAGAAATACGTCAAGTTGATATTGACCAATTTTTGACCGTATCGCCCTTTACTACAAGCTGATACGTGCAGAGACCTGGATGGCAACCTTCTCACAGGAGAGTGTGAGGTGATTGAAAGGTGGAAGCAGTACTTCGACGAGCACCTGAACCGTAATGTTACAGCGAACGAAAGTGGCTCGGAAATAAATCTAGGAACACGCGCAGAAGATGACAGGACCCCGACCCCAACCCTTCAGGAAGTTGAGGAGGAAATTGGTCGGTTGAAAAACAACAAAGCCGCTGGTGTTGACCAACTCCCAAGCGAGCTATTGAAATACGGTGGTGAAGCACTGGTCAGAACGCTGCACTGGGTAATTACCAAGATTTGGGAGGAGGAGTGTTTACCGGAGGATTGAATGAAGGGAATAGTGTGTCCCATCTATAAAAAGGGCGACAAGCTGGATTGCTGCAATTATCTGCGATCACGCTACTGAGCGCTGCCTACAAGTTGCTCTCCCAAATATTATGCCGCCGACTGTCACCAATTGCAAAGGAGTTCGTGGGGCAATACGAAGCGGGATTCATTCGCGATTCGGCAAGTGCTGCAGAAACGTCGCGAATACAACGTGCCCACACATCATCTTTTCATCGATTTCAAATCAGCGTAGGGCTACAATCGATCGACATTGCCCAGTGAACACGCGAACGGTACAGTTCGTTCGGTCCGCTTTCCGTTGTTTTGGAAGCTTTTTACGAGTTGTTTACAGCCTTCAGAAAAAAAAATTTCTCAATCGCCAGTGAAATCGTCGCGAGTGAAATCAGTCTTGATTTACTGAAGAAGAGAACATTGTGTGATAAGTGGTGCAACAGCGTCATTAATTGCAATTAGCAATATTGCCACGATCGAGAAGCCATATTGTTCCGCATCTATACGGCATGCATACCAGCAGCCCATCGTGTGTAGCGTGCATTCTTCCATCCACCAACTACCACCGATCAGCAACATCATCGTCATCGTTCAGCTCCAAGCTAAGACGGTACACACGGTCACTCATAGTCGCTCGGCAGCAGCAGCACACATTCGTCGCCCAGCTGCAGTAGATCCGTGATACATATAAGATAAGTTTTTAATAGTATATAAGATAAGTAATTTTCATCGTAGTGTGTGTGTGTGTGTGAGTGTGGAGAGTGATTGATAGTGTGTGTGAGAGTGTACTTAGTTTTAGTTTTTTTTTTATGTTTAGTTTGTTTATCTGTGATTGATTGTAGATAATTACGTTAGTGGTTGAGCGTGATAAGCTCCCACAAGCGAGCCATGGATGATTTATCGCAAGATGAATCATCTATGGCACGAAATGATGAGGTAGCTCATAGAGTTAACAGATCACGTGCTTATCCAGACAGTTCAACTGGTCCATGGGTTGTTTATTATCAGCCCAAATCGAAACCTCTGAATGTTTGTCAGATTTCTGATGATCTGACGAAGCGATTCTCGGCCGTGACCGAGATAATAAAAGTAAGACCGAATAAACTTCGGGTCGTTGTGTCCAACCTTAAGAAGGCGAATGAGATTGCTGTCTCTCAGTTTTTACACTCGAGTATCGGGTATATATCCCAGCTCGGGGTATTGAAATCGAAGGTGTGGTCACCGATACGAGTCTGACCCCTGAGATCCTGCTGAAGCGGGGGGTTGGTCGGTTTAAGAACCCTCTGCTGTCACCAGTTAAGATACTGGATGTGCGCCAACTTGGCGCAGTGTCGACCAATAAGGGTGAAAAAAAAAGTTTACACCGTCAGACTCGTTTCGCGTGACCTTCTCTGGCTCAGCCCTCCCTCAATACGTCGAGTTGGGAAAACTTCGGCTACCTGTGCGGTTGTTTGTACCTCGGGTCATGATCTGCCAGAAATGCCAGCAGATGGGACATACGACCTCCCATTGCGGAAATAAGGCGCGCTGCTCCAACTGTGAGGAGAGACATGAGGATGGCGCGTGCGCAGACAGCACACCAAAATGCGCTTTCTGTAAGGGATCTCCTCCTCATGCTCTCTCGGCGTGCCCGGCGTACAAACAACGCGGGGAAAAATTAGAACACTCGCTAAAACAGCGTTCCAGGCAATCTTTTGCCGAAATGGTGAAAAAAGCCTCACCATCACCTAGTGCCAATACAAATCCCTTTGCTCCTCTGTCAGATGACGAGTCTGACTTTGATTCAAGGAAGCGAAGACGCGTCCGCCCACGGAAAGTTGTTGAAAAGAAGCCCGAGACCAGCTTGCCCATTTCAAAAAGAGGTGGAAAAAAGGAAAACACAATTCCTCCTGGTTTCCGTAGTACTAACTACACCCAGGACTTTCCATCTCTCCCGAGGACATCCAAAACCCCTGACGCCCCTATTTTAAGAACAGAAGCCCCCTCCTCAAGTGGGCTGTTCTCATTTGATGACATTGCCGAAGGTATCTTTAAGTACCTCGAAATTTCTGACCCTCTCAAAAGCATTGTTTTGGCAATGCTTCCAACAGTGAAGACTTTTTTGAAGCAATTGACAATTAAGTGGCCCCTCCTTGCAGCTATCATTTCCTTCGATGGATAATTATCCAAATGAGGTCGGTGATTTGATCACTGTTCTACAGTGGAATTGTCGAAGTTTGATTCCTAAATTGGAATCTTTTAAATTTTTAGCTCACACTACCGGTTGTGATGCATTCGCTCTTTGTGAAACATGGCTCTCTTCCGAAATCAATCTTTCGATTCATGATTTCAATATTATTCGTCTTGATCGTGAGGATTCACGTGGAGGGGGAGTACTTTTGGGGATCAAAAAGTGCTACTCCTCCTATAGAGTGAATTTTCCTCCTATTCCAGGTATTGAAGTTGTCGCATGTCAGGCTGTTATTAAAAATAAAAGCCTTTGCATTGCTTCTGTGTATATTCCTCCTAGAGCCTCGATAAACCGAAAACAATTTTTCAGATATATGATCGGCCCTTCCTTCTCCACGGTTGGTCATGGGAGATTTTAACTCTCACGGTACAGGCTGGGGAGAACTGTACGATGACAACCGGTCTTCCTTGATATATGACCTCTGTGACAACTTCAATATGGCAGTTCTTAACAATGGAGAAGTAACACGTTTGGCTGGTACATCCTCAGTTGGCAGTAGATTAGACCTCACACTTTGTTCGAATTCATTATCGTTGGGTTGCACATGGAATGTAATTCAAGATCCCCACGGTAGTGATCATTTACCTATAAAAATTTCGGTTGCCACCAGGTTCAATCCGTCGAAATCTGTCAACATCACGTATGATCTTACTTGTCACATCGATTGGACAAAGTTTAGGACAGCAGTAGATGAAGCCGTAACGACGGTAAAAAGGCTTTCACCGCTGGAAGAGTATAACTTCCTCTCCAACCTGATCTTAGACAGCGCGCTTCAAGCTCAAACTCGACCCGTTCCAGGAACGTCATCTCGCAGGAAACCTCCTTCTCCATGGTGGGATCAGCAATGCACCGAGGTTTACCGTAAAAAGTCCAACGCGTTTAAAGTTTTCCGTAGACGTGGAACACCTGAGCACTTCGAAGTATACACGGCTCTCGAACGCGAACTTAAGAGCCTTATCAAGGCCAAGAAACGCGGTTACTGGCGAACATTCGTGAACGGGCTATCGCGCGAAACGTCGATGAGTACTCTTTGGAACATGGCGCGAAGGTTGCGTAACGTAGTTCGGTTCAACGAGAACGAAGAGTACTCGGACCAATGGATCCTCAAATTCGCGCGAAAAGTTTGTCCAGATTCTGTGCCGGCACGGATGATTCCTCGCGAAAACACGAGTTTGATAGATGAGATCAGCCAACCCTTTTCAATGGTAGAGTTCTCTCTCGCACTCCTTTCGTGTGGCAATACGGAGGGGCTGATAGGATCAAGTTCAACTTGCTTAAGAACCTCCCAGACGTCGCTAAGAGGCGCATGTTGAACTTGTTTAATCAGTTTCTGGAACTCAACATTGTACCGGATGATTGGAGACGGGTGAGAGTTATTGCCATTCAAAAACCTGGTAAGCCCGCGTCCGACCACAACTCCTATCGACCCATCGCGATGTTATCCTGTATTCGAAAGTTGTGGGAGAAAATGATCCTCTTCCGTCTGGACAAATGGGTTGAGACGAACAACCTGCTTTCAGATACTCAATATGGTTTCCGTAGGGGTAAGGGAACGAACGACTGTCTCGCGTTGCTTTCCACAGATATTCAGTTAGCTTTTGCTAAAAAAGAGCAAATGGCTTCTGTATTCTTGGACATAAAGGGGGCTTTTGATTCAGTATCTGTTGAAGTTCTTTCAAATAAACTCCACGCTTGTGGCTTTCCACCATTAATGAATAATTTTTTGTACAATTTGCTGTCAGAGAAACATATGAGCTTTTCTCATGGATCCTCTACAGCTTCACGATTTAGCTACATGGGTCTCCCCCAGGGATCATGTTTGAGCCCCCTTTTGTATAATTTTTATGTCAAAGACATTGACGGTTGTCTAGGTGACAACTGTACGTTGAGACAACTTGCAGATGACGGCGTAGTGTCTGTCACGGGACCCAATGGGGTCGATCTGCAAGGACCCTTACAGGATACCTTAGACAATTTGTCTACTTGGGCTCTAGAGCTAGGTATCAAATTCTCTACGGAGAAAACTGAGTTGGTAGTTTTTTCTAGGAAGCATAACCCAGCACAACCGAAGCTTCAAATTTGGGGTAAGCCGATAACTCATTCTATGTCCTTTAAATATCTTGGGGTCTGGTTCGATTCAAAGTGCACCTGGAGATCCCATATTGAGTATGTGAAGCGAAAGTGCCAGCCAAGGATCAACTTTCTCTGCACAATTACCGGGACCTGGTGGGGAGCGCATCCACAAGATCTTCTAACGTTGTACCGGACAACGATTTTGTCGGTTATGGAATACGGTAGTTTTTGTTTTCAGTCAGCGGCTCGGTCGCACTTCATTAAACTGGAACGTATTCAGTATCGGTGTCTCCGTATCGCGTTAGGTTGCATGCACTCGACTCACACCATGAATCTTGAAGTGCTGGCTGGCATGTTGCCACTCTCGGATCGGTTTTCAGAATTATCTCTCCGGCTCCTCACCAGGTGTGAAGTTATGAACCCCGGTGGTGATCGAAAATTTTGAGAAGCTTCTTGAGTTGAATCCTCAAACGCGCTTCATGACTTTGTACCATTTGTACATAACACAGGATGTCAGCCCTTCGCCGAACATTTCCAATCGTGTTTGTTTCTCCGATTTCGACAATTCGGTTCATTTTGATTTATCCATGAAGCAGGAGCTTCGTCCTATGATTGCTCCGGTGATATTTGCTGCAAAGTTTGGCCAAGTTGATTCCACTAAATCGTTTTTCACTGACGGATCTTTGATAGAGGAGTCAGCAGGCTTTGGAATATTTAATGAAATTTATAGCGCCAACCGTAAACTTCAAGCTCCTTGTTCCGTATATGTCGCTGAATTAGCGGCAATACACTTTAAACTAGAAATTGTTGCCTCATTAACACCGGATCAGTACTTCATTTTCACGGATAGTCTCAGTTCTATAGAGGCTATTCGCTCATTGAGGCCGGTAAAGCACTCCTCGTATTTTATCATCACCTTTGTATGGGTCCCATCTCATTGTTCAATTCCGGGCAATGAGAAAGCGGACTCGCTTGCTAAGGTGGGCGCTATGGAAGGCGATATTTGTGATCGACAAATCGCCTTCAACGATTTTTTTCCTATTTTTCGTCAACAGTCACTCGTCAGCTGGCAGTATAAATGGAGTAAAGGAGATTTGGGGCGATGGCAACATTCTGTCATCCCAAAGGTGTCGAAGAAATCTTGGTTTAGCGGGATGGATGTGGGTCGAAACTTCATTCGTGTCATGTCTCGGCTCATGTCCAATCATTATTCTTTGAACGCTCATTTATACCGGGTTGGGCTGAGTGACAGCAATCTCTGTGAGTGTGGTCAAGGCTATCAGGACGCAGATCACGTTATTTGGTCTTGTGCTGAGCATCGTGGTTTCAGATCGAGGCTTTATGATTCCCTTCGGGCTCGAGGTAGACAACCCAATGTGCCAGTTCGAGATATTTTGGCTGTACGTGATTTGGAGTACATGAAACTCATTTATGTGTTTTTGACTAACATTTGCCTTAGATTGTAGTTAGTTTAACCTGTATGTTTACTTTAAGTTTTTTTTATATATGTGTATGTGTGTGTGTTTTTTTTCTTTTTCAAAAATTGTTCAAGTCTAAAGAAAGCCATAAATTGTATAGATATAAGTGTTTAGATAATTAAGAATTTAAATTTAATGTGTTATGTAAACCATACTTTAAATTCCCACCCTCTTCCCATCCGTAATTTGTAATTCCTATTAACCTCAAGACGGCCGCGAGTAATCGGTTTTATCCCCCTAACTTTAGTTTTAAGATAAATGATGTATAAAAACATGAAAATTTGGCTCTGTAAAGTTGATTCGATTGAGCCTGTACTAATTAATAATTAATAAAAAAAAAAAATAAGGTTAGTCCCATTTAAATTTCCTTGAGACTTTATTAGAGTAAGTTTCACCACTCTGTGAATGAAGATTCACTGTCTTGAGTCACACAGAGCAAAGCAATTTCAGAATAACATAAAAATATTAGGGGGATCAGGGTAAAATTAGCCATATCTCCATTCACAGAGCTGTGCAGTGAACGAAATCAACTTTAATCGATTTTCCAGAAAATTTTACATAGGACTAGCCTTACTTTATTGATCTGAAATTTCTGAATTACAAAAACAATGTTAGGGGAACCAAGGTAAAATCGGCCATATCTTCATTCACAGAGCCGTGCGGCGAACGAAACCTTCTTCAATCGATTTTCCTGAAAATTTTACATAGGACTAGCATCATTTTGTTGATCTTGAATCACACCGAGCAAAAAAATTTCTGAACAACAAGGAAATATTAGGTGAACCAGGGTAAAATGAGCTCATTTGTTCCCCAAGCAGTTCTGTGCGGCCAATGAGACCACGTTCATTCGATTTCTTAGAAATTGTCCTTCAAGTAAAGGTATCATTTACAGAAATCGTTCCACTCCGAGCTAAGATATAGAATTCTTTCGCGTTTCGGGCACTTTTTCCCCCTGTGCAATGGTTGATGGAGAAGCTTTTGGTCAATTGTAAAAATATCGTCCTCTACCTCGACGATGTTTTAATCTACGGTCGAATATTGGAGGAATTAGAAGGTTATGTGGCTGATGTAAGAAGTGTGCTAAAAAGTCCAAAAAATCTCACATAAAACCAAGCCTTTACTTAACTTTATTGAACATTGAAGCCCAACGTCATTTGGGAAAAGGAACATCAGAAAGCTTTCGATGATCTCTAAAGCACTGCAGAGAAGGGTTTAATCAAGCGGAGCTATTTTGGTGAAAACGATACGACTATCCTATACACAGATGCCTCGCCTTGGGGTCTAGGAGCCGTTTTAGTACAGGAGTATAAGGACGATTTAGGACATCGGATCATTGCTTGTGCATCTAAAAGTCTGACAAATGCAGAGCGTAGGTATCCGCAGTTGCACCGTGAAGCACTTGCCATCGTTTGGTCTATGGAACGATTTGCTTATTATCTTCTCGGCCGATGGTTCATGTTGCGTTCTGATAACGAAGCTTTGATGTTTATGACAAAGAAAAAGGACTGTAAATACGTCGGAAAGGGGATAATGTCAAGAGCAGAAGGTGAGTTTCTTCGGATGGGTCATTACAGCTACGATTTCGAACACGTTTCGAGTAGTGACAACATTGTAGATGAATCCTAGAGCGTTTGAGCTGTTTAGTGGAATACCTGTAACTAGAAATTAGAAGAAAAATTAGTATTTTCCATTTAATTCCAACTACCTTTGCTTATCTTGACAGATACGCGTATTTCGTCTACAATGTGCAGACTTCTGCAGTGTCTCGTACTAATAACTCGATTTGTCGATAAGTCGAGTTATTAGTACGAGACACTGAAGAAGTCTGCACATTGTAGACGAAATACGCGTATCTGTCAAGATAAGCAAAAGTAGTTGGAATTAAATGGAAAATACTAATTTTTCTTCTAATTTCTAGTAACATTGTAAATGCTGCTTAGGTATCGTACGTAATGATCCACAGTTTGGAGTAGACAAGGAATCTCCAAGCTATGCTCGGTTACCGCTAACTCTATTAACAGATGTTCAAATCCAGACTGCCATTTCATGGCTGGAAATCTTAAATTATCAAGCATTCCAATCAAGTATTTTCAAAGGAGATTTATTGATGAAAGAGGAAAAATGGTTTTGCCATCGGCGTTGTGTGGTTAAGCGTTGCGTTTAGCTCCCCGGAGCCACCCTGGAATGTACAGTGTGAAAAAATTCTTGCGCAAGGTCTATGGTGGCCTGGTATGGAAAAGCAGTTCGAGGAGTATGTTAAGAGTTGCCCAGAATGTCAATTGGTTACATTGCACAGCACGCCACTGCTTATCACAATGACAGAGCTTCCAAAAATCCTTGGGATTATGTTTCAAAGTATTTTGCAACAGCGTTTGAAGTACACAACTTGAGAGCACTGGTTCGTACAGACAACTATTCCCGATTTTTTGTTGCTATTCCTATGGGAAAACCGATACTGAGGCCGTTGAGAAAGTACTTAAAAGAGTATTCAACACTTACTACGTTCCAAAAACATTAAAAACTGATAATGGACCACCTTTCAACCGTTTGGAGCTTGAGATGTGGCTTAAAAAAGCATGGGGGATTAAGTTAATTCATAGCATACCGCTGAATCCTACGGAGAATCGGCTGGTTGAACGAAGTATGCAGGGAATACATAAAATAACTGCGTTCGCGAAGCTTGCACAACAAAACTGGAAGGAACCATTGGCTGATTAGTAGCAGCTCACAACTCGTGGTCTCATCATGTAACCGAATCTCTTCCAGCGGAACTAATGTTTGTCAGTTAGTTTAAAGCTGATGGAGATCTGCATGACCGAGATCAGTTGGCCAAATTTAATCGAAACATGTGAACAGACACCAGCCGTCACGCTCAGGAACTGCAGATTAAGGTTTGAGACAGCGTTTTTTGGCGACAATAGATTTCTTATATTCCAGATTAAAAACAAACATTTTGACATAAAATGTGTGTGTGTGTGTGTGTGTGTGTGTGTGTGTGTGTGTGTGTGTGTGTGTGTGTGTGTGTGTGTGTGTGTGTGTGTGTGTGTGTGTGTGTGTGTGTGTGTGTGTGTGTGTGTGTGTGTGTGTGTGTGTGTGTGTGTGTGTGTGTGTGTGTGTGTGTGTGTGTGATCCAACTCCCACTGTCCGGCAGTGCTTTTATGGAAGAAAAATGTCTGCAGCTATCATGCTTTTATTCTAATCACAAACTGTAAACATTTTTAGCCCGCGTGTTGAAAGGTGATAGCTCTGTTGAGATCCAGTGACCCATTTCAGAATGCCTGGTCTCTCACGTCCATTCCGAGGTCACTTTCACTTACAACAAGCCCCGCATAAACACAATACTTATATCAATTGGATATTTGTACTATATTTACACTTCCATTATCGCAACTTCTTCTGTTGCGATCATGGCACGTATTTAGTAGTATGTAATTCGTATTTATTTATAATTGCATAGATCTCACCAGTAATGTTTGATGTTTCCTGCTCCTTTTGTTCCACTTTTAGTATCTTTTTTCGTATCTTCCGCTGAGAGATTTATTGTTTTTTTCTGTGCTCACTCGATCACTCACGCCACTAACAATATTTAACCGGAATCCATTGTCTTCTGAACTAGAATGTTCCTAAACTTAAATAAGCAAAATCGCTTCACGCTAAAAGATTTCGATAAAAGTATAGCATCTATGGTTACCATTCCCATTTTCCTCTCATTTCTGTCTTCGTACTTTTTATTCATTGTTAATTTTAATTCTTTTTAATTGTTGTTGAAAGCAAGCCACAAACGGAATCAATTGATTGATACATCAAACCTACATTTCCGATTTATATGAATAATGGATCATGAGACGAATAATGGAACAGTTCCCATATCTGGTAATGCTTTCCAAATGTGTGCTGGTTTGTTTTCATTTGATTTGAAACTATTTCAACTGATTCTATATGATCAAATGCAGCATTTTTTCTATTTGCAAATACTGTACTTGACCATTGATCGCCATCTCAGAACTATAATATTTATCGGTAAGAAGTACTAGAGGATTACCAGAGGCACGTTTGGGCTGCATTTCCACTGATCTGGCAACACTAGTGTGCTTCTTTCCAAAATGGTAAAGAACCAGACCAGCCCTGGGACCTGATAATTGAAGTTAAACTACCTCAAGGTTTTGCCAGTGCCCAGGGAAACAAACATTTTGACATAAAATAGAGTGAAAATGAGGCGAATTTAACCGAATATTCAGCATAACGTAATTTGGGCTTTTACCATCTGATATATGATTGAAACTACATAGGATACAGTCAACTTATAGTTATCAGCTATACGAGTTATTGTCAGGACAATATGGAATATAATTATCAATAATATAATTATAATAATAATAGCACCACCTTGACTGGCGCATTCGATCATGCCTTGACCTACCCCGCATGGGGATGCTTGGCAAAAGTCTGTGTTTCCTGTTTCGGAATACTACCTCACAAGGCCCTTCGCTCAATTTCAAAACTACTTCTATTCAATTTTCACAGCCTGCCGTGAGCTAACGGAACTATCAATACTTTCTCTTAACAACTTTGTTCTAGCAAAAAAAAAAATGCTGTCTACTCCTAGAGCCTCATGGTGATGAGAAATTATTTCTTTCTCAAAACAACATCATCACAGATCGTTACCCCGCGTATGGGAGAATACAAGAAAAGAACAATATCAAGTGAAGAAAAGATGTAACCAGAGTACAAAAAGGTGCACAGCATCTATATACTACTATAGCCAATAAGATTGAAGAATTACCTTTAGAAATGAAAGATTGTCAGGTCGCATTCGAGCTAAAACTCTATCTTGAAAAGATGAATCACCGTTTGATTTCATTGACACTGATTTCAAATTTTTTATGCATCTAGAATCCATTAATGTGTTCAAATTACCAGATATTATAAGTTTAGAGAAAAATACAACTGTAGTTGAAAAATGTCTTGATCATAAATACGATAAAAATAGAGCATATTTAGTACTCATGCCTATCGAGTTTCAGCTAAGATCGTTTTTTGAAACTGATCATATTCTCGAAAATGTGATTGCATATGTTGCATCTCTGGAAAGATCTGAATTGAATCAAAATTTTGTGAACGGAGAAGTTTTCAAAGAAGTGAGGAAAAAATATAAGAATGATGTTGTTATTCCAATATCGATGTACGCAGGCGAATATGAAATTAACGACGCGCAAAGCTCGCACATAATCTTCTTGACCAAGTGTATTTTGAGATCCTTCCAGTACCCTTACCTTTTTCATTAACCATCCAAATTTTATCAGCAGAATCAATAAAATTTAAAGAAAAAACATATAAATCTGGATCATTCCTAACAAAAACTCTGATAGCACAGATAAACTTATATGAAATTTAATGTTTGTTGAAGGTTAGTGACGTAATGTATGCTTTAGTTAAGGAATGGTAGAATATGAAGATTACTATTTGGCACATGAGGATCTTTTAAGAACAGATAAATATTTATATTAGATTGATTGATTTTGATGGACCGCCTACAGAGCTACATTATATTAATAGTAGATATTACTTTAGAAAGAAATGTGATTTTAATAATACATATTTGTAGAATGTACTACTATGTAACCGCAAATGAAACAAACAGTGTAATTTTTCTATGATAGTACAAATAAAATCTCTTTTATTCACACATATTGTTTTATTACATGAAAAGATACAAAAGATCCAATACAAACCTTTTTATGAAAAACTAAAATCCATGCACCTTTTCACATAAAACGTATTAAAAAACTTATTTGAATTTTGCTAGGACAAGTTAATGCAATCCATGTATACTATAATTAACACCTATTCAGCTGTTGCACTTAAAGACTATATATCTGTAGCACATATGGTTAATTAGTGTATGGGTCATGAATAGTATTTGACCACATTTAATAAAAAATAAGTGCAGCACCAATACAAAGCAATAACTTTGCACTTTGCCCAAATCTATAGGTGATTGCACTTAAATATAAGGTGCATTGTTTTTTGAGTGAATAGATGCGGAACAATATGGCTTCACGATCGTGGCAATATTGCTAATTGCAATCAATGACGTTGTTGCACCACTCATCACACAATGTCCTCTTCTTCAGCAAACCAAGACTGATTTCACTCGCGACGATTTCACTGGCGATTTAGAAAAACTGATACTGAAGACTGTAAACAACTCGTAAAAAGCTTCCAAAGCAACGGAAAGCGGACCGAACGAACTGTACCGTTCGCTTGTTCACTGGGCAATGAGAACCTTATTTTGTTGCTTAAGAAAAATACCGAACAAAAAATTTCGGAAAAAACGAGAATGTTAGGGGAATCAGGGTAAAATCAGCCATATCTTCATTCACATAGCCGTGCGGGGAATGAAAATAACTCCAATCGATTGGCCCAAAAATTTTATTCAGGACTAGCCTTATTTTGTTGCTGTAGAAACACACCGAATAAATTTGTGAATCGCACAAAAATACTAGGGAGTTAGGGTAAAATCAGCAATATCATAATTCACAGAGCCGTGCGATTAATGAAGCCAATCGATTCAATCAACCAATTCAATCGATTTTTCAGGCAATTTAGTATAGGACTAGCTTTATTTTGTTGATCTTGAGTCAAACCAAACATAGCAATCTCTGAATAACACAAAAATATTAGGAGAATCGGGGTAAAATCAACCATATCCTAGTTCACAGAGCTGTGCGGTAAACGAAACCAATTTCAATCGATTCCTCATCAAATTTCACGAAGGACTAGCCTTAATTTGTTGATCTTGACTAACAACGACAAAAGAAATTTATGATAAACACAAAACTATTAGGGAATCCGGGCAAAATCAGCCATATCTCCGTTCACAGAGCCGTGTTGTAGATGAAACCAATTTCAATCGATTTCTCATTCTCTTATTTTATTGAGCTTGCGTCACACGGTGTAAAGGAAAATGTGAAAAACACAACAATATTAGGGAATAATAGTAAAATCAGCCATCTATTCATTCACAGAGCCTTGCGGCGAACTAAACCTACTTCAATCGATTTTCCTGAAAATTTTACATAGGACTAGCATCATTTGTTTATCTTGAGTCACACCGAGCAAAGAAATTTCTGAACAACAAGGACATATTAGAAGAACCAGGGTAAAATGAGCTCATTTGCTCCCCAAAGCAGATCTTTGCGGCCAATGAGACCACGTTCATTCGATTTTTTAGAAATTGTCCTTCAAGTAAAGGTATCATTTACAGAAATCGTTCCACTCCGAGCTGAGACATAGAATTCTTTCGCGTTTCGATTTGGGCATATGTTGCAGCGAGAGCCTGCAAAACATCACACCCTAATGTGAAAACCCTGAAGTCAACCATAACACGCACATGGCAGTCAATGCCGGAGGACTTCGTCCGAAAGGCATGCTCTGGCTTCCGGCGTCGGCTCGAGGATGTTATTAATAAAAATGGAGGACACATTATATAAATTTGTTTAAAAGGACTTTATAAAGATAACTGCACTCGAAAATGTTGATATTATTGTTTGAATTAGTTGAAAATGGGATTTGAAAGAAATAGAACAAATTTTCGCACTATTTTCTGCCGCACCCTGTATCTCTTAAGCACTTCCTAAGGATGGATCACCACATCCTGAATTACAGTTCGACATTTACTCTTAATCGCCTCCCACTCACAGATTTAAAACTTTCTGTTCCAATGGTACAGTAAACAAATCTTTGATCTGCGGATTCCCGTGATAATTTCGTATCTCTGGCGATCAACTGTGAAATGAAATTTACTAATCGACTTTCGTCATCAAATAGCATCGTATAACAAAACTAAATCAATCGAAAAATTGGTCACTATCTACCTGGTTGATCAATTCAGTCTGCCGAAATCGCTACAGAGTTTGTGGTCCGAGAAATCGAGAAAAGGCATTTTGAAGGATCGATTCGAGAAGTGGCTGAAAATACGTGCAGGCAAAATATGTTGCTGTTTCGACTTCATTGATTTTCGAAATGAATGACTGTTCTTTCTTCTTTACGGTAGAACCATAGACTTACTCTAAGACCAGTAGGTCCCGAACAAATACAATTTTTTTCTTGGCTCAGTCAGTACTAGCACATCGGTCCCAAGCTTAATTATGCGCCCCTAATAATGAACTCACACGAACACACTCTCAAATATTCAGTCAAAATAACACAGCAAATCAAAACAAAGACGCAATTATGTATAACAAGGTGATG